>JAGFMF010012118.1:101214-205875 GCA_019455555.1 Galemys pyrenaicus
CCCCCCCCCGCCGGCAGCAGGGATCGAACTCGTGCTGCAGTGGCTGCGATTTGCTTCGTAGTGCGTTGCTTAACCCACTGCGCCACCAGGGGAGGCCCTTCCACACTTTAAAATGTGATCTGAAGCAGAAAGAAAAGTGAAAGACAATAACTGCTGTGTCTTCTTCATTTATCTGTTAGCTATGCTTTCTATTTTTGACAGATCTAGAAGTTTTGTGTGATGTGTTCCCTTGGTGCTTGGACTTTGTAAACAAGATATTGAAAACTAAAGGTGTCCTTTTGTTTCACTGACACCTGCCCCGATCTTGAGTTCCTTCAAGTTAATGAGAAAATAGTGCCTGGAAATGAGAGGAGAAGGCTCTATGTGGGGAAGTAATGGAGTGGGCTCTGGGCATTGCACGACAGACTCACCCCCTGGGCGGTGTCATTTTTGGCCCTATTCCCTGATGGTAATGTGTCCTCCTAGGCCACACTGTCAGTGGGCAGGATAGAGGGACAATGGTTTGTGCCTTCCTGACACGTGGCATTCCTCTCCTAGACAGAAGATGTGGAGGGGAGCTGGGAGATTTCACAGGCTACATCGAATCCCCAAACTACCCTGGAAATTACCCGGCCAACACTGAGTGTACATGGACCATCAACCCACCCCCCAAGCGCCGCATCTTGATCGTGGTCCCTGAAATCTTCCTGCCAGTGGAGGACGACTGTGGGGACTACCTGGTGATGCGGAAAACCTGTGTGTGTCACCCCTCTGCTCTTCACTCCTTCTAAGCCTGACGGCGTACTCCTCAACTTTAGATGTCAGAGCAGGCCTATCTTGTCGCCTCTGTGTCAGACAGGGTTAAACATGAGCTTATCGAGTTTTAAAAAAAACAAAATTTAGACTAAAACCACACTGGGGCCTCTTGCTGGATCCTAGAGGGAGAGATAGACTTACCCCCAGTGCTCACTGGGCACCCTTTTCTACAGGGACACAGAGAGCAAAGCTCATGCAGGGCTGGGCCCTGTCTTGGGAAACAACGCATGGTTTGGGGACTGACCAAGGCCACAGACACGGTCCAGCCAGGAAAGCCCCTCTTCCCATCCTAACTCATGAGGGTCCACAGAGACAGTGTAGTGAGTGGATTCTGCAGCCAGACTGGTGCATCTGAATCCCAGCTCTACCTCTCATTAGTTTCATGGTCTTGGGCAAACATTCTGGATTTTTCTGTACCTCAGTGTCCTTTAAATTAGGTGTAATAATAGATGCTCCCTCATAGGGTGATAATGGGGACTAAATGAGCTCGTACTTAGAGTAATAACACCAACACATGGAGCTACAATGTAAGTGTTTGCCATTCATATTAGTGGGTACGGTGTCTGAAATCATTGGTGTGGGTTTGAATCCTGACTTTTCCACATACTGGCCATGGCCATGAGCAAGTACTCAGTCTCTGTCAATGAGGTATCACTGGGCCAGGTTCCTGTGGTTTTTGAAGGGTTAAGTGAGAGAAGGTCTACAGAGTGCTCACCACACTGACTGGTCTGAGGATGCATGCAGTAAATGGTGGTTGATTGCCACTAGATTGTAGCAGGTCAGCTCTGGAATATGAGGGCTTGTCCCTCAGTCCCTGCAGTGAGTGCTGCAGGCCAGACTGCAACTGTTGGCTGAACCATGGGCCTTTCAGGCTTTGCCTCCCTGGGGGCCCACTGCCACCAGCTGTGTCTACTTGATTTCCAGGACATTTGGCCTTTTAAGGCTCAGCTGAACCTGAAGAACTACTGAGCATACTTTGTCTCATGGTGTTTGAATAGATGTGCAAGTGTTGTCTGCCTCAGCAATGAATCTTGAATCCCACCCCAACCCTAACTTCTCTTGACAGCTTCATCCAATTCTGTGACAACGTATGAAACCTGCCAGACCTACGAACGACCCATTGCCTTCACCTCCAGATCCAAGAAGCTGTGGATTCAGTTTAAGTCCAATGAAGGGAACAGTGCCAGAGGGTTCCAGGTCCCGTACGTGACGTATGATGGTAAGATCTGTGAAGCTCAGGCTGCGCTTGTGGCAGGAACTTCTCTGTTTTGAACGGAACCAACTTCTGGGCCAGCTGGTGGATTACAGACAAGCACACATGCTCAGAAAGGCAGCAAGAATAAGGAGAAAGGCCATTGCTGACTCACAAGTGCCAAATTTTAAAGAGGCATTTGGGGATACTGAATATGTGGATGAAAAGATATTTTAGAAAATGAAAGTGAGCATAGCTTGGTGTTAAGAACAGGGGTGTTGGAGTCAGCCAGCCTGGTATAATGTCTTCTGTGACCTTGTGTGTGTTACTTACCATCTCTGAGCCTCATGTTCTTGGTGTGCAAATGAGGATGATGGTTAGATTTAATTTGAGAGTCCAATGGGATAATCCATAACGGACCTGGCTCAGTGCCTGCACCTAGTAGCTCTCAATAGATTTAACTTATTATTGTGGCTTCATTATAATGAATCATAAGGCGGAAGGAAGATAAGATCTGAGTTCTGGTACTATCTCTGCCACTAACTTGCTATGTGATTTTGGGCATACTAGATGACTTCTCTGGTTTCTTTTGTTCTTATTGCTAAATGAAGAGGTGGCCCATCTGAACCCTGGATGGCTACCCAGCTCTGAGACTTGGTAAACAAACATTTGCTAGGAGTACTAAATGAACTGGACCTTGTCCTAGAAGACCTCATAATTTAGTGGAATTATGTTTAGTCATGAAGTTCTTCATTCATCCACCTAGCCAACAAATATTTCATGAGCGTGTACTCTGCCAGGCTTTGGGTGAGGTGCTAGAGACAATGTGGTTAGTGACAGAAACATAAGAGTACAAGTTGTCATGGATACTATAATAGGCCATGAACAAAGCACTGTGTGAGCACAGAAAGGACAGCAGTTACATCTTCATGGATTTGGGGAAAGAATAAAGCAAAGTCTCAAAACATTTGGGTCTTCAAAGAAGATATAACTTTTCTGATAAAAGGGAGGATGAGTCTTTAGAGAGAGGGAATGAGACAGGTCAAAAGATGGAACACTTGGATGTGTGGAGGCTGATGACTAGCTTGCTGGTAGGGTGCATGGGGCTTAGAGTGAGAGATGAGCCTACAAGTAGGGCTGTACTGTGGAGAGCCTTGAGTGCCGATCTCAGGAGGGTAGGATGACACATTTGGGGACCTGGCTACAGGGATGAAAAGGCCATTCAAGGTGTCTAGGCTGGTAAGGGCCAAAAGTAGATGTTCTGGAAGACAATATTGTACGGATTTCCTAAACATATTCAATATATTTCTAACATGTGACAAATGTGAGGCTTATCATTCTCAGACCAGGCCACTCTTAATGATTTAAGTAACTGGCCAAGGTCACAGCAGGACAAGACTGCAGGGCTGTGACTGGCCCTGGTCTCTTGCCTAGGTCTTACCTGCAACACTTGACTTCTTTTCTCATGACAGTTGGGGCAAATGAGGAGACATAGTCATTCGTAAAAGCAGAGGACTGTTTTTTAAAAGACAGGGGTTTGGAAGCATTTGGTGGAGCGGTAACTAGCTCTCCAGTTCTCCCTCACCCCAGAGCACATGACAGAAACCAGCGTCCCTAATGGTAAAGTCCCATTACTAAAAAAGGTGTATTCTCTGAGGTAGAACTCTGCAGTAAAGGCACTCAAGATAAAAATCTTATACCTTATTCATTTTTCATATTCACTAAGATTAAAGAATAATAAGCTACCACATAAGTATACTATCAATATTGTACATGTATTTAATTAGTAATTATAAACATTATACCATTAGTTTCCATTTATCATCACTTGACCAGGAGAAACTTTTTAAGATATCCTCCCATACCATTTCAATGATGTTCTTCTGATTTGTTTGGTTTTGTTATACATGATTTGCATACAAAGAGGCATTTTTTTTTGGTCTGGAAGTTGGAAAAGGTTATGATTTGCATATGATTTGAATTATGATTGTAGGAAATTATGATGGTAGGAAATAGGATGGGCTTTGAAATGGGGGTTACATTTAGAGAAGGCTAACATTGTGTGCACTACATTAAATGTTATGTCACGACCAAAAATATTAATGACAAAATGAACATAATTTCCCTCCCTCCACACCTTGCCAGGTTCTATTTCCCCCGACCCCACTCAAGAAAAGGGAGGGTGGGTAAGAAGCTTGATTCTTACTGTTTTACATAATACATGGACAGAGAAACACAGGGAGGAGGAGAGAAGGGAGAAAAGTGAAGAGGGAGAGAAAAGTCTGGGTGAGCTACTAGGAAGTGACAGACGAGATGAGAATCAAGTGCTGATCCCTGGGTCCTCCTATGGTAAGAGGCCTGGGAAAGAATTGAGGAAAGCAAAGGATAGAGGCAACAACCAGTAGGGTAGGAGGGAAATGGAAGAGTGTTTTATCCTGGAAGCTGAGTGAAGAGGTGGAGCAAGCAGAAGGAGTGGCCAGCCAGGTCCAATCACACTGCAGTATCAAGGAAGATGAGGACAAGAGTTGACCTTTGGGACTTAACAACATGAAGGTCACTGGTGACCTTGACCAGCAGTTTTGAAGGACTGGACTAGGCTTAGGAAAGAAAGAAAGGAGAAGAATCAGATCATTCTTTCACGGATTTTGCTACAAAGGGAAGCAGAGATGTGGAATGGAAGATGGAGAGAGAAATCATGTCCAGAGAACAGTATTTTTCTTTTTGGGTCAGAGACAGCATATTTGCATGCTGATGGGAAAGACCAATGGAGAGAAAACATTACATTATGCAATATGGAAAGGACAGAATTATGGAAAGTACTGCCGATGGACAGAGTAGAGGGATGGGCCTTGACTAGTTGTGTAGAGGGTTCAAGTGAGGGAGGAGGAGACAGGAAAAATGGCTGCAAATGCTGGTAGGTAAGGGGATGTGATGGTGGAGTCTGGAGGTTCGCTTCTGATTCCCTTCCCAGTGTCAGAGTGGTCCTGGTTCTGGACCTTAATAAAGGGGGAATTTCTCAGAACCTTAATAAAGAATGAGAGTAAATTTGGAAATAACTAAGCCATACATGCATAAAATACATCCTTTCTTCCAATAGAGGATTACCAGGAACTCATTGAAGACATAGTTCGAGATGGCAGGCTCTATGCATCTGAGAACCATCAGGAAATACTTAAGGTGAGTACTTGCCTCATCTGGAGATGGCAGTTGGTCACAGAGCTGCTAGGCCCATGGGGAGGCTTCCCCTTGCCCTGTATTGCCACCTTTCAGACCCTGAGCCTTCTCGAGGCTGAGATCAGTTTTATATCTTCTCCAGATTTTTTTAAAATTTATACAACTATCTTTAGTGCTGTCAAATGAAGTTGTATATTTAAATACTTTTTTCATTTTAATTTTTGGAAATATGTGGAGGAGCAGCAGGAAATGTACTTGTCAGAAATCCAAGTCAGCAGCATATAATGTTTTCGTGTTCCTCTGTAAATACTTGAAGATCTTTGGTTCCTTGTTTATCCTTCAAGCCCAAAGTTCACCAAATTTTAGCTACTTAGAAGTAATCATCAGGAGGAACACAGGGAAACTGAACATAGGATTTAAAAAAAAAAAAAGGCAAATTTGTAGGCAACTCTAGATCTGAGGCTGAAAGCAGGGGAGGGAGAGGGAAAGGGATCAAAAGGGGTGAGAAGAGCACAAGGGGTCGTGGTGATGGGTCCACAAGTGATGTGGTGGTGGGATATTTATGGGGACTACGCCTTAGGGGAGGAATCAAATACTGTAAAAATAAGAACAACAATGTAAAAGAAATTTAAAAACTAAAGAAAGAAAGAAGAAGAAGTAATCACCAATAAACATTTGTATCACTAACCCAATCTTATTATGCACTAACCCAGTGCATAATTTTATCTGGTTGAAAAAAAGCAAGTTTTTTTTTTATATATTAAAATTTTCCTTTTAAAAGTAATGCATGCTTATTATAGGTGTTTAGGTAAAATAAAATTTGGAAAGAAAATAAAATGCAGAGGAAACAATTTTCACAGTCTTTTCAGCTAACTAACCTATAGGTTAATGCTGGACATTATAGTTCTAGTGACAAAATGTCAGAATGTTTAAATATTCTAGGTCAGTAACAAGCATTCTGTTCTTTTTAGGATAAGAAACTGATCAAGGCTCTGTTTGATGTCCTGGCCCACCCCCAGAACTATTTCAAGTACACAGCCCAGGAGTCACGGGAGATGTTTCCAAGATCCTTTATTCGACTGCTGCGCTCCAAAGTGTCCAGGTTTTTGAGGCCTTACAAATGAGGCTGCCCACACGCCACCCCGTATGGTGCCCAGCCCGAGACTGGTGGGACACAGCGTCTGCTTCTGCAGCCAGCATAGTCGGACATCGCTGTCTCCAGTAGCAATGACTCATTAGAGTTCAATTTTTATAGATAATACAGATATTTTGGTAAATTGAACTTGGTTTTTCTTTCCCAGCATTGTGGCTATGCACAGAGAATGGTTCTGAGTTGCACCTGCTTCTCACTGCTGTGGGCAGATGTGTTGGACACATCCAGGGCAGGTTGAACGGGACGTCAATCAGTTCAGGTGAGACTCACCTGTTCTTGGTCCTTACTTCTCAAGGGACCTGGGATGGAAAGGAGGCCACAAAATGGGGCTGCATTGTCTGAAACTTTAACTTCCTCCAGCCCAGCCTCTCCCTAAGGGTGTTCTCCACACTCAGTGGGGACTCTGACTAGGCAGAATGGTGAGGAGGGAGGGATCGAGGGAGTGAGGGAGAAAGGGGGAGAGGACTGCCCCCCTGCCCCGCACCCCTTTTCCCCATAATCTTTGACCCACCTGAGACCGGGAGGGTTCTATTTCTCCAGCTATCTCCTGCATCTGTGACCTAAGTTTGATCCCAGGAGTTTCAGCTCTAAGCAGTGATCATTAACCAACACTTAAAGTAGAAAGAACTACAAATGAAAAGATAAAAACTAGGCACTTCTGCGACAGCCTTCCACTTTGTCATGAGTACCCAGAGCCAAGTGCGGTGCCCTCGGCTGTGCTTGTAGACACTGCTGGGCACTGTGTTAGGGCTTGGAGTTCAATCAGGTGTAGACGGAATCACCCAAATCATGAAAAGGACATTCACAGATCCCAAGTTGGTACTGCCAAGGGTCCTATTGGGCTTCCCCCAGCAGGGCGCCCAAGGTGCAGACTGCAGGCCAGAGATCATGTTTGCCTCTGCCCCTACCCCATGCACCCCCATTTCCCCTTCCATACCCCCCCTCTAGTCTGAAAAGTCAGAGCTGACTCAGCTCCAAGGGCTTGAATGGCACCGTTGAAGCAGCGTGCATGCCCTGCCATAGCCCAGAGCAGCCACGCAGCCCGCAGTCTTCTCACTTGTTGTCTGCATGGTGGGGCCTCACAATCATTTTCTCCCATAACTTGAATTTTCAGTATTACTGAATTTTAAAAAATACTAAATTCATAGGAAAAGTGAATAAAACAGAACCCTATTAAACAAGCTGCAATTTCCCTAGCAATTAGGCTGACTCCATTTAGTGTTCTGTTATTTTAGTAAACTAAAATGTGTACAGAACTACCTAATTCTTTTTTTAAAAAAAAAATCCACAAATATTTGAATAAAACAAAGACTGTTTCATTATTGTGAACTTACTTTTCACCTTAGTAGGGATTTTTTAAAAAACATATTAGTAACATTGTCTTTTTCAAAAGCCTTAATCAAACTTTTCTTTTTCATTTGGATGGGCCCTAAATACCCATTATCAAATTTCTCTTTAAAAATGTGAATATCTTCAAATTATTTAAAATAAGCACATGGTATTTCTAATACTGGAACTTGGCCTATATTTCTGAATCTTACTGTATGATGAAAACTTTAGTCTAGCCTGAATTAGTGACCGGATGGATGTGGAGATGGGGCCAGCTGCACTACAGCATTCTGTCCCAGCACATGAGTCTCTTTCTGTTCACCAGCTGATTTCACAGAAAGACTAGGAATGGAAATACATGAGTGGGTGGAAGTAGGCTGCATGAACCCGGTCTCGGTGCTACATTCTCCAGGAGTAGAGGTCCAGTGCACAGGAGTAGAGGTCCTGGTCCAAGTCCCAGCCTCTGAGGCCCTCCTGGAACTTCCTCCCTTTACCCATCAACCATCCTGTTGGAAGGTTGGCTGGCTGGGCTACTGTGACTACCTGCCAAGTCAATAAATATGGAACACCTGCTGTGTGCCAGGCACTGTTCTAGGTCCTCAGGATGCACAGTGTTGAGACAGACAAAGTCCCTGCTCTCGTGGAGCTTATCTATATTTTTTGAGATTTATTTATTTATGCATACAAGAGCTGGAGTACAGGCCAGAGTTGCGGGAAGTGACAGGATTCACCAGAGCCAGAGTAGAGAGCAGAACAGGCAGATTGACTAAAATACACTGCTGAGGGGAGCAGTGGGCGAGGCAGGAGAGGTCTGCTGTGCCATGTGGGTCACCTCCCTGGCAAGGGATCCACCTTGCGCTGCTGTGCCACGGATGTTTCACAGTGTGGCGCTCAACCCACTGCACCACCAGGGAGGCCCTCATGGAGCTTATATTTTAAAGGGAGGAGTCAGACCAAGAACAAATAACTCAACCCAGAAAGTATCAGCTAGTGGTAAGTGCCATATTATAAATTAAAACAAGTTAATGTAACAGATGGCTTCATAACTGCTTTAGGATTGTGGGTTATGAATGGCCTCTCTGGGGAAGTGACCTTTCAATGGAAAACTAAATGGCAAGAAGGAACCAGCCTTGGGAAAAACAAAGACAGATCACTCTAGAGGAAAGCTTTGAGCAAGGGCCGTCAGGCAGGAACAAAAGGTGTGTGTATCAAAGTCAAGAAGGAAGGCAAGTGGTGAATATAGCATATGAGGCCAGAAAACTGGACATGGGCCAGAGCACATCAGTGTTGGAATCCAGAATGGGGGTTTTATTACATTCTAACTACATTGTGAAACTTTTGGGGGGAGGTTAAGCAGAAGAATGGGGTGATCTGATTTATGTTTTTAAAAGATAGCTCTGGTTGCTATAAAAAGAATGGATTTTTAGGAAGCCAGGCATGGAAGCAGGGAGCAGTTAACAGCTATTAGAACCAGGCACACCATTATCCAAGTGGGAGATGGGGTTGAGGAGGATCATAGTGGAGATGAGAGGGTTTTGGGACATGTTACGGGGAGTCAAAAGAACTTACTAACAAGAATTGAGTGGAAGGGAAGGGAAAGACAATGACTGAAGATGACTGCTGGTTGTCTGAGCAAGTGGCAGGTGGAGAAGACTGCAGGGTGGCAGGTTGGAGACGTGTGACAGTTTTAAAATGTGTCCACGATTCTTTGATGCTTCCATGGGAAGTTGGGGTGGGGGTCTCTCCTCCCTCCCACTGAATCTGGGTTCTGTGACTGCTTGACCAATATTATATGTCAAAAGTAACATTTTACTGGTCTCTAAACCCAGGATTTCAGAACTTTCTTTTCTTGGGAAATGCACATTGGAAGCTCAGTCACCAAGCCTTGAGAAAGCCATAACAGCTTGTGGAAGATTATGTGGCGAGGAACCAAGGCCCCCGCCCACAGCCCAGCTGAGCTCCCAGGTGACAGCTCACAGTACCTGCCAGCTATGTGAGTGAGCATTTTGGGAAGGGATTCTCCAGCCCCAAATCAGCTGCCCCAGCTTCACAAAGCAGTCCCCACTGAGCAGTGTCAAAATTACAGGCTTGTGAGCAAAATTCAATGACTATTGTTTTAAGTCAGTAGATTTTGAGGCAGTTTTTTTATGTAATAGTTAGAGACTAGAAAAGACCATGAGTTCAGTTTGGCTATTCTAAGTATGAGATGCCAATTAAATGTCATAATGGAAAGTTCAAATAGGCAACTGGTTATAAGAGAAGTCAGGACTAAAATGAAAAATTTAATGCCACAGAATGTAGACGAAGTCAGTTGAGGTCAACTAGGGGAAGAATACAGACGAAAGGCAGGAAGTTCTGAATTCTGAGATTCCCTGAATGGGCACAGTACCTGAACCAGGAGCTGCTTATTGAGAAAACATAAAGCGGATAGAGCTGACTTGCACCTTCTCTCCAAGAGAGCTAGTTCTGGGGACAAACTCTGAGTAGGAGTAGAATCTGCACAAGTCCTTCCTTCCAGCTGTGGATATTGTTCTTGAGCCATTCACTGAAGCTGCGCTGATGGATTTTGCAACGTTTCCAATGCTAATAAAAGAGTGTTTGCCTTTTCACACTAACAGATGATTCTCTTCTCTTTGGAAAATTGCTTCCTCTGAATCATTCTCTGAGCTGTTAAGTGTGTTGTTGGTAGGTACTCATTGGATTTAGGTTGGCAGGTGATTTTAAAATTGTTATGTGGTAACTTGCGAAAGGCAACAGCTGTGCCTCACAAAGCTGGGACTCACTGACCCTCAGGCAGATCTTTGTGGAGAGATGCAACAGAGCTGTTGCCTGCTGCAGACTGCGGCCGTTGAGGGCTGTGCACTGGGGAACCCAAAGGCCCATGCCAGGCCCAGCCTCTGTCTTCTACTCAGTCCAGAAGAGATGCCTCTTCCTAGAGCTGTCAGCTTCTCCGCTTCCTTTGTGGAGCAGGGTGAGGTGTGAGAGTCCCGTTCAAGTATTGTGTCACCCTTAGCTAGTGTTGGGAGGTTAATGGATTAGGTGAGGCTGGAGTAAAGCGGTTCCTCATCAGGCGGAGAGAGGCTTGTTATCTGTGGCTTCTTGCTAAGAAGACGAGCTGCCTTGGAATCTAGGCCCCAGGCATGGCCAGGGGAAGCCTGGCCACAGGAAATTTGAAGACTTGGTGAGGCTTCCTATTCTGTGGCATCTTCTACTTCAGGGGCTTATGAACCCAGCTCAGGGGGAGTCCTGAATATTTATGGTATCACTTCTTTCACCCTTCGGGGTGATCCTGATCAGTCTGCAGAAGATCATCCTCAAGGATTTGATGGTCCAGCAAGGCTGCTCCTGTAATCAACAGCCACAAAGATGTAACTACTTGGCAGTGATCACTTTCCAGAGAACACAGTAGGGTCAAAATACAGTAGTCCCCCTTATCCTTGGGGAGTGCATTCCAAGACCCCCAGAAGATGCTTGATGTCATAGAGAATGCCAAAGCCTAGAAATACGATGATTGTTTAATTTCTAAATGGGGCACAGTAAGAGATTAACAGCAATAACTAATAAGATAGGACAATTAAACATAACAATATACTGTAATAAAATTTATATGAATGTGGCATCTCTTTCTCTGAATATCTTATTGTACATAATGGTGTCGGACAGTGTCATTGACTGCAGGTAACTGAAACCTCAGGAAGTGAAAGCGCAGATGAGGGAAGGCTACTGAAGACTAAGAAAATGAAACCACATGAATGCACAGGCAGGCTGCTCTCCCTAAGTAAAAAGGATGCAAATTAATCAACTTACAGCAAGTAATGACAGTAACTCAGCATTGATTGTCAGAGTATCTCATTAGGGGAATGTGACTACAGACCTTAATTATGAATAAGTATAATATGATATAATATAGTATAATAGTTTGTCCTGTGTTTGCTCCTCCATTTATTTAGGCAATGTGTTTATTGAGGGCTTACTTGGTGCTAGAGCTGGTGCTACTGTAGTATTTTCTGGAGTTTAGATTCTAGTGGGTGGAGACAGAAAATCAACAATGACCATATATTATAAAGTCAAATGTGATCACAGTGATAAAGAAAGTACAGTAAAAGAATAGAGAATGAGGCGGTGGGAGAGGGTGAACTTATCATTGGAGTCACCCACTCCCCTTGTAGGGCACTGAATCCCCAAGCCAAGTGGGGCATCACCGGTGCTGGCAAGCTCTGCTCAAGACATTTTATCTGACCACCAGATTGATCAAAGCTCCACGGTGTGAACGAGTCATTTTGCATTTCCCAGAATAGGCGCCACCTAATGGTTGGAAAGTGGAATCGACCTGTGTTTCAGCCATCCCAAGGCTGGGAGCTTAAATGTTCATTATTCAAGACAAGATAGCGTACTCGGGACCAGTTGTCTCATACAGTCCTCAGAATGTATCTGTTTAGATCTTTTCCGTTACACATACACACACACACACACACACCTATATCTATTCACTTATTCTTATTACCTAGGAACCACGGTAGGTAGTATGTATATGGCTGAGAGCGAGGAAAAAAGAGTTGGAAGAATGGGGAGGAAATCACCCTCAAATTATAATCTTGTGTAATGTTTCACCACATAGAGTTCTAAGAACTAACATACCTCCCTGACTTGACGTGTTCTCTGGTCCTTTATTCCACCCTAGTACTGAAGGATAAATGTCTTTTTACTTTCCTTTTTAAGAATTTTTCATCATTACAAAAGAAGTTAACATTTTTAAGCATTGGAAAAGAAAGATGAGGGCCTCCCTGGTGGCACAGTGGGTTAAGCAACGCACTATGAAGCAAACCACAGCCACTGCAGCACGAGTTCGATCCCTGCTGCCGGCCAGGGAGGAGACCCACATGGCGCGGCAGACCTCTCCTGTTGTGCCTGCTGCTCCCCTCAGCAGTGTACTTCAGCTGATTTGCCTGTTCTGCTCCCAGCTCTCTGTGGTGAATCCTCTCACTCTCCCACACCTCTGGCCTGTACCCCAGTGCTTGTATACGTAAATAAATAAATCTTTAAAAAAAAGAAAAGAAAAGAAAGATGAGCAAAACTAATCTATGTTAGTCATTCCTGGGATTTCATAATGTTGTTGGTTTCAACAACAAGCGTGTGTTTTCTGACAGTTCTGGAAGGTAGAAAGTCCAAGCTCGAGGCAACAAAAAAATGTGGTTTCTCGTCAGACTTCTCTTCCTGGCTTGCAATGACTACCTTCTCTCTGTGTCCTCGCATTGCTGTAGGATGATTTTGAGGCATAGTTTGGAGTTTCCTGTTTTTCTTGTATACTGCACAAAAAGCAGAAATATAAACTTACCTCAAATCTGACGTTTGGTGCTGGCTTTGCCTTATTACACTTGGTAGTGATAATAGTTGCTGAGCAGGGACCAGTACCTCAGGGAGGCTAGAGCCAACAGTGGGTGTCTGATCTGGCCATGACCAGGGGAAGAACATGTGGGTAGGGTGTGAACCTTGGTAGGCCTGGCCAGGCTTGCTGTGTTCGGCCCTCTGCAGTCTTGTGGGTAACTCACTGTTCAGGAAACAATCTGGTTACCATCACCTGGTACCAGTGTAGCTGTATACATTATCTCCAGCTCCCATATAAAGCTACAGACAAAATAACAATAGTAATAATGGCAAAGCAAGTATCTGTGCCCAGAACCCCAATGTTAGATACAAGTGACCTGGCCGAGGCAGGCAGTTTTAGCAACCTCATCGGGACTGCAGCTGGAGTTTTGGGTGATGTGGGCACACATGTAACAGGCTTAGCAAACCCTCCCTCAAGAACTGAGATGACTCAAGCAGCATCACTCACACAATATCTCCATTCCAGTATTCCTAATGTACTTTTCCAAAATGCATTCTCTATTGCAGTGACAGATTGCTCAAAGATTTATGTTTCATAATGTGCTCGTTTTCTCCAAAATTCTCTGCAGTATCAGGATTTTTATCCCAACTCTGCTACTTAGCTGTGTGACCTTGCACAAGTTACTTCTCTGTGTCTCAGTTTCCTCACAAGATAGGTAAAGAAAGTACAATCATTATTGTACTTACCAGATAGGTTTTTGTGAGAGTTAAATGAATTTTAATGGAAACTCTGGGGACACTGCCTGGATTATAGTGAAAGTTCAATAAATGTTAATTGTTATTATTATCATTATTACCTTGCACTTCTTGAGACTTGAGAAGTTAAATCCATTTCTTAAGTGGGTTCACACCCTATGGGTTTTTCCAATTTCACAGAAAAAAAAAAGCTCTTTAGTTACAAACTTTCTACTGGAATGTGTTCTAAAAACAGAAGAGTTAGAGCTTGGAGCATGAATGAAAGGTCACAAAGACTGATTTGGTTCTCCTACAAGAGATTCTCCTGAAAATCTCTATCCTCCTGAACAGGGAAGCTTCTAGTTCCCTAAGACTGCTTTCCTCTCATCAGGAACAGCATGCACCCACAGAGACCTATCAAATTCTGCATGTTTCCTTATTGCTAATCCTCAGCCCCTGATATGTGAGGATGGTAATTATCTCATTGCTGATACCCAAATCACACATTCTCTGGAACTGCTTGTCTCAAGTTTGATGTTTCCTGTATGGCCAACTCCAACTTCTGCTCAGTGGAAGCAATGCTCATATTTTAAGACAAATAAGGCCAATAAAGATACTCACTTGGGCAGGATGTAAACTTGGGGCCCAGAGGAATTTGCATGAGCCCTCATGGCCAGTGGGACAAAGCCCCTGAAGAGATACAAGGACACAGGCCACGGTGGAGATGACCACCAAGCAGCATGAGCCTCGGAGAGCACAGAAAGCCAAGTGAAATGTGCCTATTCACTTTGTGTAGACAGGAGTGTTGACAGCCTAGAAAGAGAATGTTATATTTTTAAAAAGGAGACATGAATGGGAGACAATATAAACCAATAATAACACAGTAGAGGAATCAAGCACTGCTTTGATGAAATGATCAAAATCAGCACCTTCAACAGAAGACAGATGGACATCACTTGACTCCAGTTGTGGCAAACAACCCATAAAATTTGATTTGAAAAATTGAGCAAACCAAGAATGAAAAATCCCATGTTGCAATCACAGCTGAGTCCAAGTCAGCAAAGTCCTCTAAGCAACATTTATTGAGCGCTTCTCTTCTCTGCTTAATATTGTGGAAGTTTTAATGTATAAAATATACTCCAACAATATTAGTTTTATTGGAAATTTGGTTTGGTTTATACCATATCCAAATGGAATGATTTGCTTATCCATGTGTTACAAAATGGAGTCAATATTAAAGAATGCAGTAATACCTCCATTACTAAAGAACTCATTAATTTTGCATAATTCAGAATGTCTCAAGCAAAAAATAAAAGATTTTCACAAGAAAAAAAAAAGAAAAATTGAGCAGAGGATCTGAATAATTTTCCCAAAGATCAATGGTTAATAAGCACATGAATAAGATGTTCACCCATCATTTGTCAGCAGGAAAATGCAAATCAAGCACAATGAGATACATTTCATTCCCACTAGAATGGCTATAACCAGAGAGACAGATAATAAATGTTGGTGAGGATATGGAGAAATTGGAGCCCTTCTACACTGCTAGCAGGAATATAAACTGGTACAAACACTTTGGAAAACAATCTTTTTGTTCCTTAGAAGGTTAAACATATATTGTCATATGTTCCAGCAATTCTACTTCAAGAGATATGAAAATGTATGTATCACAAAAACCCATACGTGGACATTTAATATGATAACCGAAGGTGGAAACAACTTAAATGTCTATCAACTGATGAATGGAGAAATGCAATGTGACACACACAGTTGATGTGTGTGTGTCATTGTGTGGCACACACGTGCACACACACACACACCAGAATATTCAACCATAAAGAGAAATGCAGTACTGATGTCTGCTACAATGTAGGTGAACCTTGAAATCATTATGCTAAAATGAAGAAGCCAGACAAAACTCCATATCATGTGATTCCAGTTACAGGAAATAGAATAGGCACAACCATAGAGATAGAACCTATAGATTTCAAGTTTCCTGGGGCTAGAAAGTTTGGGAAAAAATTGGAAGTAGCCCCTAAAAGGTGTATAGTTTCTTTGGAAGTAATTAAAACATTCTAAAAGTAATGTGGTAAATGTTGCACAACTCTGAATATATTTAAAAAACCATTGAATTGTGTACTTTTAAGTAGATGAATTTATGTCATGTGAACTATATAGCAATAAATCGTATCTTTTTTAATATGGAGGACTGTATGCTTCAAAATGTAAATGTCATAGAAGACAAAGCTGTGGAAATGTTACAGATTAAAGGTGGCTGATGAGACATGACAACCAAATACCTGACCCTACCCTGGATCCTACACTGAGGAATGCCATAAAGAAAACTAAGTCAACTGAAAAAAAGGAAACGATCAGTAGTTTAAGTATCGTGTTAATATAAGTAAATTTATGGTTTATAGCAGTACTGTGTTTATATAAGAGAAAAATCCCCATTTTTATGAAATACACAATGAAGTATTAATGATAAAGGATCATAATAACTTATCCTAAAATGGGTCAAAAGAGAGAGAGGGAAAGAGAGACAGAGACAGAGACAGAGAAACAGAGAGACAGAGAGTGAGTTTGGGGAAGTAAATGATATAGCTAATGATCTAAAATATTAATTTGGTAGGATATAAACTTTTCTTCATATTGTTTTTAGTTTTGCAATCTTTTTTGTAAGTTTGAACTTGTTTCCAAATAAAAAGCTTAAAAATAATCACAAATGACTTCTCCCAGGGCAGCGCAGAGCTGTGTGAAAATAGGTCAGAAAGAATGTTGCGTGAGCGTGAGTGGTATGCAGAAACCTGCACGGTCAAGCAGCTGCACAAGCTCCACCCACCGCTTGGCCGCTCTACTGCCTTTTGCCCCTAGGCTTGGAGTTTGCCCAGCAAAGGCCACCAGCCTTTTGCCATCACACCCAAACAGCACACTTAGCTCCTCTGGGGAAGGTCAAGGAGCCCTCCATGCTTCTGAGTTGGAAGTATAAACTGCCCTGCAGGCTTTCTGTCCTCTCTCTGGGACTGACAGAGATAAGGAGCAGGGGAACTGCACCCAGACTGTGAAACTTGCCTTCTTCTGAGGCCTGTTTCCAGAAGTAACTGTCTATACTGGGAAGGGGAAGGAAAGAAGAGGACTCATTTATGTCAAGTCCTGTGCTTTACATGTTATCTGACTTAACCTATAGAGAGGCATGCCAGATGGGTAAACTGAGGCTCAGAGAGCTTCAGTAAATTAGTAGAGGTCCCAGTTCAGAGGAACCAGTATTCAAAGCCAAGCCTAGCTTCCTCTTTTCCCATCAGACACTCTTGCTTCAGTTACAGAGAATACTTCCTCCTTTATCTCCTCTTTTGCTATCTGATTCGAGGTCCTGATTCTTATCCCAGGAGATGAAACAAAATCACTGGTGACAAGAATGGATCCAAAAGACTCAGCCAACTTTGGGAAACACCTCAGCCCTGTTTTACGAGGCTATGGTGATGCTGAGAATCACTCTGAAGGAAGGTGACAGAAATAGCTCTTTTCTTCGCTTTAACCTGCCAAAGCAGACAGTCATGTTGTGGGCACCGTGTAGTCAAGGATCTTGGCACACCTCTGGAAACAGCTGTTTGAAGAACCTTCCTGCCAAAGGAAGTCCGAATGATGGCAAGGACACCAGAGGAGGGAGGGGACTCCATAACTACAAGGAAGGGGATGTTACACAAAGGGGAACCCAGGAAGTAACCATTACTTCCAGCGTGTGCTCAAGGGCAAAGTCAGCAAAATATGCATGAGTGGTAAGGGGAGGGGAATGAAAATTCCAGTTGCCCCTTCTTCTGTGTTTTCCTCATCTGCTTTCCCAGAACCATCCCTGGCCCTCATCCTGTATCTTGAAGGTCTCCTTGTTAGCTGAAAACCCAAGGGAGAGCTGCTGGAGAACAGATTGTAAGCTTGAGCTGCTGGCAGATATGAGGCAGGAAGAGCCTGTCTACAGTGGCATCAGCTCAGAGCTGAAACACAGTGATGTCATTTAAGTCCTTGGATCCAGCCATCCTTGAAACTCTGCACTGCTTAGGTATAGGGACCAAAAAGTTTGCATTTAGAAATGTTCAAGGGGATTTCTGTCACTTTTAATAATAAAGATACCATGAATAAAATCCTAATTGAACTAGCATTAGCACATCTAGTACAATTTTCAGGAACATATTCTCTACAAAAGCCAGTGCAGAATGTAGAACCACCTGACTTGGAAAATTAGGAGTCCAGAGCACCAGAGGGAGGAAGAGAGCTGGACAGCCTCTGCCTCAGGAAGCTTGAGCTCCAGGGAGGGAGTGAGATCTTAGGTCCAACTGCACTGTCTGGAGCTCCATAGGGAGGCTTGGAGGAAGCAGAGAGGTTTTCCTGAGGCTTTTCCAAGTAATTATGGTAGCTACTGTCTGCTGAGCCCTTACTATGTGCCACAAGGTGCTATATATCTTATTTATATCATCCTCACGGCAGCCCTAAAAAGTAGATAAGCTACTGGCATCTTTTTCTAGATGAAGAACTGAAATTCAGAGTGGTGACTTAACTTATTAGTCTCATAGCTAGCAGAGTGAATATTCAAGTCTAATATATTAAACCCCCAAACCCGTGCTTTTAACAAATGTATTATATTCCTTCCAAAATGGTCAATGGGGCAGGGAAATTATCTGTACCTGTCTGATATAAGTCCATACTAGCTTATATATATATTATTAATGATCTTATCCCTTAAGAGTTTACAAAGCCCAATTTCTTATGTAAGCTCATTGTGTCCATTTTATGGATAAGCAAACCAAGGCTTAAATGAAGGAAGGGACTTGCTTATAGTCACTTGGGCAAACAGGAGGAATTGCCAAAAGTGATACTTCTCAAATTGAGCAGCCAGTCCATAGCCTGTAGAAACTCATGGTGTGAGTGCAAGAGGTGGAGGCTGGTCTTACCACGCTGACCCATATTTAAGGACAGGGATGGTATCAGTCTGGCTAAGAAGACCTCTAAAAGATGAACAGACAATCAGGGTTGTGGCCACAGATCTAACTGCAGAACAGAAATCCCACTACATCCAAGATTACTGCATCTACAAAAAGATTCCCAGCTCCACTCAAGGCCTATTTATTTTTCAGCAACATTTGATATGAATGAATTCCAGTTCAAGTAGGGAGACTCAGCTTCCTGCAGCTCCCAGGAGGAATGTGGCTATAAAAGGAGCCCCTTTCTTCCACTGGGCCATCCTCAGGGAGAAAAAAAAACGGCTGCAAGGCTGAGCTGAGGTACCCAGGAGTGAGAAATTGGAATCTGCCTGCCTGGATTTCTCCCACAGGAAAGTAGTGTTCCAGCCCAAGCCCCAGGGGCCCTCAATGTGGGGCTTGTCCTGATGCTTTGCTGAACTTACAGGCACCTGTCCTAGACAGATAAGGTAAGCATGTCTTTTACTGTTTCCTGGGCAACTCCTGCCTGGAGGATTGAGCAGGCAGGGATCCAGGTGACAAGACAGAAGGAATCAGGGCAGTCACTGTTGTTCACTGTTGGAAGTTGGCCAGTGGATTGGAGGATGAGCTACAATTCCAGTCTCTTCCTCATCCCCTACCCAGATCACCCTACCTTTGATGGGGAGGGCAGAGGTGTAATCCTAGACCTTCCTTAAAGCCAGACGAGCAACCTTCTAACTTCTAGACTTATTTCCCCACAAGTAGTCTGTGAGCTCTGATTCTAGGGCAAGTGTTGATGTCCGGAACAGAAGGAAAGGAGTAGGTTCATGAGATCTGTCACAGCCCTTCCAGACTTGGGAAGTCCAGCACAGGTTCTGGGGGCAGAGTCTGGGTTTAAAAATCCAAGCTCTACCACTTGCTTTCCTTGGGCAAGATCTTTACTTCTTGCCATACCTTACTAGTATTTATTGAGTGCATTCTACATGGCAGCAAATAAACAGGAAATTTTAAAAATGAACTCAAGTAGCTTCTTAGTTTACAACTAGAGAGAGAGAGAAAGAGAGAGAGAGAAATAATAATCAATCCGTAACACCCACCCATCCCTCAACATGACAAAAAGTGAAATATATATACAGAATATATACATACACACATACATGCAAATATAATTAGGGAGAATTCCCTCACTTTGGGAGGTCAGAGAAGTCATTCCTAAAGGAAAGATAATGGAGATCTTATCTCAAAAAAAAAAAGAAACCATAATGAAGCTAACTTCTGCTAATTGAACAGGGTAAGAGGAGATAGTCCATGCAGAGCAAACAGACTATTCAGAGGGAATCCATTTGTTGAGAGGGAGAATGGTTCCTCCAAGAAACTGGAAGGTCCAAGAGGCTCAAGCACAGAATAGAAAGGCAGGTGGGGGCAGACAATGTGAGAATGTGGGTCTCTATTGTGAAAGCAATAGGAAGATTTTCAAGTTGCTCTAAGCAGGGAGATGAGAAGATAACACTTGTGATTTGGAAAGATTATTCTGGAAGCAGCAAAACACAGATTAGTAAGGGAAGCAAGCCATATTCAGGAGACCAGTTAGGAGGTCTCAGACATATGCCTGTAAAGTGGGGATTATGGTAATATGAGCCCGTAAGTTGTGAGGATTCAGTGAGATACCACATTTAAAGTGTTTTATTCCAGTAGCTGGCACATAGTTAAAATTCTGTCAATGTCTTTATTACTTTTATTGTTACCTCTCTTCAGAGAGTAGATCTTTCTGCTCCATTTATTCATGCCTGCTCCTGGAAATGGAACGGGAAGGGTAGTGGTGGTGGTTCCTAGGGTGGAAACATGACTTGGAGGTCACAACATTCAGGACAGAACCCAGGATGCCTGAAGGCCCCATTTGAACGACTTGTAAATATTAAAGATTCGCGAAGAAAATCGGGTTCTAATGCTGGGGGTGAGCAAGCTGGAGAGACAGGTGTGGACCCTCTCAAGGGTAAGCCTTGGTGTTGGTGGAGACAAACTTGCTTTTCTGCCCGACATTCTAAAGAGCTGGTATAGGGGTCACACTCTCGAGCGCAGGAGCTATTCCTCAGCTCCAACCCGACCTGAAGGCTTCCCACGGAAGCTCGTGGACCTCACCCGGGCGGAGCGTGGATATAGAGTGCCGAGCCCGGGCTTGGGTGCCAGGCAGAGGGAGGGTCCAGGGAAGGCCGCAGAGGCTGCCCTCCCCCGGTCACGTGACCTGGTGGGTGGGGATCGAGCTGAAGTTGGAGAAACCCCGAGCCAACCCAACTTGGGGAGTGTGCCGCGGGTCCTTCCGAGCGCCGACTGTAGGCGTTGGCGCTCCGGGACTGGGTGCAGTACCCCGCATTTGCGAAGTCCAGAAACAGTGCGGTCGGCATGACCCAGCTGACAGTGATTCCCGGGTCTGCCGCGGCGTGGGCAGGTGAGTGGGACCCGCGGGCGGCGGGGGCTGCGTCGGGAGAGGCAGCACCTGCTCTGGGCCGCCACGCTCCATCCCGTCCTGGGAATGCGAGGCACCCACGACGAGGAGTGGGGCAGTTGGGTAGGCGGGCGCGACGGACCCTTGGCGTTCCGAGTTAGTCCCTGTGGCGCTGCCACACCAGACCCGCCGTTCTACCCCGCGGGTGGCGGGCAGACAGGCAGCCGGCGCCGCCGCGGGAGCCGCGCGCCCCCCGCCCCGCCCCCCGCCGGCCCCGCCCCCCGCGCGCGCACTGGCTGCTGCCCGGGACGTCACGCTCGGCTATAAAAACCGCGGCGCGCGGCTCTCGCTGCGCTGAAGGAGCTCGAGGCTGAGGGCTGCTGGGCAGCGGGCGCCTCAGAGATGTTTTACTCAGGGCTCCTCACCGAGGGTGGCCGCAAGGAGACGGACATGAGGGAGGCGGCGTCGCTGCGGCAGCAGCGCCGGATGAAGCAGGCCGTGCAGTTCATCCACAAGGACTCCGCGGACCTGCTGCCCCTGGACGGCCTCAAGAAGCTGGGCTCGTCCAAGGACACGGTGAGTCCCGCGGCCGCGCCTCCTCCGGATCCCCGCGCGCGGCGGCCGGTCACCTGCGTCTCTCGGGGCCCGCCCATGGCCGCTTTCACTGAGTCACCAGTCCCGGCTCAGGCCTGGCGCCCGCCGCTGTCCACTATCTCGCTGTTGCTCGGTCACCGCCTCCTCTCCATCCTGCATCCTCCCGCTTCAGCTTCGGCGGCAGTTTAGTCGTAGCTTTTCAGCCCGCCTTCCTCGCGCTCAGCTCCCTCCCTTCGTGTCTCTCTCCTGGGGTGCCGGAGACCCCGCCCGACCTCGTGTCCTCGGGTCGCTTTCCCGTCCCCTACACAGAATTTGATTGCTTGGGGCGTGCGCCTCACCGCGGAAACAGCTCCCGCTGCCTCGCTGGCCACTGGGTCCCGTGATCTCGACAGAGGCGAATCCTAATGAGTGTGAGAAGAGGAAGAAGGATGGGGGCAAGGTTGGCGGTCTCAGTACCCAGATGACTTTTGTTGAACTCCTTTCCCCTGGCCAGGTCTACTTCTCCGCTTGATTCTGGTCTTATCTACTTACCATTATTTTCCATCCCGAGGTGGGAGAGAAAGAGTGGAACGTGGAGGTTTCCTGAACCCCAAATATTTCATCATTCCCCTCTCTTCTCTTTTTCCACCCTTACCCACCTCCCCCTGCACCTCAAAGAGTGGCTAGAGTGTGGAAACCAGGGTATTCCCTCTCACTGACCAGCTAGTACGTGGCGCTGGAGCTGGGCTGGAGAAGTCTTTCTAACAGGCTGAAGCTTTAAGGAGAAACTGCTGGTCTGGCGGTCTGGACTCCAATACCATGGTGTCCTCTGTCTATCAGGAAGGGAGGGCATGGATGGCTAAGGGTTCTATACTAGTTTAAAGAACCGTGTGTGACGCTAGCCTTCAGTCACTATAGTGGTGCTGGGCCAAATTTAGATCTGCCTTTGTAGTTTTATGGGGAAGTTTTATGTTTTTTTTTTTTTGTAGTTTATTTATATTCTTGATTTTCACTTTACTCATCAGTTTACTCAACTGGACAGTAATTTATGAAGTATTCATTGTTTAAATGAAGTAGGTACTCTGCAGAATTTTCCCAGTACTCTTGAGCCTTTGGATGTTTAATTTGGCAGGGAGGAAGGGGATGTCAGCCTGGTTCACTGAAATTGCCATGTCCAGTCCCAGTATGTCTACGGAGATCAGAGATTCTGATTTTACTTCCATTTCTTTCTTTTAAAACAACTCTAATGACACACAGACTCCAATAGCAGATTTCCCATCCCCCACTGTGATAATCGTTTCAGTTTGTGTGTGAGGGATGTCTACTCAGTTATCATGCTCTGTTTTTAAAAAGTATTTTTTCCTGAACAAGGCACAAGATAGTCAATCTGATTCATGCTAACTCAGAGTGGTGAGTGAAATGTATTGTTGGAAAAGAATCTCTCACTCTTTGTCCACTTTAAAGCAGTCTAGATTTATTTAGAAAATCAGGTTAAGTCTTCTTACCTTCAGGCCAAAGTAAAACTAGTTCCTGGAAGTTTCAAGACTCAAAGAGGGTTTAGGAGAAATAAAATGTGGAATGTTTTCTTTTTTCATGCTGGATATATTGTCATTTGCTTTTCTTGGTCTGTCAAGGATTTCCCTGGCCCTAGTAATTTTCTCTCTTTTCTGTAATTGTTCTCTACTTTTCTGATTCCAATCTGTCTCAAGTCACACAGGAGCTGATAGCATAGAGCATAGGCTTCTAGAAGGAAGAAGCATCCTTAGGAAGCAGGCTATATTGACATGGATGTGACACATAGCAATTGACTGTCAGACTCTGAACCATGGTTCACACTTTCTGAACCTTCTCTCTCCCATTGCCACGGAGTCAATATCTTTCTCTCACTGTTCTCACACCTTTAATGTGCAAATTATTGCACAGAATAGCTAGAGCAGGTTATAAAAGCTAAAACAGGCTGATGTAGGAGAGCTGCGTGCACTGGGGTGAGGGAGCATACTTAGATCTCTTGGAACTGATGTTGCTGCCTCAATATAATCTTAAAAATAACCTTGGAAGTGTTCTATTGTCATTGTAAGGATACTTCTGGTAGTATACACTGATATTTGACTCAATTTTCTTTCACTGAAGTGAAATATAGAGGATGCCAAAATTGATTGAGTAGTTCTTATTTTGATTGAATTGTCCTTGAGTCAGAATCTGGTGCAAACTGAAATAGGTTATTGTTACAAACTCAGTAGAAATGGGATAAGAAAAGAGGAAGAAATGGCACCAAAAGGAGATGGGGAAAAGACAAATTTGTTTTAATTGATGCTGGGTTTGTACCAGTGAGAAGATTGTTTTTCTTTGAGCTATGTTAGATTATACTGTCAGGTTTTCTGAATATCTACCCTTTATTATGCTGTTTCTGTACCATTCACTGTTTAAGATCAGCCTGCCAATTCTTTTTTTTTTTTATTGGCAAAGAGTACCCATAGACTATCAAAGGTGGTCTTGTTCTCTTGTCTCCAGGGAAGTGCTTTTGCCCTATTCCTCCTGCTTCTGTGTAATTGGCTGCAACAAAGTCTGCTGTGGAAATTAATCTTATTTCTTATGTCTGACTCTGTTATGTTGCTTATCCTTTTAGCTTGTGATTTTTTTTTTCTGTATTAGCTTAGAAACTAAAATCATAGCTATGAATGAGTAATATTTTATCTAATTTATTATTTTTAAAAAATTTGATGAAGCTGGAGAAACAAATCTCCACTCTTAGAGTTTTGCCTGTTGTAATGTATTTGTTTTTTAGCTACCAGCTTCATAAATAGTCTTCTCATTGAGCTAAGGCCTTTTTCATTTTGAAAAACAGTTATGTCATGGGATAATAAGTTTTTCATATTTCCCTTTGCTATATAATAATATTACTGGCCATCAAGTCATTTCCTTACTTGCTCAGCAATAGAGTTTTCTTTTTCTATCTATGATTTAATCTGTTTATAGCCAAATGTTTTAGCAAAACCCACTAGAATGAAGGCCAGAGGGAGAAAGGTAGAATATGACAAAGCCAACTGGCCATGAAATAACTAGCACTGTACTCTGACTATCTGATCTGCCTGATCAGACTCTGTCCATTAGAGCAGCCCAGGGTAGTACCTCGTAGATTAGCCATTAAAAATGCCACAGGATATCCACAATGCCATAAGTTTCAGACCAGGAAACTTTAGAACCTTAAAAGAAGATCATGAAATAGCAATATAACACCAGAATGTGGTACAAACTAAAGATTTCCAGAGCTGTAGTTATGTCCTAATTATAGAAGAATTTATATGGATATTTGCTATGTTCAAGACATAGTGCTAGGTGCTGGGATTACAAAGATGAGTAAAAAGAAGTTTCTCTCTACGAGGAGTTTATAGGCTAGGTGAAAAACAGCACAGATTAATTTATTTTTAAAATGCTTATTGAAGTCTTATTATATGTCAGCCAACAAAAAGTTTAGGCATTGAAGATATAATAGTAAGCCAAAATGAAATTCTTACTCTCATGAAATTTGCATTCTTATGTGGAGAGAAAGTGGAAAATAAAAACAAGTAAAATCTATAGTAACAGGTGGTAATAAGTGCTTTAGGGAAGATAAACCAGGATAAAAGGAATGTGCAATGATCAGAGTGGGGTGGAGTGGAGCTTTTTTATATAGGGTGGTCAGGAAAGGTCTTTTGGGTAAGATCACATTTTAGGAGATATGAAGGAAATTAGAGAACAAAATATCTTGTGGGAAAATATGCTGGGAAAAAAAGATAGCAAGTGCTAAGGGCTGAGGTGTCATTGTGCTTGATATGATTGAACAACGGGAAGAAGGCCATTGTGCTAGAGCAAAATGATAAAAAGGAAGGATGACAGAAGGTACTATCAGAGAGGCAGTAGGAAGTCAGACTACTTACGGCTGTGAGGGTCAATGTACTGATATTTGGTTTTTAATTTGATATGGGAAGCCAGTGGAAGATTGTGTAAAAGGATGACATGGCATGAAATTGAAACTACCATGTGGATTAAGCTGTTAAGGGATAAGAAGTAGATTAGGAGGCTATTCTATAGTAATCTGAGTCAAAGATAATGGTGGCTTAGAATAGTATTATAGTGATGGGGATAAGAAAAAATAGGGTTTTGGAATATTTTGAAGGCAGAATTGACAGATTTTGTTGATGGATTAAGTTAAGGGACTGAAAGAAAGGTAGTCAAGGATGACCTCAAGGTTTTTATCTAGCAGTCAGAAAAATAAAGTCATTTTCTGAAATGTGCAAGATTATAGGAGGAGCAGGTTCAGAGCAGAGAATAAGAATCAGGAATTTTGTTTTTGAGTAAATTAAATTTGAGATGTCTATTTGTTATTGAAGTGTAGACCATGAGAGGATAAATAATACCAGTAGAAACCTTTACTTGTTGCCAAGATATAACAATCAATAAGCACTAGAGAAATTCAGTGGAAGAAATGATTACTCAAGGCTGGTGTGATGATAGTGATGAATACCAGCATCTGGTTACAGCATCATCATTTCCTGGTGAATGAGAAGACTATGAGATCGTATGAAAAGGATGCTGTCTCTAGAGTGTGCCATACAGAACCTCAAAGTAAGCACTCTACAGGATATCTAGTCTAATTCACTGCATATGTGTGACTCCTTTCAAACAGAAATTCATCCTTGCGTAAGTAGCTAAGAAATTACCATTTCAGGCCATTCCATAAGTCAGGTAACAATCAGAAATAAAGCAGTTGTTATCTTTGGAATAACATGCCTGCTGGGTCAAAGGCAAAGAGACAGAATACAGAAGACCTGGGGCAATGACTATGACAACCTGTCTTAGGTAGATTTCCATGTTTTTTAGCAATTACAAACCCTAGGACCATCCGTCTGTGTTCCCATGGGTATAGAATGGGTCACATGTTTTATATTCAGTTAGTAGCAAAGAAGAGAAGACACAGATGTAGTGCCTGTTTAGATTTTCAGAGGTAAAGACGTGTATTGGGCTTGACATGGGAGTTAATCAGGAGTCCATCTTTAGCTACCAAGTATGTGTGAGAACTAAAATGGAGTAGAATTATTATGTGCCCTTTTAGGACAAAAAAGTAAATGGTAATCAGTTTCAATTTTAGACTGAGTGTAAGAATTTAAAATACATATATATAGACACACACATATATGCTTAATAGCATTTGAGTGTTTACTCTCAATCTAACATAGTCTTAAGTGCTCCTATTGACCATCTCAATGAATTTTTTATACATGCACTAATAGTTCCTTATTAACCTGAACTCAGTTCTGTTTGACTCCATTGCATGTGCTTTCTTTTTTTTTTTCTCTTTATTTATATATATATTTGACATCAATTATAGTCCCCGTGTAGTCCCCATCACTATTTCACCAGTGCACCATCACCTCAGTCCCTTGTGCTCTTATCTGCCCTCAACCCTCTCCTTCCCCCCTCCCCACCAAGTGTCCCCAATTTGTCCTTGTCTTTTGTTTTTGTTGTGTTTTTATTATTATTATTATTGTTGTTGTTGTTGTTATTCTTTTCCTTGATCCTTATTTGGTTCCCTCATATTCCTCCTGGGGGGGAAACCATCCAGTATTTTTCTTTTGCCTTCTGACTTATTTCGCTAAGCATCATCCCTTCCAGTTCCATCCATGTTCCTATGAATGAGTGTAGTTTATCTTTTTTGATTGCTGGCAAACCTTTTCTATAAAAGACCAGGTAATAAGTATTTTCAGCTTGTGGGCCAGGAATGGTCTTTGTCTCAACTCTTCAAATCTGTTGCAGTAATGATAATGCAGCTCTAGACAGTAAATGAGTAGGGTTGGTTGTACTCCAGTTAAGCTTTATTTCTAAAACAAAGCAGCAGACTGGAATTTGATTTTTTGGTGTATTTGCTGACCTATTTTCTTTGTGGATGTAGGGGTTCCACTGCTAGCTAGATACCTTGGGTTTCTCTGCTGAGAGTAAATGCTGTAAAGAAGACAGACTTCTCCCATTTTCCTTATTTTCCAGTCTAGTCTATTCTGTGGAAAATAGAAATCCATTATTTGATTTGTTTGGGTTCTGTTTGGGGTTTGATTCTGTTTGGGTTCAGTGTAGCATAGATAAAGAAATTGAGAAAGTAGTTTTAGAAGTTCTTGTTCAAATCATGATTCTGTGGCATACTGCAATACAGTCTGTTTCCTCTCACCTCACTTCACACTCTACAGTTTGGTTAGATGAGACATTTAAACAGACTGGGTGCCAGGTTGAGAAATCTCAGCTATTTCCACCCAGAATAGAGGACCACCAGAGTACCTATTTCCTTCAGAAGTCCTTAATAATGATGGAGGTAGCATATTAAAGCGAGCCTTATATCCCTGGTGGTGCAGTGGATTAAGCAACGCACTATGAAGCAAACCGCAGCCACTGCAGCACAAGTTCGATCCCTGCTGCCGGCCAGGGAGGGGTTCCACATGACGTAGCAGACCTCTCCTGCCTCACCCACTGCTCCCCCAGCAGTGTGTTTCAGTCCATCTGCCTGTTCTGCTCCCCACTCTGTCTCTGGTGAATCCTCTCACCGCCCTGGACTCTGGTCTGTACCCCAGCTATTGTATGTATAAATAAATAAATCTTTAAAAAATAAATAAATAAAGCGAGCCTTATATGGGTTTAGATGCCTAAATATTGGTTAGGGTTTAGCAACCATATTTCAGGAATAGTAGAGAACCAGGGAATTCTTACATTAGTAGTTGTCTTGGACTGAAGCATAAAGCAGGATCTGTGTCAGGAGAATGGCTTGAGAATTATATCCCAAAGGCCACTAGAGTACCTGCAGCACTTATCTAGCTAATAATTATGACCCTGTATCTTGAAGGATATCAAGGAAACAATGGAAGCCTTTGAAAAGCCAATCTTCAGTAAACTTAAAAACAAACCACTTAAGAAAATTTGAAAAGCACAGTTAAATAGTGGGAATGCATAAGAAAAAACTATTTAATGTACAAGTATTGAAGGAATCCTGAAAGAAAGAACTAGTTGGTATTAATCTAGGAAGTCTTTTTGAATAAGTAAAGTATAGAGATTTATTCTTTTGGTACTATAATAAGAACTGGGAATACAGTTGTGTTGAAGATAATAAAAGTTCTTGTCCCAGATGATGTAGAACCCTATCGACTATGGTGAGAAGTTTGAATTCTGTTCAGAAAACAGTGGGAAACCATCACAGGGTTTTTGAGTAAGGGAATATATTATTATATTTTATATTTTTAAAAGCTCACTCTGATTGCTGTGTAGAGAATGAATTGGAGAAGTGAAAGAAGAGGCAGAAGACAAGTTAGAAGAGTTCTGTAGCACAGATAAGAAGGTGGTGGCTTGGATTACTGAAGGTAGTAAAGAGAGAAGTACTAGACTAAGTCCAGATATGTTACAGAAGCAGCAACAGAACTCGGGAAAGAAAATAATCAAGAATGGGTAGGTATATGGTGATACCATTTTACCAAGTTGTTAGAAATGCATTAACAATTAGTTTTAGAGTAAACAGAATGTTAAAACTGAACAGGTCTTTGGAACTCAGACCTCTTTTATTACTAATGAAGAAAGTGAGACTTAGGGTAAAGTAATGTTTGGAGAGATTAGTGATTTCCCCAAGGTAGTATGCGACAAGTGATAATTTTGCTGAAAGCAGAAAGCTTTCATGAAAGTATAAACATAACACTAAGGAGGATGAGTAGTAGTAGGTGAAAGGTGTTAAGTGCTAATTTAAGGATTTTATGTTTGATCCTACAGACAAGAGAACCATTGTAGGGGAAGGAGACCACGAAGTGATGTTTTGGGAGATTGCTTGAACTTAGCTATAACAGTAGAAATGAAGGTGTTGAAGAGGCAGACTTTCACTCACCAAGATAGGGAATAAGGGTAAAAGTGCAAGATTTGTGTGAAAGATCAGTAGGACAAGTTTAATTTGAGATTGGCTATGGAATACCTAAGTGGAGAAATTCAAAGAGGCAGTTGGATCTATGTATCTGAAACACAGAAGTGAGGAACTGTGTGATGGATCACAGGTGCTATGGTGGTGGGAGAACTGTGGGGACTACATCTGAGGGGAGAAGTCAGATTCTGTCTAAAAATTAACAGCAATATAAGAAAATAAATAATGATTTAAAATTAAACACAAGTGAGGTCTGGACATGAAATAGTCATCATTATAAAGGTAGCAGTTTTCACCAAACAGTATATTTAAAAAACAAAGCAAATAACTAACTATAACAAAAGTAAACAACAGCATAAATAAGGTGGTAGTTATGCAAATTTAAGCAGAAAAGATTGCTCTGACAGAATATGTAGATTAAAAAGACCAAAGAAAGAGTAATAAGGAAAACTAACATTTAAGAAATGAGCAGAGACAAAGTAACCTTAAAAGAGACAGATGTGAAATAGACATAAGGATGGCTTTAGGAGTGTCAAAAAAAAGAATGTTGAGTTTGTTCAGCATTATTTCTAATGGCAAACATGTAGAAACAACCTAAAAATTTCTTTGGTCATTAAATAGTTAAATTGAGGCATGTTTGTACCAGACTAAAATGTCTGCAGAGGAGTGACTGCAGAAAGTAGAGCAAATATTAGAAAACAGATCCCGACATGGTTATAGGGTAGCCTGGCATTAGGCCTGCCTAAGTTATATTTAGTTTTACAAGATGTGGTAGATAGCTAGGTAGCTAGACCATCATCCATTTTTAACCCTTGTCTATCTGCCTGATTCCTCTATAAAGATTAGGGATGCTAACTTCTCTCCCAATCCCTTAGTAACTAGAAATGGCCATTTGAATTCTGACCAAGACTATAGGGAAAAGACTGCTTAGACAACTTTTGGGACAGCTTTTGCTTTCCTGATAAAAGGTGTTAATGGCAAATAATCTCTTCCTCCTTGAAGGTGGATGTAATGTCTGGAGGTAGGGCACCCATCATATAACCAAGAAGGAATATACAAACAGAATTACAGAGGTAGTAGCCTAAAATTATTACAATGCTGAATCAGTGCCAGTAGGTGTCTGCCTTGAGATTTCTTGTTATGTGATAAAAATATACGTAAGCCACTGTAAGTTGGCTTTTCTTGTGATTGAATATTTTCCTAATATATGGAATGTTTTTTAATTTTTATTTTCATCTAAAAATACATGTATATAATTTAAAGCAAAAATTAAACTGTTCTTGTGTTTACTTAGAAATATGGTGATACTTGGTGGAAAGCTGAGCATGTCATGGTGGTGGGTGAGGTGTGAGAGGGCTTTTCCTCCATAGGCTATAAAACATACTCAAAGTTCTGAGTATGTATGTTGAATCATGTACAGTGTAGTAAACAAATGTTACTTCAATTTAAAAAAAAAAGAATTATGGTGATACTGCTGTTTCTCGATTTATTCATTTTATCATTAACTACTGATTTTTCTACTGCAAAGATAAAGGTTTAATGTTCTTACACCTCTCCGTTATGTTCCCTGTATTAAGTAACTTTTGGGTCAAATCAGCATTTACTGCTTATATTATTATAATTATGTTCATATTATTCACAGTTGAGTCAAATAATATACTATAATTGTGTTCATCCCTTCTCAAATAAATATGTATTTTTCTCAAAAATTAATAATAGCTTTGTCTTTGTAGGTCTAGTTAGTCTATTCTTTTCCTCCTTGGAGACATTCTTTCTGGTGTCCCCCTAGCCTCCCATTTCATTTTGGACTGGATGCTCTCAAGGCCTGTAACCTATATCTGGACTTGTCTCTGTCACAATTCTCATAATTTCTCTTGTCTCTTTTCTCTACTGGATCCTTTATCCCTTAAATCCAATGCTTTTCTCTTTGTTTTCTAATTTCCCTTGTTTTGGTGGAGCATATATTTGGTAACTTCTTGAAGATCCCTAGGTAATTACTTTTCTGAGTCTAAATTGATAGTTTGGCTAGATTTTAAAATTATGTACTGTCATATTTTTTAAAGAACCAGTCTATTATCTCTCAACTTCTATTACTACCATTCAGTCATCAGGCCTGTGTCATATTGGTTACTGATTCTTTGTATTTGTGTCATCTTTTTCCTTTTGGGAGATTTTTAAGTCTTTGAAATCCATATTATTTTTTAAAAATTCCTAGTAATATGAAATTTTGGTGTAGATCTTTATACCTTCATTATGCAAGACTCCATATGGGTCTTTAAACTTATATCCTCCAGTTCTGATTTAGTATGGCACTCCACCCTCACCCTTAACTTTTTTTATAAATCTAACAGCACATACTTTCTAAATCTAGCCACACTATCAACCAACCAGATTCATTTGACTTATTCTTATGAAAAGAATGAACTTTTGGCATTCTTCTTAGTTGTCTGAGTCAAATGAGAGTCTTTTGTAGGCTTCACTCTAATCCATTTCCAGCCCTAACCATGCCCCCAACTATAGAGGTGCTAATACTGGTAATGCCTCAATTTTTCCAGGGTTTTAGTTTGAGTAGGAAAACTGTTTTTGCAGTTACATCCTGAAATAGATGATAATTCAAACATAATTTATTTTTTCTTAAGTAACTCTACTAATGTTCAGTAAGATAGCCTTCATTGTAATCATTTAGGGCCCTGCACTGACAGTGGCTCGTCTGTCTTCAACATGTGACCTCCATGAAGGTTACCCCAAGGGTCATCTCTGTTCCAGGCAGCCGTTCTTATGACTGAATGTAGGAGTGTGCATAGGAGATTTTTATGAACTAGGCTTAGAAGTGGTATATGTCACTTCTATTACCTTCTGTTTGCTAAAACTCATTTTGGCTATTCCTAATGGCAAGGAAGACTGGGAAACATAACCTGGGTATCTGCCCAAAGAGAAGAGAATATGACTTTTGAACAACTAGCAACCTCTGTCATTTCATTGTTCTATGAAGTGGAATTGTGTAAAGCACTTAACTTTCCCTAGTCCGGGTCAGTTACCACTGTTCTGTCTGCTTTCCACATTTCAAAATTTTGTCATATCTCTTTTTTTCTTGTTTCTTTTCTTGTTCTCTTTGTTATTTTTTCACTATCATTTTAGTGACATTTTGGGGTTGGAGCAGAAATGGATGTACAGTTAGTTACACTGTCATTTAAAATATGCAGACATACAAAAAATGGGCAGAAGAACTTAAAAGACACTTCTCCAAAGAGGAAGAGCAAATGACTAACAGGCACATGAAAAAATGTTCAACATCCCTCATAATCAGGGATGCAAATTAAAACCACAATGAGATACCACCTTACACCAATAAGAATGGCACATTTTTAAAAAACCAGCAGCAAATGTTGGCAAGAATGTGGTGAGAAAGGAACTCTGGTGGGAATGCAAACTAATCCAACCACTATGGAAAGCTGTATGGAGCTTCCTGAAGCTTCTAAAAATAGAGCTACCATATAACCCAGTAATGCCACTTCTAGGGATCTATCCAAAGGACAGAAAAAAAATGATTCAAAAGAATACCTGTACCCCTATGTTTATTGCAACACTATTTATAATAGGTAAGACCTGGAAATAACCCATATGCCCAATAATAGATGACTGGATCAAGAAGACATGATAAAATATAAATAATGGAATACTTAAAAAATAATAATGGAATACTATTCAGCAATCAAAGAAGATAAACTAAAGACATTCGCAGCAACATGGATGGAGCGAGAAGGGATTATGCTCAGTGAAATAAGTCTGAAGGGAAAAGAAAATATCAGATGGTTTCACTTTTAGGAGGAAGATAAGAGAACCAAATAAGGGATCAAGGAAAAGAACAATAACAAAATAAAACACAACACAACAAAAACAAAGGCAAATCAGAGGTGTTTTGTGGGGAGGGAGAAAGGGGGAGAGACTGGGATGAGGGCAGGAATAGCACAAAGGACTGAGGTGATCGTACAGTGGTGCAATGGTGGTGGGAATTCTATGGGGACTACAACTGATGTCAAATATATATATATATATAAAGAAAAAAATATGTAGACATTATAAAATGACCATAGAAAAACATCTCTGAGATTCATTTAGGTTTATTGGCTATAAATTTTCAACTCAATTAAATTGAATATTTTGTTTTGTAAATGAAGAGGACTATATGTACTGACATAAAATGTTTTTCATATGCTAAAAACTAGAAAATTTTGCAATGGTGTTATAATAAGACACTATTTTTATATGTTGGTAATGTATTAAACATTTTAGAAGAATATACTTCTAAATGTAATGGTTGTTATTTGTAGGGCTTGATGAGACAGGGTTGAGAGATTGAGGAGACTTCCCCTTTTTATTTTATATACCTCAGTGATATTTGAATATTTGACCACATTTGTGTTTGAATCCTTTTTGGCTACAAAAGAAAACAACAAATAAAAGATTAGTCAGCAGAGCCAAAAGCCTGAAAAGCCAAGTAAAATGAAAACTGGAAAATATCTACCAAATTGGAAATTAGGAAATCATTACTGGTTTTGTGCCATCAGAAGTGATCTTTTGTTTGTTTGTTTGTTTTTTTGTTTTTAAGATTTATTTATTTATGCATACAAGAGCTGGGGTACAGGCCAGAGGTTTGGGGGTGGTGAGAGAATCCACCAGACAGAGCTGGATGCAGAACAGGCAGACAGAAACACACTGCTGAGGGGAGCAGTGGGCAAGGCAGGAGAGGTCTGCTATGCCATGTGGGTCCCCTCCCTGGCCAGCAGCAGGTATCGAATTCGTGCTGCAGTGGCTGCGGTTTGCTTCATAGTATGTTGCTTAACCCACTGCGCCACCAGGGCGGGCCCCAGAAGTGATCTTAGAAGAAAATATAGAATATCAGGAAACAGACATAGTGATTTTGGCTTTTTTTAAAAAATAGATTATTCAAGACAATGATGGGTGATAGAGAGGCATGAAGAGACAGAGAATGACACAGAATTGAGAAAGCATAGTCTAAGGTTTATAGAGACATTTTCTCCAAATATATATGAACACTGAGTGTGTTTTATAGCCTATGGAGGAAAAGGCCCAGTAGGAAGGGAGGAAAATTCAGAAGAGATTACTTCAAGGAAAATTATTTCAGAGCTTTATTTGTTTCATGTATTCAGTGATAATTAGTCTCCCTTACAAGATTAAGAGTAACCAGGTAAATAATGTTCAGCAAGACCTGTGTAGAAGGGAAGCTCCATGCTTTAGGTTAGGAGGACTTTGATTAGATGGCATTCTTCTAGTCTTTGGTTCTTCAAATCCAACTTACCTGACTTGGTCCTGCTAAGTGTGGACTTGACAGAAACAATACATTACTTTAGTTTGACTTAAGCTAAGAATCCAATATTATTAGTAAGAGAGACAAGAATGAAAATTTTCTCTTTCTTTTGAGGAGCAAAGCATTCTCAAATGCATCAGGAAATCTGACAGAGTTAGCACTTCCTGTAGCTCTTTATCGAGTTAAGAAGCTCTCATTTTCTTTTAAGTGCCTCTCTCTCCTTTTCCCAAAGATACTAATTTAGAATCTGCTTTGCCAAGAATCAGTGTATTTTGGGAATCTATTTCCTCGCCTCCCAGGGTTACAGTGAGTCATGGTTCTGACTCCATTTTTCCTCAGAAATCTATAAGGTGGTAGATAATGAAGACCTTCTCCATTTCTACTCATTTCCCTTGGAAGATTCTAGACTCTGGGCTTCTAAAAATGACTCTCTTCCCCTAGAATTGGAGCACTGTCTGGTATGTGTCACATAGAAAGTTAGTCTATCTTTTGAGGAATTGTGAAAGTAATTGTAAACTAGGAGTAAGACATTTATAGATTGAAATTTCTAAGGTCAAATTACTTTTCAAGAGATGACTTATAACTTCTGGAGGCCACGTTAGGGTACACTCAGGGAGGATAGATATATCTGCCATAGGAACTCAACTAAGCACTATCAAAGAACAGACTTACATTCACATTCCTCATTCTGCTTCCTGACATTAGATATCCTGGCACATATATAACATTTAATTAAGTCCCCTGCTTTTTGGTCAGACTGTCCATTTTATACTCCCACTTTTTGACACATTGAAGAGAGGAGAATTGGATGACAAGCATATGGCATGAAGAGCCTCATGTTCCTTGAAGGCCAGAGGATGTTAGTAAGAATGATTTCTGTGGGTTCTACCAGGTTTCAAAGCATGTCTTCTGACAACTGCTCAGCAATTACAAATTTCTGTCTTCCCACTTATCCACCCCATGGGTAATTCAATTAACAGGAGATCTAAGCCAGTAAGCATATATAGATTAGGTCCAAAAGATAATAGTATAAGGATGTGATGGTTGCAATAAATAACAGTAGACAGAGCTTCTGACAACCAGTGCTAAGTAAGTTTTGTCAGCCTTTGAGAATGTACTACTCATAAGTCACTTGGGAAGATAGATATATTCCATATAGACTAAGACTACTTTTCTCCTGAAATGCCCTTGTAATGGGATAGAGTGGGAAGAAAAATAGGGGGGAAGCCTATAAACCCAGGTAGTCTAAATCACAAGGGCCCCTCAGTACTCTTTAGCCCCTAGAATATTCATTGGTCCTCTCCATATTTTCCAGAGTCCCTTACTCTCTCGTTCATTCAGGGTGACCTACTACAAATAGGCTTAGAGTGTCTACCCTGACAATACCAGGGAAGTTCCTACTTGAAGGAAGAATAGATAAGAAGCAAAGGTAGAGCTCAGTTATGTGAAACTCGTTCATTATTTCTGTAGCACCTCTGGGACGAGAGAAGGAGAAAATGACCTGTCTCTAAAAAGTCTCTGTTTTCTATTTCTCAAGCAACCTCATAACATTCTGCAGAGGCGTCTCATGGAAACCAACCTGTCTAAGCTCAGAAGCAGCCGTGTCCCGTGGGCCTCCAAGACCAACAAGCTCAATCAGGCTAAGTCTGAGGGACTAAAGAAGTCTGAGGAAGATGACATGATTTTGGTTTCTTGCCAGGTAATATTCTGAGAACAGCTTTTCCAGAGTTTTCTGTCTAGTAGGGTTTTGAACCCTTTATGTTTTTGATAGTGGGAGTCCTGTCCTCTAAACTGTACAGAATGTGGGTTTTACCTTGGAATTCATAAGTAAACTTTAATTTCATGCAAAACTTGATGTGTGTGCAGTATTTTGTATGTATGTGCATATTTATGGGAAAAAAAGACAAAAACTTTGATCATATTTGCAAAAGGATCTCTCTCTCTCTTACACACACACACACAGAGTATACAGAATGAAACATCCAAAGTCCTTTCTTAGCTCTAGATTCAACAACAACAAAAACCCATCAAAGGAGACTCAGCAGTGGGTAAAATGGAACACTCCAACCCTTGTGAAAATGCTCTCCAACCTTATCTTTCATATAACATCTGCTGCTTGCTCCCTGACTCTTCCTTCCCTGTTGCTTCTCTGGCTCCTGTTGAAGAATATGTTTCCTCTCCCTAGTGTGCTGGAAAGGATGTGAAGGCCTTGGTTGACACAGGCTGTCAGTATAATCTCATCTCTTCAGCCTGTGTGGACAGACTGGGGTAAGTAGACACTTGTGTTGGGTGGAAATTAGATGCTAATACACTGTTTGCCTGAATATATTTTGAACTTAGAGATGGGTGAGGGTCTCCAAAGAGGCCCCAAAAGAAGTGTGAAGAGTTAAAATATCAGCCAAAGTCAATCCTTAGTGACGGGGTGAAAATGTAGATTCTTAAGTAACTTGGAGAAATCAATGAGCCAGAAAAACCTCAGGCTTTCTAATAACTCCACCTACTGAGTTTTGAGCAAAGATCTCTAGACTCTGAAATAAGAGACTGTGAAATCATTGGGTCATTGTGTGCATTGTCCTGATCCTGATGTATGTCCTGCCTAGGCAGCAAATTAGAAGGAGCTGTCCTGGTGGCGCAGTGGGTTAAGCGGCGCAATATGAAGCAAACCGCAGCCACTGCAGCACAAGTTTGATCCCTGCTAGGGAGGGGACCCACATGGCAAGGCAGACCTCTCCTGCTTCACCCGCTGCTCCCCTCAGCAGTGTGTTTCAGTTGATCTGCCTATTCTGCTCCCCACTCTGCCGCTGGTGAATCCTCTCACCTCTTGTACCTCTGACCTGTACGCCGCTCTTGTATGTATAAATAAATATATCTTAAAAAAAAAAAAGAAGAAGAAGGAGCTGTCCTATTATTGGTATACCTAGACAAGTAAAGGCAAGAATATGGTTACTCAGGGTCTTTCTGGAGGCCACATAACCTGTCCTAAGAAACATCAGTTAGAACTTGGAATCAGAACTTGCAAGTCAGACCTTGCAATTACTACTGGATGGAACCATCATTAAGATTATTAGCCAATAGTTTCTTCCCTCCTCCTGGAGAACATGCAAAATCAGATCTTACTGCTGGCCCTGCTGGAGATTGGGTGTGAGATGAACACACTGTGTAATGAATGTCTTAGCTCTCTAATAGTTGGAATCGGGGTTTCCTTCTTTCAGCCAAATTGTATCTTTATTTCTTTTTTCCTTTTCATTCAATCTTTATTTCTATTTCTTTCTTTATTCCTTTTTTGCCCTCCAAAATACCAGATGGGTTCCAAGGGATAGCCCAGGAAAAATCAACCCAATATCCTTTTCCACTTCTCTGACCCTAAGTTCATTAAATCATTCCCCAGTCCAAATCTCCTTGTTGAAACAATCCATAGGACAGATATAATGGCCTATTTTAGCTACTTTAAAGATGCTCATACTCTTAGGTAGGGTTTGCACAGAACTTGATTTGTGTAATCAGTGATCTCTGCTATATGATCTATTCCTTTTCGTTTCTACCCTCTCCTCACCCCTTGCCACCACTGTAACTGAAGTTGTCTCTAAGGGTTTTGTACATTGCTATTTAGGGTGGTAGGAGAGCCCAGGACACAAATACTCTTGCAGGAAGAATCATAAGCTTTTTTATGTGGTAAAGAGATGAGATATATTGCAACATGAAGGTTCCAGAAAGACTAATAATGTCCTGCTGCATAATTAGGCAGCAGACTGCCATGATTCCAGAGGAATTAATAACCATCTGTAAAACTGCAATTATTTTTCTTGTGGATGGTCTATAATACTAAAAGAGAGGAAATGGAATAAAGCAGAAGTATTGGCACAGAAAGTCCATAATTAAGTATTTATCCACCAACCCATAATAGCTCGGGTGCTAGCTGCTCCAATCAGTTTATGTAACTGTGTAAAACCTTGGTGCTGTTCCACTCCTTCCTCTCCTGCACAGGCTAAATTAATTAGGACTTTCTCCATGATATTTTTTATTGAGTCCAATATTAATGCATTTATAAATGCGTACCTCCTTCCATTAACCTTATCGCCTAAGAAAAACTGGTAAGGATAGACTTAAATGGAAAAAACAAGGAGAACATTAGACATTAAGCAAAATATCTTTCAAAAATTATTATTAATCTGCTCTCTATGATATGTACCTACAAATGGATAAAAGACCATGTTAACTAAGCTGTCTTGTACATGGACAGGAACTTTATTGGGCTTAGGGTTCTCTGAGTATATGTTTCACCAGCTTTCACCAATGCAGGTAGATATATCGATTTTTAAGAACAACAGCTGAATCTTTAGTTGTATTTTTTTTAAATCTCCCTGCATGTTTAGAACTAGGTGCTAAAACCAAAAGTATGGGATGTTAGCACTTTTTTTTTTGATAAATTAATACCAGAGAATTAGAGAAATTCCAGTAGTAGTTAGAAGGTAGGCATTGCCATATATCACAAGAAACCTCTGCCAAGGGGATTTTGACATCTTTCTTTCTGGTGCAGACTCAAGGAGCATGTGAAATCTCACAAGCATGAAGGAGAGAAGCTTTCTCTACCCCGGCATCTGAAAGTAGTAGGCCATATTGAGCACCTTGTGATCACTCTGGGCTCCCTCCGACTGGACTGCCCAGTAGCTGTGGTTGGTGAGTGGAACTGTGGACTGGACTATATATAATCCTTTCCCTGGACTTCACTGGTGGCGCAAGGGTTAAAGACACAGCTATCAAGCTGTCATGAGCCACTATAGCTTGAGTTTGATCCCCAGCCAGGTAGGGGACCCACACGGAAAAACAGACTTCTGTCTCCCTGCTGCTCCCCTCAGCAGTGTGTTTCAGTAGATCCTCCTGTTCTGCTCCCCACTCTGTCTCTGGTGAATCCTAGCACCATCACCACTACCCCCTGCCTCAGCATCTCAGCTATCCCAAGTTCTTGTAGGCATAAATAAGTAAATATTTTAAAAAGTAAAAAAATAAATCCTCTCCCTACTTACACCAAACACTCTTGAGATCTCATGTGTGTAAATTTTTACTTTTTTAGAATCCCAAATTTGTACTTTTCTGTGGAATATAGACCTTGTCCCAATTTAAAATACCAGATGGACCCTGAGCTACATTTAAGACATGTTGAGAATCACTCAGAAAAAAGAATCGGTAACTCCCTATAAAAAAATTTTCATGGTACAAAAAAAAATATTTTTTATGTGTAGGTGAAAATAGCTACTGAGAACTTTCCATGAGTTGAAGGTAGAGAACAAGGTCTTCTTATTTCTTTGTCATAAATCCTTTGACAATTTTCCGCTATCTTCTATATTTCCCCTCATACACTCTAACGTTCCTGATTTTGTTTTAAGTTAAAAAGTCATGAATTTGAATTTTGGCTCTCTTGCCTTTTACGTAAAATGTTCTAGGGAAATAACTTAATAGATGGTCAACAGATGTTTGTTGGATGAATGGATGGATAGTGAAATGAAACCTAATGGTAATAGCCTTATTTCTAAACCAGCACGAAAATGACTGAATCTTATTTTTTTTTTAATTAGAGGACAATGAGAAAAACTTGTCCCTTGGACTCCAGACTCTTCGATCACTGAAGGTAGGATTGACTCTACTATTCCTTGATTCTTTCTCTCTAAGGCAGTGGCTTCTTACATGGAGACCCAATCATAGTTTTATTGACAGTTACCACTGATTCCCCTTTGTTTCAGTGCATCATAAACTTGGATAAGCACCGGCTGATCATGGGAAAAACAGACAAAGAAGAAATCCCATTTGTGGAGACATTTTCCTCAAATGAAGCCAAGTGAGTACCCAGAAGCATCAGGTTAAGTCAAATCCATTTGTTACGAGCTGGATTTGGGGGCTTTCACACTGAGTATGGGGTTGTGTTCTGCCTTTGGCCTTTAGTTATACCACAGTACATCCCTCCCTATCCCACAGAACGCCTAGCCTACATTTCAGAATGAGCAGCAATAATACTGCACAAAAAGGTGGGGGAAATGAGTGGCTTTTAAACTGAAATTGTACTTGTCTTTAGCCTAATGTCTTTGAATTTGGTATCATTACTTCTATTTCTTTCTCATTTCAGCACTTCAGAAGCATAATTACAGCCTGCAGCATATCTGCACGTATGCACACATACCAGGTTGACAGATTGAGAAAACTGGGTTTAAACCAAATGCAGTAACGACTTGCAGTGGACCAAGTCCTTTCCTCTAATAGAAGCTTTAGGCGTTCCTTCCCACCTACTACACTAAAGTCTAGACCTCGCTAGACTTTAGTCTGTGCTTAGAGATCTTGTCTGGTTATAGCCATTGTTTTTTACTCCTTTGATCACTTAATTTCTAGACGTTTTTGACACTGCCAGGTCTCACTTGTGTCCTATTTCTCTGCTTGTTCTAGAAAATTGCTTTTATTTGTCAAGTATAGAGGCTACTCTATTTCAGATTTTATTTCTCTACACGTACACTTAATTCTTTTCCAACAGCTGAAATGTATAATAAACAGGAGCCTTTTACCTCCTTTCAGTTATTTCATAGAGGTTCCTTAAGCCTTTTTGTTGGCATGTCAGGTAAGGATACCTATAAAGGAATCTCCCCTTCTTGGTTATGGGAGTGCTTAGAGTAGTCAGAAAAATAGTCAGGCATGGGTATCCCTTTAGAGATTCCCAAGTCTACCTTTAGCTCATAACTGTAGTTACTGGAATATTTAATGGATCCCACTTAGAATTTGCCATGTCTTACCAATAATATCATCTAATGTCCAGCTACAGTCCCTACCAAGTGTTTTTAGCTCCAAGCTCTCTAAAGACTAGGAACTTGTTGGTTCCTATTTGAACAACTAGGCAGCCATCCTGTAGTCAGTTATCACTGGGTCATCCCTAGACCCCTTCTCAGCTTCTGTAGTGGAAGTGGGATGGAAAACCCAAGCACAGCTACAGTAGGGGAGGCCACACCTGAATCTCAGCAGAGGTGATCCCAGTCTTCAGCACCCCTTCCATTCTCTTACCTACAGTGGTCTGCCCCTTTCCTCTGAGGTCCCTTCACTCTCCTCCCTTACCTATGATGCCACCACTTTGGCCTGTTTCTTATTCTGAGACACAGCTGAAATACTTTACCTCTTCCTTCCCTAAATGAAAGTTCTGTTCAGCCTTGACTCTTGACTACAAGATAGGCATGATGGAATTTCTTTGACCTAGTTTATCTTTATTTGGATTCCCTATACACCAAGTGAAATTCTCAGGTGCTGAGAAGATATACCTTATTCTGGCCTTTTTAGTTCAGGATAATGTGCATCAGGAGAATGATCAGATGGTCTTTAGTGATCTTTCCAGCCTCTGATAATCAGTCAATGATTTTCTAATTAGGGAGTAGATGCAGTTGGGGTCACCTAAGCTTAAAGTATCATAATCTTACTCAGTACAGTGAATAATTTGAATTCACTAACCAAATAATTGTGCATTTAAACCTAAACCTTGATAGAGGTACATAAAATATTCAAAACAATTATGGGAAATCTTGAGCTTCATTAATTTTTTTTAATGCTGTTGAGTTGATTATGCTGATAGCTGTAATCTCCTTGACATTCATAAGGAGCACTGGGTCTTCTTAAGGACTGGCAAGATAAACAGATAATGTCAGTTCTTCCCAGGATCCTAGAAAATTCTCTCTGGCACTTCTTATTGAAGGGAGAGTGTCTATCCAGTTTACAGTTCTGAAGATAGGTCATAGCAAGAAGTAACCTATAGAACTGGTGACCCTTGTATTCCATATTTGATGTCTATCTGAAATATAGGTAGTTTGAAATATTGTTTTTGTCATTTAGTATTTCTATGCCTGACTCATTTGAGAAACAAATGTTTTCTGACTTTTCTATTTCCTTGTCCTGCACAGACCTCATCTGGTAAGATTTCTCTATTCCTTAGCTCAAAGTGTCTATAGAATTGGTTTCTTGGTGTGTCAGCTATCCTAACTTTTGTGTAATAGAACTATTTTTCAGGCTGGGGACATGGAGGAGATGAACTGGATTCTCCCCTCCTTCTGTTGCCAGGCCTCTGCATTGGCACTTTATCTGCTCAATGTTTCTGGCTGTATTGAGTTAATTTGTGAGACTGATATAAGAATAAAGTTAAATCTTCCCCTCTGTGTGCTTGTCTGACAAAGTCTTTGTGTCAGGGCCCCGGGAAAATGGGGAAGCCCAAGCATAGCCTAATTGCATCAGTATTTTTCTCAGAGGATTTTTTTTAACACAAGGCTTAGTGGTCTTTATTTCTTCCATTGTTATTTCCCTTCAGCTTTCTCTTGCTGTCCATGTGAAAATTAGCTGTACTTGCTGAGCTAGGTTTTATAATTTACAAAACAGAAATGAGTAGTTTGAAAATATTGTTTTTGTCATTTAGTATTTCTATGCCTGACTAGTACCTCCTTTACAATATCAAATTAGATAACTCAAATGGTTATCAAGTGGTGAGCATATGGTAGTCCCTCAAAGCTTTAACTTTGTATGAGAATAATCTTTTTCAGTAGGCCAATCAGTAGTGTGTAAGAAAATACTTACTTCTAGAAGAGGAAATTTAGTTCAGACAAATAAGTAAGGTTTGGGAAACTTCACACTTATGTGTAGTTAGAAGTTCTGTCTCAATGGCATTCCAAATAAGCTGGCATTTTACAGATAATAGAAACTTACTTTTTGAGTACCGGTATTTTAAGTATTTTTAAAATGTGGTTAAGCAGGCAATAAGAGACATTTTTTAACTATGTCAATAGCTATCACAATCTATAATTGTAGCATGGTACTGCAGTCTATTTTATCTCAGAAGGCGTTGCCTTATTTTTGTCTATTCTAAATATAAAAAATATAAAAAGATTTAACCTGCCTTACCTGTCTAGATGTCCTAGAATCAAAGAATTCTGGCATTAGAGATGATTTTGTAGATATCCTTATCCAAACCTACACCAAACCTGACTCTAACCAATGAGCGACATATTCAAAATGATTCTATTACTTGCCATTCATAACCATCTTAATAGAATGAAACCAATAAAATTAAGATACAACAGAGTTTAAAATGTATCCTGACTTTCACATTTAAAGAACCTATTGCACTTGCATGTTGGTGGAGAACTAAGACTGTCAGAACTTCATAAAGATGATAGTGGTGTTTTAGTTGATTATCTGTAGAAGTATTAAGGACTCGGTATGTAGGAGATGTCATTTGTAAGACAGGGACATGAAATACAGTTTGTGGAGTATTGAGAAAGGGGCAATGGTAATGTAATTGTTGTCTTCAGAGGTGCCAGTGTGGAAAGAGTTCTTTCTGGCACCAGAAGGCAAGCATTTCAGTAGGGGAAGGTCCAAAAAGGCATATTCTGATTCAGTTGTAGAGAAGACTCTACTATAAGCAAGGGACTATGCAAATTTCTACAAACAACGTAGAATTGGTCACAGTTTTGGAGAAGGAAAAAGTTAAAACTCAGAGTAGTATCAGCATACAATTGTTTGGAATAACTAACTGCTTCTAAATTCTTTCACTGAAAGTGAAAAGTGAATTTACTTCCTCGTAATGTTAATGGAAGAGATTTATGCATTGGGTGTAAGTTTGGATGAGGATATCTTCAAAGTCATTTCTAATGCCAAAATTCTTTGATTCTAGGACATCTTTATTAAATGGCATTATGAATCAAATATAGTTTCCTGTTGACTCATGGTCATCACTTCTAACATAGATTCATTAATTTGAACTGAAATCTTGAGCTTTGTCTCCACCTTTAAAGAGGTGAAGATTGCTTTTTTTTAAGAAATCAGAAGTAGAGACAAACTAACTTGTATTATAGCTTGGACCTCACTGTCAGCTGCTGCTTCTTCCTTCTATTATCAGTGCATCCTGAGCTATGTTACTGTCATTTTATGCTCATTTGTCTGTCTGATAACCTACTGACAACTGTTTTACACATGGTACAAGCACATGGGCACATGGTACAAGCACATGTTTCTCAGATGTCTTTTTATTCAAGGGTTGTGGTATGTCTGGAAGAGTGGGACTGCCAGATGCTTGACAAGAATGTGGAAAATTTGGGTCTTTATATGCTTTTAGGTAATGACTTGTTCAATTGTTCTAGCAGTGTGATGATGATATGCCTTGATATTCCTTTCTTGGAACTATCACACACTTTCCTAGATCTACAACCCTATTAGAAAATCCCAGTTACCATAGTCAAAGAGGGAATTTCACTCCTGGTATTGCTTTTACTGAGTCAGAGTAGCCGCCAATTTGTAATTAATACAGATGACCTTAGTCTTCAGGGAACATAGATATTCCAGTATTAACATAGTCAAATCCTGCCAGTTACCTTGAACAGGAGAAATGGATTTGGAAGAGGGAGTATTGTTGCTCTAGTAGAGATACTTAGAGATAACTTGTATTTGCCAGGAGAAAGATTGGAGAACAGGAATGGGAACATACTCTCTTCTGTACTGTGAGCCTGAATAATGGACTGTCATCATTTGGTAAGCTAACATGGCATATCTTGGGATTTTGTTATGAAATGCTGGACTCCTTAGATTTACTAGATGATATTATACTTGGGGAGGGAATGTTGCTATATTGGTTCTCATCTTACTTTGAAAACGAGTAAGATAATGAGAATTTTATTGGTGTTGGACTGATCTATGAAAAAAAAAAAAAAAAACAATTACCCTGTTTTGAAAGTTCTACAGAAACTGTCCCCAGCATTTCTGGGTTCATGATAGTTACTCTGTGGTATTAGGAACCAGTTAGGGAATAGAAATGATATTAAAGTGAATAGGTTTCATAAAGACCAATTAGATCACAGGAGTGTGTGAGAGGAGGCTATTTTAAGATCAGAGGGATAGCAGCACCAAAAAGGAGGATCCAGTTGTATATATTCCTTGGAGGGAATTTCAGAAATAGTAAAGCTAACTTAGGTATCAGCAGGTGAGGTGAGAAGGGTACGTATTGGAAAGAGTGACAAAGGGAAGAAAAAATGGAGTTGGAATCTCAGCATCAGTCTTAAGTTGACTCCAACCACTGGGATTTGAATCTGTCTGTGTCTACCATAAACGTGGAGGGATGCCAATCATGAGCCTTTGTATGTGAGGGACTGAGAGGCGTTCTGGGATGTACAAGCTAGTCAGACATGTCTGATTCCATAACAGAACTCTTGCTGACAACTTCTTGTTGAAAGGTGAACTAGAAATACAGTGCCCTCCTGAAACCCCTCTAAAATGATAGTAAAGAAATTTTAAATGACATAAACTAGTAAAGACAAAGAAAATGTGAGAAGATAACAGCAGTCAAGCAATGTCAATAACATCTTTGAGTCTAAAAAGTAAAAGACAAGTAGCAAATTGAGTTAACCAGAGAAAGCAGAAACCTAATTATTAGGTTAACCTAACTGGACAATAGTGAGCAAATGTGTGCTACAGAACCCCAGAAAAACATGAGGAATTGGAGACATCAGTTATCCGAAAAGCAAGTGCTAGGAATAGAGGGCTAATGACAAGATTACTTGAAAGACTATGAATTAACTTAGACCTGAGGTGCCCATCCCTTATTCATCCAGTTGTTCATTTACACCCTGAAGAAACTGAACTAGTTGGAGATACTGAGACCTGGGAACTGGGAGGAGACCTTTTACTGAAAATATAGTGGTTTCAGATTCAGCACACTTAAGTGTCACCTCTTTCCCAGCTTGAATCCCAGAACCCTGGGACTTGGCTGGTTTTTAGGACAATGCTTTCATTGTGGTCCTCCCAAGGTGGTTTCTCCCAGACCTCATATTAGTGGTCCTAAACATATAGTAGCTCCTCTCCTTGTTCCTCATTATTATTTCTAGAAATTTCTCTATCTTCCCTTAAAACTCCCCAGCTTTTACTCTCATGCCATCAAAGTATATCACTAATTTTCCTTCATTATTGGTATCTTCTACAAAATTTATAGGCCCCTGGTACAATACCTCCCATTTTTCAGTAAGTTTAGCTCTTGGTGTACTTCATGTCCTTAATATTATTCCTGATTTAATTCTTGGCAATTTAATCCATACCTAGATCCTTTCAGCAGCTGCAACATTTAAATTTTTTTTATTAAGGTAACAGTTTACGTCTTTGTTTATGTTTTGGAAGTATGGGATCCCATCCTCCCCCCACTTTCCGGTGTTGTTACAACAGCACTCCCGTCACCAGAGTACCCATAGCTCACCGTATTAGACCATGTGCTCCCTTCCCTACCTTAGAACCACAACTTTAAAGTCAGTTCTTTGCCAGCTCTTCCTATACATGTGCACTGACAGGTTTCACTTTAAATTCATGACCATAACTCAGGTCCCACAGTCACATTTCCTTAGTCATTTGCCTTTTCATTCTCCTAGATTAGGGGTCAGCAAGCTTTTTTCTGTAAAAGACCAGATAATTTTTCTTTGCAGGTGATAGAGTACCTTTTACAATTATTCCACTCTGCCATCATAGCAGGCATGTAACCATATGCAATATGTAATGCATGGAATTTGGATTTGATGTAGTTTTTATGTGTCGCATTATAGTATTCATCTTTAGATTGCTCCACCTCCCCACCATGACCATTTAAAAGTATAAAAATTATCCTTAGCTTTCAGACTTTACAAAAACAGTATTTGCCTACAGGCTGTAGTTTGCTGAACTATGTCCTAAGTTATTTTTTTCTATTTCTTATCAAGTCTCTAACACTTCATTCTCCATTCTCACTCTCAGATGATGATGTTACTTTATACTTTATGAAATAAACAGATCATTTACTACACCTACCTCCTCTACCCTCTTGCCAGCTTTCCCTTTACTGTTACCATATCACAAAATATGTAAACACTGTCTCCCCAACTAGAATTTCCCCTAGGACAGCAGAATTTTATCTGTTTTAAGTACCTAGAACACAGTTTAACATGTAGATGAATACTCGAATGAACAAATACTTGCCAGACCAGCAGGCAAGAATTGAGAGAATTTTTCTTGAGAGAAATTTGTCTCTCCTTTCAAGAGAAATGACCTACCCATCTTACAGCTGGAGATCTTCTTGAATACTTTAAATGGTATTTTTTTTAAAACTTCTTTGACTAAGCATCCATGATATTCACCTTTTATGGAATTCACTCATCACCTAATTATGTATGGTATGTATGTGTATAATATGAAAGCAATTTCACAAAATAATTTGTGTGATGTATTCTGATATAGTATTTTCTACTCTCTTCTCTCTTGACTTTACAAACTACTATAGGTTTGCAACTAGAAGTTTGAAAGTACTGCAGTGTGTTTTATTAACTCCATCAAGGCCTTGTCTCTGTGCACAGAATTTCCAACCAGCTTTCTAATGTCTCGCTCTTACATATAAATAGCCGGGTATAGCCATACACTAAAGAAAAGACAGAAACAAAGAGTAAAAACTTAACAATTCAAAGAACAAATCATTAGAGATAGCCTCAGAAAAATAATATATTGCATCCATCCCCCAGATGAAACAATACCAGTGGGGGAGGGATAGAAATTGCTATCATAAATTTAAAACATGAAAACATAACAATTCAAAATATTAATTGGGAGATGCAACTCTTAAAAAAGGTATAATTGGGGAAGAAATTATAAATATCCTAAGACAGAAGTCATGTAGTAGATTTAGAGGACAATCAGGGTGGTTGAGAATGATGAATATATTGAGCAGAGAGGTTGGGATAAATTAGATACTTGCACACAAAGTACCTAAGAAAGCATGGAAAAAGAGGCAATAGTTAACTTCAGTCGAAAATGAATGTATTCTAATTCAATGAACTATAGTAATATGTTCATAGTCATAATACAACAAAGTCATTTGACTAAGTAAGGTGATTAGATATATTGAGTGCTGAGGATGGAGAAATAAGATGTGTATTTAATGACAGGACATTATGGTTTATTTCCTATAGCAAGAAGTAAAATAATAGCCCAAACTGAAAACATCAATAACCAGTAATATAAACTTTTTATTAAGAAATATGGAGATAAATTCAAAAAAAGGTAGCTAAGAAATAAATTGGAAATAAGTTGTCTCTGGGAAGAAGAAATAAGAGTATAAGAACTAGGGCTGGGTTTGCTGTGAAATATTTGATTTTTTTAATATACAATATTGGTGGAAATAAAAATAAATACAACTGATGTAGTATTTCATTTACATAAAAATCATACTGGTGGGAGATGGATGGTTTTCCTTAAGTATTAAGATACTGGGAAACCAACAAAACTGATTCAGCACCCTTGTTACTTTTAAAATTTTCTCTGGTACTAAATAAACCTTGTGTTGCTTTGTTAATTTAGGAACTCCAACACCTTATCAACTATAGGGGCACCAGCATTTTTAGCAACAGAGATAATATTCTGATCCCATATATTGTTGTTATTATGGTAGGGATTAGCAAGTGGTGGCACGCTTAACATGACTTTATAGGCAGCAGAGGGCAGAAAATCTCACTAAAGGAGGCCACCTAGGAACATCCTGGTGATGGCCATGGTAAAGGAGAGAACTTACATATTCCTATGCTCAGAAGTAACTGGAAGAACTTGGGGGTAGGGTTATAACCATGCAAGGCCTCGGGGAGGCAAAATGTTATGATTGATGGGTTCTCACCAGTGTGTGCCTAAAATTGCAATTGTAGGATACAGCTCAGGCTCAGGGCTCAGCAACAGGGTTTAATTATAAAGGGAAGAGACATGGAGAAGCTGGGAGAGAGGAAAGTGTCAGAGGTAGGACCAGAAGCAACAGCAATGGTTTGAAGGTTGTAAGGGTCTCTGTGAAGTGGCAACACAGCAGTCAGCAACAGCAATGCAAAGGCTGGTCTGGGCAGCAATGGACACTGGAACAATTAGTACCAAAGGCAAAAGCACCAGAGGTTGGTGTCAAATATAACAGAGGCAGGGGTCAGTGTTACAGCTATACTAGGCCTAAAGCCAACTGCAACCAGCTGTTTTAGGGACACCTAGCACCGCGCCAATGCTGTATTAAGCACAAAGGTCTTCCAGACAAATCTGACTGCCTCTCCAACCACCTCTTGAACTCTTCTACTACCTCTCCTCTTCTTTTCTCAAGCTGGTTGGACCTGACTTATATGCTGTCCAGAGTGCCCACCTTTTGTACTTGATTGGCCCTTGTAATTATTGGCACTGATAAGAGTTCCACTCAGATTGGTCCACTTACAATCCCAGTTTTGTATAATTCAGGAGGTGAGGAAGGGACCCCAATCCCAGCTGTCTGATTGGTGCTGGTAAAGCTCCAAACAAATTGGTCCATTTTCAGTATCCTAGAGCCTAATGTAAAAGGTGAAAGCCTGGCCCCTCCTAAAATGGACCTGCACTGAGGTCAGCGCAGGTTCCTGGGATGGAAGACTCCAAGGAACCACAGCAGGAGTTGGCTTCAGTGGGCCATGAGGCAAACTGCACCCAGTGCCCTTCAGCATGTCCAGGTTTAATAATTTCAGGGCCCTGCTTTATGGGGGAGCATCTATTCAGAACCATTAGAGGCACAGTCCAAGGAAACCATCATCACTGATGCTGCACATGACTCTCTTTGTTCTCCTGGACTGCTGTGGCCCAGGAAAGTGCTGGGTAGATCAGAAAGAATAGAGTTGGAAAATAAGAAAGTGACATCAGATAGCCATTTAGTTAGTCACTGCAGGGAAAAGGGGGGTGAGGGAACTGCAGAGAGAACTAGCAAAACCTTGATACCAAATACATTTGTCCCAGATACATAAATTGTCACTTCTACTTCCTAACCTTCTGCTTTCCACACTTAAATATAGAGAAAGCTTATAAATCACCTGACCATCCCCCACCAGACCTCACAGAGAGGGTCTAGGCCAGGTGGGAGGGTATACCTGGGCCTTTGTTACTCCTTAGGAAGAATGAAGTAGATAAACAGTCACAAGGAAGCAAAAAGAAAGGAAGGGAAGAAACTAGGTACTAAGGCCAGTCTTGCTTATAAACAGAACAACTCCAATATGACCTGAAGGTCCAGGACAACTGTAGGTCAGAAATCTTCCGTCAGGCCTCCCCAGTGACGCATCAGGTTAAGCAACACACTATGAAGCATCTGCAGCCACTGCAGCATGAGTTTGATCCCAATCTGGGGAGTGACCAACATGGAGCAACACACCTCTCCTGCTTCACCCACTGCTCTCTTCAGCAGTATGTTTCAGTTGATCTGCCTGTTCTGTACCCTACTCTGTCTCTGGTGAATCTTCTCACCCCCTACACCTCTGGCCTGTACCCCAGTTCTTGTGTGCATAAATCTTTAAAAAAAAAAAAAAAGAAATCTCCCCTGTCCTGTCTACTTTGGTAGTCCAGATGCCAGCTGCACTTTGAGCATCTCAGCATTGGCCCCTCATGTCAAGTAGTGATTTAAATAGGTACCTGATTCTTAGAGACTGACCAAAACCTCTCCCATTCCACCTTTCCCTAGTCTCTAAAAAAATTTAAAAAAGATCTCTGCCCTGACAAGCACACAATATTTTTTTTCCCCTAAAGATTTATTTACTTATACATACAAGAGCTGGGGTGTGGGCCAGAGGTACAGGGGTGAGAAGATTCACCAGAGACAGAGTGGGAGGGAGCAGAACAGGTAAATCCACTAAAATACACTGTTGAGGGGAGCAGCAGGAGAGACAGGAGAGGTCTGCTGCGCCATGTGATTCCCCTCCCTGGCCAGATATCGAACTTGTACAACAGTGGCTGCAGATGCTTCACAGTGTTGCGACCTAATCCCTCGCACCACCAGGGACGCCCCAGAGCTCACAGTATTTTGGTAGAAATTGGAAATAAGCAAATATGAAAACACTTTTATCATAATGGAGTTAGTAAAGAGATCTGCACACAGATGGGTGTGCACTTAAGTCAGGAAATGCTTTCTAGTAGAAGGTCCCTAACCTAAGAAAAGTAAGCATTGGCTAGGTATGATCAAGGCAGAACAAGAGAAACTGACCCTTCCAATTTTATTGCATCATCTAAAGCTACTCTTTTTTTTTTTTTTTTTGATGACTATAAACCTCCCCTAAACTCTTGGCTCTGGCTGTGTAGGTTTTTCCCTGTGTCCCCTCTCCTTACCCAGGCTTGCATCTTCAGTCTCATTCAACTAGATGACCATCTTATTGTCACACTCAAGGCAACCACATTGTATAGGCATGGATGTTGCATGTAAATATTAAGTTTTCTATTCGCCACATTTAAGAGGTGAAAAGAAACAACCAAAATTATTTTAATACATTTTATTTAGCCCAGTGTATCCAAGGTGTTTCAACCTTAATATAAAAACATTGCACACTTGAAAATTTATACAATGCAATGTACTTCAATGTTAAATATATATATATATATAAACATTATTGGGATGTTTTGGGAGTTTATGGTCCTTGAAATCCAGGATATTTTTTACACTTAGAGCATATCTCAGTTCAAACTAGCTGTATTTCAGTGGCTTAATTGCTACATATGGCTATAGGCTACTGTATTGGATGGTGAACTCTAAAATTATGCCCAGACTGAGTGTACTTGGTGTTTCTTCATTAAATAGATGAGGCCCATCAAACTGATACATTAATATAGATTTCCTCTAAGTCTTTCTAGAACATTCTGAAAAACAGAGGAGACCTATGATGTTTCACCCAATGAGTGAGCACTCCCTTTAGATGCCAGACCTAGACAATCCCAAACTTGATATTCAGTTTTTAGCAATCACTGATCCACAGTGCCTCAATCAGGTACCTTTGACTCCAGGTGTTTCCAGATTGCCCCCTGGTCAGCAAACCACCCACTATAAAGATTTAATAATTCGTTAGTGTGACAGCATATTCACAGGGTAGTCTGGAAAGGTCTTGTTTCACAAGCCTAAACCTGCCTGTAGTTTTGGTTGGGACTGGGCACCACTTGCCATTTGGGACCGAAAGGAGCTAAATGTCTTTGACACATCTCATGTTACATTCTAGCATCAACAAGAATCACACAGGAGAAAAACAAAAATTCTATGGGTTACTGAAATATTTCACAAGCTAGGAGAAGGGTGCCTTTCAAATGGGTTTAAGGAAACATGGGTATTCCGTGAAAGCAGAAATCTACAGATAAAAGTTCAGTCCCTCACAGTGAGCCAAGAACTTGAGACTTAGAAAATGAAAGTGTTCTAATATCATTCAATAAATCTGTATTGGTTTGTTATTAGCTCCACATTATTTCACCCCCCACCCCATCTACACTGACTGAGAAATATTTTAATTGGAAACATTATAAACTCTCCAGGATTCCCCCTAAATTACTGCGTAGGGTGACATGTACTGGAAAGTTAGACCAGTATTTCGCCGAGTAGGATTATAGCGCAGTGACCCCCACTTCCTAGAGTTCTAGGCTGTTCTTTCTCCCACGCCATAATTTCCAGGGACCAGAGAGCCCGTTCAGCCCGGCTGCTGGGCCCCGGCGGGAAGCCCCCAGCGGAGGTTACACATAAGAGAGCTGCACATTGAGGCTCTTAAGAAACCCTACGGGCAGCCGTGTTCCGCAAGCACCAGCTTAGCACCCAAAGAGCGGAGACGACCAGTTGTAACCCGGCTAACAGCATCACAGGGAGTGGGCTTCCCAGGAAGGAATGGCTGGGCCAGTCTCGTACCCATCTCCCATGCCCAGCACCCGCCCTACCCGCACCGGCAGGGATGGGACACCTTCACTGCCATTCCTGGGGCTGAGGCGCGATCCTGCCACAGGGGTCCGGCGACGAACGGCTCCAGCCCCGCCCCGGTCGCCAGAGACCCCCCACCTGACACCCAGGGTTCGCTGGGGACTCTGTGGGTGGGAGGACTTTCCAGCGCTACTTATGAGCCCAGGAAAGACACCCTAGCCTCAGAGCTCTGCTGGACCGAGACAGCTCCCGCCCAATCGTCCGCCGGACGGATCGCGGGAACAGCGCAGCCTCCCGGCCCTTCGCCCCGGGAACCGTTTCCGGGGCGGAGACTTTTTGCAGCTGACCCGGCGCGGCCGGTGACGCCAAGGCCCAGACGGAAGTGCGGGCGGAGGAGCCCGAGCCTGAGCCCGAGCCGGGAGCGGGTCTCGGGGGCTCGGGGCTGTGGAGACACCTGGGTCTTGCAGCGATGGCGACCGTGTGGGGAGGCTTCGTCCGGTTGGGCTCCACGCTCAGCCTGTCCTACGTAGTCTCGGTGCTGCTACTGGTGCAGCTGTCAGACGCCGCCAAGGTGAGTTCCGCCCAGCTTTTGCTTCAAACCGGAGCCCCTCCCCAGCCGCGGGCCTGTGGTGGAATCTGGGATGTCAACCCATTCTAACCCCCTCTCTTTTCCTCTCCTAGCCCTGACAGCCGACCTCTATCTTCACAGCCCTGGCAGCCCCCAACCAGGACCCTCCCGATTGCCTGGTAGTACCCTCGCCTTCAAGCCCTGACAGTCGGACAGTCACCGCCCCAACCGCAGCCCAGACTGCACCCTCCTCTTTCCCGCCGATACCCCGCCCCTAGCTCCAGCCGGCCCTGACACTGCCCACCTGTAGGGACAGCAGCTCTTCCATTTCCTTCTCATTTCCTTTCCCAGCTCCGACTGCACCCATCCCGAACTTTCCAACCTTTCCAATTCTCAGAGCCTTTAACTTTCCATCCTTAAGTTTTGACAGCCTACTGCAGCCCTCCACCAACCTCACAGACCTTTCTGTCCCCCAAACCAAGATGATAGGAAACCCTCATCTTCCAGAAGTCTTCCCTTAGGGAAGACTGAATAGATTCCCGTCCCATTATAGGGACTTGCCCCTCCTGGCAACCTTCCTTTCCAACAGGACCTACAGAGCCTCTCTCATCACTCTAATATCCTCACCATCCAGGACCTCTTGGCCCCTTTCTTACCTTCTATCTTTTCTATCGTTGGGTAAGGAAGGGTAAGAGGGGATCCAAAAATCGGAGAGGTGGTATTGTGACCTTCTCCTATGTCCCATTTCTTGGCTCTTCTAATTCTTAAATTCCTGGCATTCCTTTACCCTCCATACCTGCCCTGACCTCATACACACTGTTTCCTCCTTGATGAGCTAGCTCATTATTGGAGAAAACAGAAGGAATTCACATCAATGTAATGGAAAGACAGAATGACATTTACATTATTTAAAAATAGCTTTAATCTATAGTAACTTTAATCTGGCAATGGGAACCACAGGGTATAGGCAGACAGGTTTTGGTCAGGGGTTCTTTTTGAAATCTTTCCCACTTCCTATGAAAAACAGGAAGGGAGAAAGTCTCCTGAATTTCAAGTCTTTCCTGGCACCCTCTGCATCTCTCCCATCATAACTATGTAATTTGCTATTATCATGTATTTATTTGTCAGTGTCCTTTATTAGGGTGTGTCCTAAGCTAGGCAGGAACCATGTATTATGCTTATGAATCCATCTCATTGAGCCCAGGCTCTAGGCACCAACAAATGCTCCCTAAGTGGTTGCTGAAAGAGTGAATGAACTGTAAAGAGCTCTGCCAGACACCACCATATATATAGGAGCACTGGGCCTCATCCTCTCAGAATAATGAGTCTCTGTCTTCTCAGACGCCTCTGTGGAGGAAGCATCTTCTATACTTCAGTTTGTATATTTAGACACCTCTCCCTCCACCTCTTGAAACTTATTTTATTTGTAGTTATCGTCTCTGTCTACTAGGGATAAGGAAATTCCCTTGGGCAGATTACCTAGACTCAACCTACTTACCTTATGTACTTTATAAATGTCACTGAGTGCCTCTAAAAATTTAACCCTTCTATAGGTTTTTAGAGGCCTTTAATTCATATCAATGCCATTCTTCTGAAGGGTAGAAGGATACTAGGTAGAAGAACAGTTTTTTGAAAAATATTTATTTATTTATGCATACAGGAGCTGGGGCCCAGGCCAGAGGTGGGGGGGGGGGGGCGGTGTCACCAAAGACAGAGTGGGGAACAGAACAGTTATGAGCAATTTTTAGTTTGATTCTTACCCATCTTTTTGTCGTCAGCATTCTTGTTTGCAGGCACCGTTGTCTACCATGTGTACTTTATACTGGCAGGTGAATGGTGATGGCATTAGCACAATCTGTCATGTGATAATAAGTCACAGATCATTTATTAAGTATTACTTAATATGTAATGATTTATTAACTTTACCAAAAAGAACATGTGACTCTTAAAAATTTGTGTCTCAAATTGTTCCAAGTTTTAAATGAACAGTTTTAGAATATTTGGCAAAAGTGTTTAGCAAAATATGTAAGGTACAGTTAAAAAAAATCTTGGTAATAACTTGTCAGCAGGCTACTAAGTTTCCATTTTTGGTTACAGAATTTCGAGGATGTTCGATGTAAATGTATCTGTCCTCCCTATAAAGAGAATTCTGGGCATATATATAATAAGAACATATCCCAAAAAGATTGGTAAGTATTCTGGGTTATTGAATATCCTGTCGAAATTCTTCCTGTGGTTGTCACTGTTAGTCCAGAATGTTCATTCAATATATTGTTTTAAGTATTTTTTTAAAGATTTATTCATTTATGCATACAAGCGATGGGGTACAGGCCAAAGGTGTGGGGGTGAGAGTATTCACCAGAGTTAGAGTGGGGAACAGAACAGGCAGATTGACTGAAACATACTACTGAGGAGAAACACGTTGCGCATGTGGGTCATCTCCCTGGCCTGAGATCGAACTCGTGCTTCAGTGACTATGGATGCTTCACAGTGTGGTGCTTAACTTAACCTTGTGCCACCAGGGAGGCCCCTTAAGTATTTATTTTTAAGCAAAATTTTCATATTCCATTTCCATTTGAAAAACTGAGATTAAGGCCCCAGATGCACACTGTAAACCTAAAGGATATAGCCAAACACCGAACACTAAACCCCGGGTTGGGTGGGTATTAGAGCTGAGTTTGTGCCTGAATCTACCCATAACTATCATAAATTGTGATCCTCCCTCTTGTTTTTCAGTGGAAGATATGAAAGTCTTATTTAGGTTATCATTTTTTTTAAAGATTATATTTATTTATGCATACAAGAGCTGGGGTACAAGCCAGAGGTGCAGGGCGGGGTTGAGAGGATTCACCAGAGACAGTCTGGGGAGCAGAACAGGCAGATCTACTGAAATACAGTTTGCTGTATTTCATTTCAAATTGCTGAGGGGAGCAGCCGGCGAGGCAGGAGAGGTCTGCTGCACCATGTGGGTTCCTTTCCTGTTCGGGAATCGAACTCATGCTGCAGTGGCTAAGAAAGCCCCACAGTGAGGTGCTCAATCTCTTGTGCCACCAGAGAGGCCCTGGGTTATCATTTTTACAACTGGTTTGACATATTGCCAAATATAGGAGATGATTATTTATTTACTTTTGATATTTGTATTTTATTGAGGTGACATTTGTTGACTAAACTGTGTATCATTTAGGAGAATAAAATTACCCCTTTCAGATGTATGTACCACAACACATTTATCTCCAAAGCACCCATAGTCCTTCACTATAGTCCATTGCATCCCCTGCATCTCCCCTCTTTGTTCTCCACTTCTATCCTCCCTCTCTAATAGCCTCAATGCAGTCATATTCCTAGGGTTTGTTTTGGTATAGTTTTGTCAGTTCCTTTGTTTTGTTTCGTTTCTCTATATTCCACATGATTGAAATCATCTGGTATTTGAATTTTCTCCTTCTGACTTATTTCACTTAGCTTAACCTCTTCACGTTCCATCCATATTGTCAAAAATGGTAAGAGTTCGTCATTTTTGTATAGCTAAATAGTATTCTAGCATGTTTATATACCACATATTTTTAATCCACTTCTCTGTTATTGTTGTTTCCAAAGCTTGGCTACTATAAATAATGTTTCAGTGAACACAGGAGTGCATATACCCTTTCAGTTAGTGTTTTACATTCTTTAGATAGGTGCCAAGGAGTGGAATTGCTGGATCGCATGGTAGAACTATTTTTAGTATTGTTTTCCACCAGGGCTAGACCAGTCTACATTACCATCAACAGACTATGAGGATTCGTTTTTCTCCATATCATTGCCAACATTTGTTATATGTTTCTTTTGATATGGGCTGTTCTCATGGTATAAGGTGGTATTTCAGTGTGGTTCAATTTGTAGTTCCATGATGATGCATGATTTTCACATTTTTTCATGTTTCTGTTGTCCATCTATATATCTTTTTTGGAGAAATATCTATTTAACTCTTGAAACCATTTTTTTGGTTAGGTTCTCTGTTTTCTTTTTGTTGAGTTTCCTGAGTATTTTGTAGATCTTGGACATTAGCCCCTGTTGGAGGTATCATGTGCAGATATTTTCTTCCATTTTGTAGGATGTCTTTTTATTTTAATGATAGTTTCTTTTGTTCTGCAGAAGCTTTTTAGTTTGATGTTGTCCCGTTCATTTATTATTGCTTTTGTTTTCCTTCCCATTGGAGGGAAGTCCCCATAGATACCCCTGAAGCCAGTGTCTTAGAGCATCTTGCCTTTGTTTTCTTCTGATCTATGATATCTGGTCTTATATCCAACTTTTATCCATTTTTGAGTTAATTTTTGTGTTGGCGGTGAGAAGATAGTCTAGTTTTGTTTTTCTACCTGTTTTCATTAAATTGGTCTTTTACCTCTGTTAGGTTTATTCCTAGATATTCAATATTTTTGATGCTACTATAAATGTGGTATTGTTTTCTTGATTTCTTCTAGTTTGTTATTTGAGTGTAGCAAAACAACTGAACTTTGTATGTTGATTTTGTAGCCTGCCACTTTGCTGTACTTGTTTATTATTTCTAGTAGCTTTTTTTTTAACGGTTTATTTATTTCTGCATACAAAAGCTGGGGTACAGTCCAGAGTTTCCGGAGGGGAGAGGAGTCACCAGAGACAAAGTGGGGAGCAGAACAGTCATATTGACTGAAATACCCTGCTGAGGGGAGCAGGGGGCAAGGCAGGAGAGATCTGCTGCACCATGTGGGTCCCCTCCCTGGCCTGGGATCAAATTCACGCTGCTGTGCAGCAGATGCTTCACAGTGTGGTACTCAACCCACTGCACCACCAGGAAGGCCCTATTTCTAGTTGCTTTTTAAGTAGACTGTTAAAGGTGTCAGAAATCTTGGGAAGGAATGGAAATGAGCCATGTATATCTGAGTTTCCCACTTGTGCCATGAACTTGGGTGTGTCAAGTTATTGATCCCTTCAACCCTTGAGGTAAATCAGGCAGGTCTGTGATGACTGGGATCCTGACTAATTAGCACTCTTTCCTATCCCAGTGGACCCTGAAAATGATATTTTTTTCTACATGTGTCATGAAACATAAAAAAGCCATTATTTCCTACCAGGATGGATCGGATCCTTCTGGTGAGACTGTGGTGTTTTATGGTTTGTAAACACAGGATAGGCATATAAGGAAAAGAGCTCCAAAAACTATACACTTTCGCATGTACATGATTTCACAGCTAAATAGCCAACAAAAGTTTATAAGCAAAATTAAATTCATTCAGTTATGATAGTCCAAGCTTTGGGTAACCTTTGAACTTACTTAATATCTCAGAAGCTGTTGTCTGTTCTTTCCATGACATGCATTTATGTTCAACCTGACATTTGATAAATATGTTCTTGAAAACATTGTGAGCTTTGTGTTCCAATTTAAGTTGTCTCATGTTACAAAATAGCTATATTTTTGTAGTTTTTCTAACAGCAAGTTACGTTGTATGATACAAGAAAACTCAAGTAAGTTTTTAAGAAACATCTATAAATTTTCAAAATATAATGAATACTTAGTTTATTTTATAATTAGTGATAGAATATGATGTCTGTCATTCAAATAACAAATGAATTCACTGTTTAAGAGTTTAGCGTGAATCCTTTAGTACTACTAACTAGTAGTTATTCCAGCTTCAGACAGAACCATAGGTCATTCATCATTTGTCAAAACAGGGAACATTGAAAATAAGGCTTATTTATGATTTTTCTTCCTTCTCTTTTATTTCCTCTTTGTAGCTTAGCCTTTTGCTGAGGATCGACTCATCCAACTGTCACTGAAAGTTTTTAACTGGTTTTATTTAGAAAGGTAGAGAAATTGTGATTAATTAGGATGTTATGATTTTATAAGGTCTCCAATAATTTATATGGCTTTATATATAAATATATATACATATACTTTTTTAAAATCTTCATGCCTTCTATTTTGTAGTTGTTGTTTTTAGTTCTTTATTGATTTATTCTGGCTGACCTAAGAAATGTTTGAGTTCTTGGTTGGTGATCTGATTATGATTTAAAGCTTATGTAGCAGAGCCCTGCTTTATAACACTAATACATTCTACAGGTGAGATAATACAGTGAAAACATTGTTAGGTGAATCCAGTAATAAACATTGATATTTCATAATTCATTCTAAGATGGCACAATTTGACATTTTTGGCACATAATTAGGCTTACATAAGACTCATTTTTATACTAAAACAAAAGAAATACTGAATTTTGATTCTGTTAACATTAAAAAGGTGAAATTAAAAATGAGTAAAGTAGCTTAAATTGGAAAAGATTATTTCAGAATCACTTAGAGTTTGCTAATGGAGTGAGTGGTTAAAACCAAATTTTTATACCAATTCACTAACTTTTACACCATCATTGTGCTTTTTTATATTTCTTACTTCAACTCAGTTGAAATTTTCTTTTTAATATGCTCTCTAGGATATATGGTTACAGTTTAGAACAATATTTTTACCAACAATAGCCATCAGGAAAGGATTCATGAGGATTAAAAAACAAAGCTAAAAAAAAAAAATGGACTATGTAACAAAGGATTCTCAGAGTGATATTAAATATGCCGTGATTGGCTCATATGCTAACAGCATTCAAATGCCCTACCCACATGGTCTAGTGGCTGCCATCATAATGTAAATATTAAATCATAAAGTGGTTTATTAAAATAAATTATATTTATTAAAATAAAATAAATTTATTAAAATAAAGGACTTGTAAAGTGATTCAATCCTTTTTTGAACCCATCCTAGAGGTCTAACTGTAATGTCTTCATTTTGGCACTAGTGGGAGGTGTTGCCTAGTTCCTTAAATGGTTGAGGTCTGTATCTGGGTTCTGTTTAATAACTGGCCAACCAAAACTGACTTTCCTTCCCCTCCATCCTGCACAATTTTTGCAGAGCACTGAATATTTCTGTTATTAAACTTCATTTGTACTTCAAAGAAACACTTAATACTTAGTGCTTAAGACGCTCATGTAATTCTTAGATATTGTTACTAAAAGGCTTCTGAAGCTAAAATAGGAAACTAAATAAAAGATAAGTTTCATTTTTTTGAGGTTCAGAAAAATACCAAGGTCTTTGCAGCTCCTAATTTACTCTGACCTTGTGCAAGTGGCCTCCTAGAGAATGTTGGGTTGGATGACCTCTGCGATTCTGAAGTAGAGACTCTTGTAATGGGATTTAGCTTCCTCTGACTATTTTATGCTGGCATTGGGCTAGATTACATGCCTGGTCTTCTATATGTTTGGATCAAATATCACACACTTATATGGTGTGAGTTGAATTTGAAATTCTACCAGTAAAGGGTTTTTTCTTTTTCATTTGTCAAAATTAAATTGTCTATTAATGCTAAATGATTACACTTTTATCATTTATACCATTTTGGGTTATTTTCCTTATGTCACAGCTCAGAGGAAACAACATTAAAAGTTAATTTTGATAGGACAAGGTGAAGGAATCAGCATAGAGCATTAGATGCCCCCCAAAAGGATGCTTGGAGTAGCACAGGATATTACAGTAGAGCTCTTGGGTCAACCAGAAATGCCGAAGGAAGAAGTGACAAAAGGAGAGAGAATTTCCTGGCAGGTGGCAAGAGGAAAAGCTTTGCCTGCTCTGATGGTGATCAGAGTAGGTTCTTCATAACTAGGGAGAATAATAATCTAATTACGCTCTAGAATTAACAGATTTCTGGTGAATAGATTTTTTTTCAGATAGACTTGCCTTTTTTTTGGTCAAAAATCATAAATAAGGCCCTCCCCTGGTGGCGCAGTGGGTTAAGAAATGCACTATGAAGCAGAACACAGCCACTGTAGCACAAGTTCGATCCCTGCTGCCGGCCAGGGAGGTGACCCACGTGGTGCAGCAGACCTCTCCTGCCTCACCCGCTGCTCCCCTCAGCAGTGTGTTTCGGTCAGTCTGCCTGTTCTGCTCCCCACTCTGTCTCTGGTGGATCCTCTCACCCCCTGCACTTCTGGCCTGTACCCCCATTCTTATATGAATAAATAAATCTTTAAAAAAATTTTTTAAAAATCATAAATAAGTACCCTGAAAAATGAGGGGGAAAATAAATATCCAAAACAAAAACATTCAGCCTTTTACTATTTTTAACCACTTTCTTCAAAGTATTGGTTTCATTTTAAAATAGTTTTACTGTCTTAATGCTTCTTGTCCATGTTTTTCAAGTTGTTTACTCATTAAGAAACGTAATTGTTTCTTACTACTTCTAAGTGTTCAGTTTTCAAGTTTTAGAATTTACCAACTATTAAATGTGATCAGCCATTCATAAACCACACTGTGGCAATTAAGAATGTTAACTTTTTGTGTATAGCAGCCAGCACAACCAGAACACTGGAGCACTGTGAGAGTACAAGGTGGTAGGGTGCTGCCTGCCCACCCCCAAATGCTACATGCCACCCCTCTACCACATGTGAATCTTTGCACTTAATCACGTTGTTGCTAAGTTGCATTTTTGGTACTTCATGTCTCAGTTGAAGAAGATGAAGAAGTCTTCAGGGGAAATTATCTACTGTGGGCAGGTGTTCGAGAAATCCCCTATGTGAGTGAAGAACTTTGGCATCTGGCTTCACTATGACTACCACAGTGGCACCCACAATTTGTACCGAGAATACTGAGACCTGACCACCGTGGATGCTATCACCCAGTGCTATTGAGATATGGGTGCCCGGCACCGTGTCCAGGCCCACTCTATCCAGATCTTGAAAGTGGAGGAGATAGCTGCAAGCAAATGCCGCCAGCCAGCAGTCAAGCAGTTCCACGACTCAAAGATCAAGTTCCCACTGCCCCACCAGGTCCTGCATCGCCAGCACAAAACACACTTCACCACCAAGAGGCCCATCACCTTCTTTTAGATGCAAGACTCTCTCCATCTCGGCTCTGCTTAAATAAAGTCCCAGGAAACCTGGGTGCTCACACACACATACACACAAATAAGAATGATGTTAGCTAACTTATAAAAAAGATAATCTCATATTTGCATAAGTCCCCTAGGTCATTTTAAGTCACTTAAAGCAGTTTTGCTTAGTAACTGAACAAATCTAAATGTGGTTTGATCTGCTAATTAATTTTCAATCCCATCTGGGCTTTTTCAAGTATGTTCTTAACAGTTAACAGTAGCACCTTTGAAAATAGAGAACTACTATATAAATGTGTTTTTTATGGTTTCTTAGATTGTTAAATCTTACCAAAGTGCTAATGTTGAGAGGTGGAAATGATTTCATTTCCCTCACTGATTTTTTGTTCCTTATATTCTTTCATTGTAAGTTCAGTGATTATTCTCGATTTCAGGAAAGTTTTGCTCAGTGCATGTAGGAAATCTAGCCAAGCTTAAGCAATATTTTATGGTTTTGTTTTGTTTTTTTTCTTCAGTGATTGCCTTCATGTTGTAGAGCCCATGCCAGTGCGGGGACCTGATGTGGAGGCATACTGTCTACGCTGTGAATGCAAATATGAGGAAAGAAGCTCAGTTACTATCAAGGTAAAAAAAACCAAACAAACATCTTTTCTGCTCCTGGAATGGTTCTTGATGATCTAGACAAGAAAGAAAATTTTAGACACCTGAGTTATATTTTAATTACCTAAGTACTGCTCTGTCCTCCTCCACTACCTCTTCATCCCTCCCTCCATACCCTTAACCTAACCCCAGAAGGAACAATGGACCTGTTCTCCGCCTGTCTCATTGAGATGCTTTGTGGATTAATCAGGATACAGTAAGGGGTGAGCTGTGAAATGGTACAAAAAGGCCCTGTGTGTAATTAGCATATCACAGAGAGATATACTGGCTTCCCTGTGGGCCTTATATGCCAAAGGACAGGAAGAGAGAAGCATAATTAGGCCCTTTTCTTCCTGCCTTTGCAGCCCTTAGAAAAAAATTATGTGTTAGTAACTGCTGTATTCTAGAAACATCATTTCTGTATTCAAAGTTTTCCTTTATTTCCTATAGGAAATGGAATATAGATAATGCTAATCACCACTTGAACCTCTAATGAGTTCAGTTACTTCATTATACAAATTCTTCTCCCCAATTTTTTCTGTATATTTCCTATTCCCTTCCTGTAGATGGCCTCAATGGGAATCTGTGGTGGTCAGCAATAACAGTTTTAAAGATTTTTCTTGTGAGTGACCCTGTGAGACCACTGCAGCAGCAAGATGCAGTTCTGTAGAGAAATGTTCATCATTATACTATTTTATTTTTAACAGTTTTTGATGTGTAATTTACATACCCTAAAAGTCACATTTTTGTAAGTATACAATTTTATAAATTTTAGCAAATTTAAAAGAATTTTTAAAATTCCCATCAACCCTGTTGCTCCCAAAAGGTAACTCATGCCCATTCACTGTTAATCCCATTCCTACCCTCTACCCCAGACAATCTCTGTTATGATGTGTGTCTCTATAGATCTGGGCACTTCATATAAATGGAATCATGTAATATATGGTTCCTTGTGATTTGTTCTTTCACTTACCATAGTATTTCTAGGTCTATACATGTTCTAACAGGTATCAAAACTTAATTCCTTTTAATCAATATCACTCTATTATAGGAATAGACTTTGTTTTTATGAATATCTGCATACATCTCCTTGTATGGATATGTGTTTCTTTTTCCTCTCAGATAGATTTCTTAGAGATAAAAGTTTATGTCTAACATTTTAAGAAACTTGCCAAATTATTTTCCAAAGTGCTGGCACCATTTTACATTATCACCAACAATGTATGAGAACTTAGTTTCTCCATAACCTTCCCAGCATTTAGGAGGTGTCACACTGTGCCTTTTGATAGCACACAAATTAAGATCTTAAAAAAAAAATCACTGGCCTAAAAAGTATTTTTGTATATCTAAATTGATCTAAGAGACTGTTCTGTGGAAATTCATCTGAATTACGTTTTACCTTAGGGTTCTTTATGTTGTGTTGATAGCAAGCAGTGCTGCTGAATCTAGGACACTGTATTCAGGTGAAAAAAGAGAACTGCTGTGCCAGTGGTGGTGACAAGTGATTAGCAGTAGGTGAAGATAGAGTTTGAAAAAGATCCCAAAGACATAATGCTTTCTTACCACCTTTTTTTTTTTAAATAATAGTTCAGTATGACATTGAGTTTGTTTCTTATGTTGGAATCTGGTTTGCATCAGAACCCCATATGCTTAGCAGACAGATCAATCTTCAACTGTAGTTTTTGCTGTTACACAAAATTTTTGGCTTGAACAGAGATGTAACTTATATTCCATTTCCTCTAGGTTACCATTATAATTTATCTCTCCATTTTGGGCCTTCTACTTCTGTACATGGTGTATCTTACTCTGGTTGAGCCCATACTGAAGAGACGCCTCTTTGGACACTCACAATTGATACAGAGTGATGATGATGTTGGGGTAAGTTCTCAGCCTGCCTAGCTGCACATGACCAGTCTCTGTTATCATCTGACGTAAAGTGCAAGTGAAAAATGATCACATAGTTGCTGGATTTGCTCAATAGGGACACTAAAGACAGTTCCAATTTTTGGATGTGTGTCTTTATGAGGAAATGGCTCTGTTAAGTGGTAAATATGGTAATTTAAACTGATGATCCTTGGTGAGTGTCCTTTACAAGATCTTGCCCTCAGTACCAGGGTACAGTTTTCATTGTCTTTCCCTGTTTAATTTGAAAAAAAGCATCTGAAATAGTTTTCTCTGAACACATATCTGGTCAGCATCACCAAATTATTTTAGAAGGCAAAGGGGCTTTAGTGGAGACAACTATGAAGACCGTAATGTTGTTTTGCTTTGTTTGTTTGTTTTTTGTTTTGTTTTTTTCATGAAAAACAACTTGATAACCTGCTGGTGTTTTCTATTTTTCCCCCTTCTTAAAAACAAACAAACAAACAAAAAACCGTTCTTTAACTCTAGAGAAAAATAAAAGCATCAGTTCAGATTCTCTTTTCTACCTTTAAAATACATTTTATTTACACATATAGTGGTACTGTTAATGTATAGATTTTTCTGTAGTCTCCTTTTTTGTGTTAACATTGCTTCATTTAAGAATGTATAGAAATCAATATAGTCCACAAGTGTATTATTTAGTATAGTGTAGAGAGTTATATTTATGTTTGTTTTGTCACTATCATGAATGGGCATGCGTATATGTGTGTGTGTATCTTATATGTGTATATAGACATACATGCAAATATACTAGAAGTTAATTTTTTTTTAAAGATTTATTTATTTATGCATACAAGCACTGGGGTACAGGCCAGAGGTGTGGGGGGGGTGAGAGGATTCACCACAGAGAGCGGGGAGCAGAACAGGCAGATCAACGGAAGTACACTGCTGAGGGGAGCAGCGGGCCAGGCAGGAGAGGTCTGCTGCACCATGTGGGTCCCCTCCCTGGCCGGCAGCAGGGATCGAACTTGTGCTGCAGTAACTGTGGTTTGCTTCGTAGTGCGTTGCTTAACCCACTGCGCTACCAGGGAGGCCCATAGAAGTTAATTTTTATTTTGGATAACTTTATAGTACTATGTTCTTAAAGTGGATTAATAAATCCAGTAGAGTTTCGGGAACCAATTCCAAAAGCTAAAACTGTAATGAACCTTTGCCAGTCACTCATAAGTGCTTTTATTCTGGGAAGAGTTATGGACCTATTGGTAAAAGGTGGTAAAGGGAATCCTGACTGCATCATTTGAATCAAAACTACAAACAGAACCTACTTTTTGATCACTATACTGTTGTCTCATGAGTATCAATTATGATATCTGACTTATTTGGGCAAGATTTCATTTTTCTTTTGTCAAGAACTTTCATAGAAACACCTTTTCACCCTTGCTTCTTTTTATTAATTCAGCCCACACATATGAGTAACTTTTCTATATTATGTATTGTGTTGGGTACTACAACTGACTAGAACAGAAACAGACATGTAAAACAAATAGCTAATACTAGTCCTCTTTTATTTTTAATCATATAAGAAATGCCTATTTTTTTAAAGATTTATTTATGCATACAAGAACTAGGGTACAGGCCAGAGACGTGCAGGTGGAAAGAGGATTCATCAAAGACAGAGTAGGCAACAGAACAGGCAGAGAGACTTAAAGACACTGCTGAGGGGAGCAGCAGGTGAGATAGGAGAGGTCTGTTGTGCCATGTGGGTCACCTCCCTGGCCAGGGATCAAACTTGTGCTGCAGTATCTGGCGAAAGCTTCATAGTGCTGTGACTTAACCCCTTGTGCCACCAGGAAGGCCCCTGCCTGCTTTGTTGTTGGTTTTTTTTTTTTTTTAAGAATTCCAGGAGACTGAGAGACCAGAAGGTCAAGAGTAGAGATCAGATGTGATAAAAAATCAGGCATAACAGGGCTAATGGTATGAGAACTGGGACAGTAGGTTGTGTACCAAAAGCATTAGAGTCCCAAATACCATTCCCATGTTAATTTTGTTTCACATAGGACTCAGGTCTTTTATTGTGGGAAGCTGTCCTATTCATTGTAAAATAAATAGCAACGTCTCTGACCTCTACCCACTAGATGCCAGTAGCATTCTCCATCTGGATCAGGACAATCAAAATTGTCCATGGATGTTGTAATATGTCCCTAGAGGGAGAATGTCATCCCCAGCTAAGAACATGTGTACCCAGTCTAACATGTGAAAATGCTGTATACCCAAGACCATATAAATCATCTCATTATTGGATAAAGGAAAGTCTGACATAAACTGTGTCTTTATGACATTAAATATGTGGTTCATGATGTAATACAAGCGTAAGAGAAATGGATGTACAAATATATAAATGGAAACATGTAGGAAAGGCATGCGATTGATGGGGTCATTTGCTTAGTAACCATGTTATTCACCAGGGATTGATTCTCTATGCATTGGTCATTTGAAGACATTGTCTCTGAGGAGCCTCACTGATTCTTAATAAGCTGATTCTGGGCAGAGAGAGAGAGCTATGGGTTTATGGTAACAACACTATATTAAAAGAGGCTAAACTTAAATACCTACAATTGTTGCTTATCTAAGATGTGTTTAAAAAACAGTCTTGACTAAATCCAGTTTTCATTTTTTCCATTTTTGTTGAGAATAGAGAGCATTTTAAATCAAGTGAGAGCTAGTACAAATAGTTTAAGAAGCTCACTAAAGTAGCCACAATATTTACTGTATCATATATCCATGACACATCATTGCTATTTTCAAAGCATCACATTAAAACATGTTTTGTATTTATTGTAATTTTATCAGGTGTAAAAAGGACAAACATATAAAAAGGGTAAATCTCTGTTTGCATTCTCTCAGCATCCATGACCACGAGTAGCTAGTTCAATCTTGTTCTGATAGGTGGAGAGCCAAAAGGATTAACTGGTTTGTTTAGTCCTTTAGATGTATTTCTTATGAAGATTTTTCTCCCCCTACCTTGAAGAGTAGGTAACAGGACCATGAAATTGAGAGGTGCTTTGCTGATAAAGAACATTCTTCTTCCCAGTGATGTTTATGTAAAAACATAATAACAAAAAAGTAATAATATTTTATATACAAGTTCATTGACCCACCATATTCCTATAATGTCATTTTAATCTATCACAACAAAAATCGGTGTGTTGAGATGATGTGACACCAAGGTAAGGTTAGGTGTGCTAAGTTTTAGGGTTAGTGCTGATTTGTCAAGTGACCTTGGATCTATTTATTTCCTCATGGGAAATAAGTCATCCAACAATTTTGCCACCTTCTTCCGCCTGCCTTCTTTCTTATATCTTTGAAACACCTTTAACTTTATGGAATTATATTTATTACTTTCATTTATAAGGTTAAAAATAAAAACAGTAACTGGGGTTTGTGTCATCTTACCTAAATTATGTGAAAGTTGAAGGAATTTTGGTAAAGGCAGCAGGGGAGGATTCTTTATAGAAGAGTCGTTTCTTCGAAATGTAGACATTGTATAAAAGTCTTGCTATAAAAGAAAGCATATAATCATAGTATAAAGAGTTTTATGGTTGTGTGTAGCTTTCCAAAGACATGCCAATTCCTGAACTGTATGTATAATATTGCTTTTAAAAACATGCACAGCAAAACATTGTTTGTTTCCTAGAGGCAAAGTATAGTTTAAGAGCTATGACTTGTGACTTGGTCTTATATTGGAACATTTAGAAGGTTTGCTAACTCAGGGTTCAGGAAAAAGACATCAAGGAAAAGGCAAACAAAAGCAATAAATGAATATTGAATGCTTTTTTGTCATTTAAGCAGCTGTGTTTACATCACATTCATAGATAGATTAGCATAGTGGTTTCCTGTGTAATGACTACAAACATCCAGTGGCATTGGTTTACTTTGACCAGGATAGGTTGGTTTTCTACACAGATAGCTGGGTTACCTTTCAAAAGCCTCTTTCCTTTCCTAAGGCATCATTTAAAATGGAAGCTCACCAATGAAAGGTGCACGTCTGTACTGAGTAGAAATGCTTCCATTATAATGGTAATAATTCCCGACTGTCCTTGTTAATAGAGAGTACTTGTAACCCTTGAATTTTGTCTCTTCATCACAGGTTGGGGAAGGGGGAAATGAGAAAGCTTTTGGAAACCAGTTCATTTAGTCTGTATGTTGAGGGTGCAGGGAAAGATTAAAACCAACCGAGATAAGATCCTGTCCACTCATCCTCTGTCCAGGGTGACTATGGCCCCAAGATAGCAATAATTTTAATACAATTGGAGTTAGTTTCCATACTTGTAACATGTAGATATTAACTTTAAAATAGATTTGCTCCCCGCTCCTGGTAAGGTAAGGCTTCTATTTGACTTGAATGACCACTGTTTATCTTGGTCCTTGAGGGAAATGTCTGGAAATGGTGACTCCTGAGAACATTTCACAAATACTTCCTCAACACCATCCTCCTGGGCCACCTGTTTCTGCAACTGAGTTCATCCCACTGCTGGAAGTTAAGGGCCTAGGAGTACTTGACCAAATAGATGCTGTCATTTGAAAATGACTGCTGCTCCTGCTCCTAGCTCTCTGTCCTGTGTGTGTGCTCGTGCGTTTACGCTGATCATGCCGACGCTGATGTTCTCCGTTCTTGGACTTTCAGGATCACCAACCTTTTGCAAATGCCCACGATGTGCTGGCTCGCTCCCGCAGTCGAGCCAATGTACTGAACAAGGTGGAGTATGCCCAGCAGCGCTGGAAGCTTCAAGTTCAAGAGCAGCGAAAATCTGTCTTTGACCGTCATGTTGTCCTCAGCTAATGAGGAATTGAACTCCAGGTGACTAGAAAGAAACCAGTCAGACAACTGGAAAAGTTGAGTTTTCCTTTAATACCCTGTTGATTTCACCAACTCTTGTTGGAAAATTCAAAACTGGAAAAAATGTGCTTATTATTTTATTTTCTTGTTAACATATTGATAGAGACATTTTTAAAAGCACACCTCAGAGTCAGCCAACCTTTTCCTATCTGGACTTTTACTAATAAAAATAAGTCTGCCTGTAAATTATCTTGAAGTCTTTTATCTAGATCACTCTCTTTTCCACCACACAGTTGTAACTTGATTTTCAAGATAATTTCCAGGTGTATATGTGTTGTGTGTGGAGGTTTGTTTTTTGTTTTTTTCTTTTTATTTTGGTTTGTTTTTTGGCAGGGAAAAGGAAGGATGCGTGGGGAGTGCTTAACATAAGTTTTCTCAAGTCGCTTTACTAAACAAATTTTTGTAAATAGACGTTACCTTCTATTTCCAAGTTTCATTTCTACTTTTCAGCATAGCTAGCCTCATCAGGAGCCCTGACTTACCCACTTGAATTTTGCACTGACAGTATTATGTAGGTATATGACTGGCCTGTAGCTGCCCTTCGTGGTAAACTGGATCTGAAATGTGTGGCAGCTCTTCACTATATGCAGATTTTCTTCATGTAACTGTGATGTCTGATGCAATGCATCCTAGAACAAACTGGCCATTTGCTAGTTTACTCTAATGACTAAACATAGTCTTGGTGTGTGTGTGGTCTTTCTCATCTTCTTCTAGCATCTTTAAGGATGAATCCTTAGGACTTGGATATTTGCAATAAAGAAATTTTCTTTTCAACCCTAACCTCCCTAGATTGATGACATACTTGTATTTTCAGCATTTCTGGTCAGGTTGAGAGGCAGCTGTTTGAACTCTGGTGTATACAACTTTGAACTAGGACTGGAGTTCTGGGTGCTTCCTTCTGAAAGGTATAACAGTTGTTGGATAACTGGATTTTTTCTTCCTATGTTCTCTTTGAAATGTAACAATAAAGATAATTTTTGAAACACCTACCAGTATATATCGGTTCTCTAACTTTCCTCTACATCCATTGTGCTGTAGGATGAAGTTAAAGATGCAGAGATGTTTTGTACTCTTAACGTGAGATTAGTTTTACACCAGACTAGTAGTAGTAAATGATCTGTGTGTGTGTGTGTGTGTGTGTGTAGATAAAGGGAGTGTATGTGCACTCGGATGGGTATCTGAAAGCATAAAAATAGCATTTTGATAATTGAGAGATTATAATGTGTGCAGGAGTGCTTGTCCTTGGCAACAATTTTATTAGAATTAAATTACATCAAATCAAGGATGAAGTTTTAGGAACTGTTAATGAATTCTTTAGAGTGAAAAAATTGGTTCTTTTTTTAAACCCACAAATCCAATCCAAAATTATTGGTTCTATTATTAGTATTTTAAAAATGTGAATTTAATTACAACCAAGTGAAATTTATCCCAGATATGCAAGGCTGATTGAAAATTCAAAAATCCATTAATGAAATTCATTACATTAACAGACTAAAAAAGAAAAATGACATGATCCTATTGATTAGATATAATTGATGAAATCCAACACCATTCATGATAAAATATCTCAGTAAACTAGGAACAAAGAACTTCCTTGGCTTGATTAAAAAATATCTACAACCCCTATGTTTATAGCAGCACTCTTTACAATAGGTAAGACCTGGAAACAACCTAAATGCCCAAAAACAGATGAGTGGATTGGGAAGCTATAGTACATATACATGATAGAATACTACTCAGCAATCAAAAATGAAAAACTAGATGCAGTCATAGGAACATGGATGGAACTAGAAGGGATTATGCTCAGTGAAGTAAGTCAGAAGGCAAAATAAAAATACCATATGGGGGCCTCCCCTGGTGGCGCAGTGGGTTAAGCAACGCACTACGAAGCAGATTGCGGCCACTGCAGCACGAGTTCGACCCCTGCTGCCGGCCAGGGGGGGGACCCACATGGTGCGGCGGACCTCTCCTGCTGTGCCCGCTGCTCCCCTCAGCAGTGTGTGCTTCTGTTGATCTGCCTGTTCTGCTCCCCGCTCTCTGTGGTGAATCCTCTCACCCCCCCACACCTCTGGCCTGTGCCCCAGTGCTTGTATGCATAAATAAATAAATCTTTAAAAAAAAAAAAATACCATATGGTTCCTCCCCTAGGAGGAATATAAGGGAACCAAATAAGGACCAAGGAAAGGAATAAGAACAATAATAATAACAACAATAAAGACACAAAAACCAAAAATGAAAAGACAAGGACAAATTGGGGACACTTGGTGGGGAGAGAAGATGGGAAGGGTTGAGGGCAGACGGGAGCACAGGGGACTGAGGTGATGGTGCACTGGTGTTACGGTGTTGGGGAATACATGGGGACTATAATTGATGTCAAATATATGTAAATTTTAAAAATTATTTAAAAATAAATAATAAATTAAAAAAATATCTACAAAAACCTACAGTGGACATACTTAATGGTAAGAAATGAGAACCTTTCCTACTAACATAAGGAACAAGGTCAGGATGTCCTTTCAACACTCCTTTTCAGTTTTATTCTGCAGGTATCAGCTAGTGCAATGAGACAAGAAAAGGAAATAAATGGTTATAGACTGAAAAAGAAAAAAATCTTAGTTTATAGGTGATGTGATTGTAGAAAATCTGAAAGAACTGGAGAGAGGAAATCCTGGAGTGAGGGATTATAGCAAGGTTATGGATAAAAGTTAACACACAAAAGTCAATTGTTTTCCTATTTGCCAGTAATGAATAAATGAAATTAAAAACATAAGCAATTCCTAAAATGAAATAAGCATAACTATGACAATGTGAAAAATATATATATGAGGAAACCTACAAAATGGGAGAAATCAAAGAAGAACTAAATAAATGAAGAGAGAGTCCATGTCCATGATGAAGACCCACTATTGTCAAAATGTCCGTTCTTCCCAACTTGATTACTAGATTGAACACAGTCCCACACAACCAAAAATTCCAAGGTATGTTATGGATCTCAACAAACTGACTCAAAGGGAGAAGACGCAGAAAAGCCAACACACTATTAGTAGAGAAAAATGAATGTAGTGGTATTGGCAAAAGATTGGAAAAATAGATCAGGAAAGAGAGCCCAGAAATAGACCCAAACAAAGAAGGTCAACTGTTTTTTAACACAGGACCAAAAGTAATATAATGGAAAAAAGACAGTCTTTAGAATAGTGGTGCTGAAACAACTGAATAACCACATAGGCTGAAACTGAAGTTAGACACAGATCTTACACTGTGCACAAAAATTCACTTCAAAATGGATCATAGACCTTAAATCTGAACCACAAAACTATCAAACTCCTAGAAGATACAGGAGAAAATCAAGATGACCTTTGGTTTGGCAATGACTTTTTAGATAAAATACCAAAAGCATAAACCATGAAATAATTAAGTCGGACTTGATTAAAATTAAAAATCTCTGCTCTCCAAAAGACGCTGTCAGCAAAATAAGCCAAGCCACAGAGAGGGAGAAAATATTTTCAAAAGACTGATAAAGTGCCATTATCATAAATTATATAAAAAACTCTAAAACTCAACAAATAAGACAAATAACCTGATTTAAAAATGGGCCAAAGATCTGAACAGATACCTCAACAAAGAAGACACATAGATGGCAAATAAGCATATGAAGACATAGTCAGCATTATATGTTATTGGGGAAATGCAAGTTAAAACAAAAAGATACCACTACACACGTAATAGAATGGCCAAATCCAAAACACAGCAGCAAACACTGCCACTGACAGTGGCATTGCCCAGACTTGGAAGCAACCAAGATGTCCTTCAATAGAGGAATGGGTAAGAAAACCAAGTATGTTGAAACAATAGACTATTATTCAGCAGTAATAAATTAGCTATCAAGCCATCAAAACACATAGAGGAAACATAAATGGATGTTATTACATGAAAGAAGCTAATCTATAAAGACTTTATACTGTTTATGACTTTCTGGAAAAGGCAAAACTATAGAAGCAATAAAAGTATCAGTGGTTGTCAGATACTGAGGAAATGATGACTAGGTGGAGCATAGGGGTTTTTTAGAGCAGGGAAACCATTCTGTATGTCATAATGGCAATATCATTATACACTTGTCAAACAATCCAATTGGTTTGAATGTACAACACCAACAGTGAGTCTTATTTGGGTTTTGCGTGATGAGGTGTGTCAATACTGGTTTATCTATAGTAAAAATTTTTCCCTCTAGGGAGGGCTTTTGGTCTTGAGGGACGATGCATGTGTGTAGGGGTGGAGGTGCATATAGGAACTCTGTGATTTCTGTGCAATTTGGCTGTACATCTAAAATGACTTACAAAATATATTTAGAAGGAAAAAGGATTTTTAACAGGTATGTTTGTTTTAGTGTAGTTATACATTGAGCTTCTTGATTTTGGCCCTGATAGCTATTTTAAAGAATATTGAATTAATATTTGTATATTAAATCTATAAGTAATATATTTTTCATAAATAATTTTTATATAAAATCATATAGTACAGATGAATGGGGGGGCATACTTTTTGCAAGAAAATCTGCTACAAGCATCCAATTTTGTAAGCAAACCTTTCTATTTAGTGTTGTTATGTGTTGTCATACCTACCTAGTAGGTAAGAAAAAACAGCCAGACCAGAACTGTGCAGTTCTGTTTTAACTGTAAGCTACTTTGCATATTGTTACTAAATGATAACCTATAAATCAGGGTAAGTCTGACTCAGCCCAAAATACAGCATCTTGTCGACAAAACGCAGGTAAGAGACTTCTCCAGACTGTGAGAACAGAATGACATGGTTTTTAAGAAACTCTCTAGGCATATTGTTAAATGATGAATTTGATCAGCTATCTTGAACTATCAAGTATGTCCATATATTGAAAGACTGAGAGTTTTGCTGGTGAGTAAGTCGTCTGGAGTGGAGAGGGTTTGTGTTTGGAATTCAGGAGACAGGTCTGGAGCTTGCTCTGCTACTAGCTCTGCAAACTTAGCCAAGACACAACCTAGGAGACATCAGTTAAGAGGATTTCTAGGGCTCCTTTCAGCACTAACATTCCATAGTTCAGTGATATATGCAGTTGTAGCTTTTTGGTTTTGACATGGTAGATCTTTTTTAATATTTCTGAAAGTTGAAGCTTTCATGCTCAGCAGAGCATCCAGAATCTCTTAGGATTTTAGCATCAAGACCTCATTATTTGTTTCCCAGAAGTGCTTTAAGACAGAAACTGGAGAGTTTTCCAAGATGGGTACATTTGTTAGCTGTCTCTGGAATCGTGGAGCCCCAGGACTAAGTCTGTACAGCTTTCTTTTAAAAAAACTTGGACTCAATTTGTACAAACATGTCCAGCCTCCTCTAGACTGCCTATCTTGATTCTCTTTATTATTGCATTTTTCATTCTATCACTTTGTTGTGGTTAAATTTCTTCTTTGAATAAAACATGATCCCATTTCAATGCTATTGCACTGACTGGTGAACTTATTGGAAATGCTCATCAGTATGTCTCCAGAGACAACAGACTCTTTTTGCCAAGAAGTATGCAAGGTCTTTTTAAAACCAGGAAATTTTAATTACCTTTGGCATATACAAATTACTCAGGTTTCATCTGGGTCAAGGTTTAAGATATGATTAAAATGACTGTCAGGATAAAACCTACCAAAAGGAATCCTAGTGTGTAATTAACGTGAATGACATCTGCTTTATTTATTTATTTATTTTGGGGACCATGTTGTCTCTCTGTTTCAGCTACAGGCAGAAATAAGGCCCTGATTCTGTAGAAATATAGTCACAAGACTCTATACTTCTGCTCGACATGTCTTTTATCTCTGGGAATTTCCTAACTCTTTTCTCTCAGCAACCTTTTCTATTTGACAGAACCTTGGCTAGCTTATAATCTTCCAGAGATTTTTGTCTTATGTTAGTTATTTTAGGCCATGAGGTCAGTAATTTGGAATCTTTCACTTCCTTTTCCTCTGTTTTGATTTTTTATTGGGCTTATCACATTTATCTCATTCCCTCACCCCAGCCCTTTATTAGGAAGAAATTTTCCTGGCATTTACTCCATTCCAGCCTGTTCCACCATGAATTATCCCCTGCCTCCCATCCCCTACTGCCCTTTCTGTTTCCATGGTCATTTGTCTTTAGTAACCATGTGAAGTAGGACAGGCTTCTTCACAAGAATTGTATTTGAATTCTCATGCTTAGAAGCTGCTTCTTGCATAGTGCAGTCTGCAGTTTTTCCTCAAGTGGAAAAGCAAGTGCCAGTGTCACCTAATCTTGCCCGTAAACATTCAGGCTTTCTTTTTTGGTGAAAAAGAAGGTCATATTTCTTTCTTTTCTGGAGATCCACAGTTAGATTTCATGTTGCTTTTCCTTTTCTATTTTAGGTATGCTCATCTCTCAACAAACAAATGAACTTTGGATAGATCTATTTTTATTTTCCATTGTTAGAGAAAATAGAAGGCAGGTTTTCTATAAGGTACAGCTGGGAAAGTGGCAGTGCTCACATATTTATCTGTTAAGGAAGGAAAGAGGAAAAGAACTAATGCCTGTACATTATTTATTTTTTCATTTAATTCTCACAACCATGAAAAGAACTGGAGCTCAGAGAGATTGAGAACTTGTTTAAGGACACACAGGTAAGAAGGGGCATAGGTAATAAGCTTGAAACTTGAGTGGATTATGATTCAGGGGAAAAAGGGTCTTTTCCACAGCACCATGCTGCTCCCTGTTAACTGGTTAAGTGTAACGTCCTTGTAAAATCTGTTGTGTCTCCATTAGTACAACAAAAGCAAAAAGTCATAGTACTTTAACAAATGAGAAAGATGCAGACCTAGTCAGAAAGAGGGAATGTCTTGGAATGTGACTCTTGGGGTCTCTATGTTTCAAAAAGAAAAACCCTAAATACAGTTGTACTTCACTTGACAGATTGACACTTTTAAGTAAAAAATGTATACATTGACTCTTATAAATGTAATAGGAAAGTTACTCATGTTAAAGTAATATAGTAAATGCTTAAGAACAAATCATGCCTTTCTTATTTTTATTTTCAGTTTTGCCCCTGGCACAGCAAACACCATTTAAGAAGACTTTGCCTTTGAGTTTGCTTGATCACTAACTAGTTCATAATTTCTCCGATGTGTATTTGAATATTCTGCTGTTTTGGTGTTTCCCAAACTTCAGTATTTGCATAGAGCTTCATGGTCTTCATATGTCAGTGTTCCATCTGTACTATTCTTTAAACCAATTCACAATTTTTCCTCATGGAGAATTATTTAAAGAAACTTTCACTTTCTTTTAGTTAGACTCTGTATTTTATTTTGTTATTATTTTAGCGAGGTACTATTGCTCATGAAGATGTCTATCTGAGGGGATTTAGAAGCAGTCTAGCAGTGCACTCCCTAGAAATCTATGTCTCATCACCAGCACCAAAAGAGTATTGAAAGGGACACACCTTCTCGTTAGGCGGTTCCATATTACTTGATGCTGGTGTTGTGTGCCATCAAAAATCCTTTCTCATACTACTCACAGAATAGTGTAACTCCATTTATTTACAGAATGAGCTCAAGAAACTATTCACCAAAGCAAAATAGTCTTTAAAACACTGATGCCTGAGAAACTCAGTGATATCTGCTCTTTTGATCTGCCAAATTAATTAACTTGGTTATGTTTTCAGGCTAAAGAGGAAATAATGGACAACAGAAGCTACTCTAATCTGCCAGACAAACTGCCTGTCTTCTCTGATTCTGCCCACTTGCCGCTGACCAGGTCCTTCTATCTGGACCCCATGGTCACTTTCCACCTGTATCCTGAGGCCCCCGTGCCATCCTCTTACTCTGAAGAGCTGCCACTGCTGCCTTTTTCTAGTGATTCCCTGATCATGGAAAATTATGGTGAACCCTGCTCTTTCTCCTTCCCAATGCCTTATCCAAATTACAGAAGGTGCGAGTACTCCTATGGGCCTGCCTTTATCCGGAAAAGGAATGAGCGGGAAAGGCAGCGGGTGAAATGTGTCAATGAAGGCTATGCCCAGCTCCGACATCATCTGCCAGAGGAATATTTGGAGAAGCGACTCAGCAAAGTGGAGACCCTCAGAGCTGCAATCAAGTACATTAATTACCTGCAGTCTCTCCTGTACCCTGAGGAGGCTGAGACCAAGAATAATCCTGGGAAAGTTTCCTCCATGATGGCGACCACCAGCCGCCACCCTGACCCCATTTTTAGAATCATTTGATCCAAGTGTTTCCAAAGAGAAACAAATAATTTCACAAAATGGGGTCCTTTAGAACACTATGAAAAAGCTTTTCTTCAATATCATTTCTATGTGAGCAGATAAGAGCTCAAATGTTAACCTTTATTTATTTCTTGCCTGGGTTTCACACATATTAAACACTATCTTATGAGGGTTGAGAAGATGCTTCTTATACTTTGTGATTTCTTGAGGGGAGTAGGAGTTCTCAGGATTCTCTGTAGCTCTCACCTTGCCCTTCTCACACATTTGGTCAAAGTCTCATAAAAGCAATGTAAAGTATGACTAAAGACTATTCAACCTCTGTCATGTACTTTATAGTGCTTCATGCTAAGCAATCATCATGAACTCGCTTGATTTGTCAAAGTTTGATGGGCTTTATTATTTGGGGGTTGGCAAGAAATCCAGACCTTATCCATGTCATGATGAGAGAGTGTCCCAGGACTAAAGCAAAAGTAATAACAAAGCCTGTTGTCATTTGAAATTATTTCATCGTCATCTTGTTCCTCCTTGCAGAAGACTGCCTCAAGCAGCTTAGCGCAGGGAGTAAGAGCGCAGGCTCTGGAATCCACCTGCCTCAGCTGAGACCGCTGCCTCCTCTCCATGGCTTGGTTCTTCATCTGCAGGATGAGAATAGTAATACCAGCAACTGCCTGATATGCTTATCATGAGCATGAACATGTCTGACACATAATGAGTATTCATAACTATCCTTTTTATTTTTATAATTACTACCATCCTGACCTCGTGCTGACCACCATTCTCTGGATTCTTTAGGCCACCAGGCTTTTCCTCACTCCTGGGAAGCACATTCACGGCCCATATCTTGCAGTCTGCCTGCCTGCAAAATGTCTCTAGCTCTTTCTTCTGCCTTAATTCCCAGGTCTCATCTGTCACTAAATCCAGTCAGGATTTCCTATACAATGTCACATTCACCTCCCTTGAAGCCTTCCCAGCCATTACTTCTTCCATTGTTTTATAAACACATTTCTTGCAGTTCCTATCTTGCTTCTTCCCATACCTCTGTCCTCTTCAGTGGATCGTCAGATACTGAAGGAATATAGTCTTATTTAAGTTCCTAGCACCCAAGAGCAGCTTCAGATCAGGAAGGTGTCAGTAGACATCTGGGTGTCTCATGTCTGGGTCACTCTTCACAGCCTCCTCCCTGGCCTCTGGGCTATGTTCTCAACAGGCTCTTCCTCAGGCTGATGCTCTTTCTGAAACACTGCACCACTTTGTTGTGTCAGCCCCATGCCACTTCCTTTTCACTACTTGCATTGTTTATGTGTATCTGCTGGTTTTCGAGTTCACATTCATCTCAACCCTCCCCAAATATCCACTTCATTTTCTCATGATACCCCAATTCCCCCTCAAAAAAAAAATTAGTCTTGCCAAGGCATCCTTCCCTCTTAGCACATGCTTCCTATAGAGATTGAAATATTGTCCCTGTTTACCCCTCCACCCTTGAAATCCCATCTATTTTATTCCAGAATTGTCCTCTCACTGCCAGAGACTTGGGTGGTCTTTCCTGTGCTCTAACTTTGTGCAGTCCTTAATATGGCCTTTGGGTGTGTGGTTGTAAGCAACAGTTGTTCCCCTGACGACAAAGCTGCACTCTCCAAGACAGGTATCAGCTTTTGGTTGTAAGAGAAAATCCCACCCAAAATGGTATTATCAATAAGGGGACTGAGCTCCTGGTTGCAGGGCTACTTTCAGGCAGGGCTCGGTACTGTCCCCAAGAACCTGTTTTCTTTAGGTCTTTCTGTGGCAATAGCTCCAGTGTCCCCAAAAGGCTTTTAGAAGCCTTTCTCCCCAATACTTCCTCCCCCTCCTCTTCAAAGCAAAAGATGGGGAAGAATCCCTCCCCCACCCCCAGCCCCACCCATGCTGCTCAAAGGTCTCCTCTGCACATGCTCAGTACATTCACTTGGCCCACAGCATTCTTACTGGCTGGAATCCAGGGCGACCTGCCTGGCAACCTGCCTGGCAACCAGGAGTCAGTTAGGCTGAGGACCTGAGCCCCAACTGTCAGAAGGGGTTGAGGCTGCAGTGGAGGCCAGGAGTTTGGGACTGTGAGTAAGTCCGCTGAGGTCAGACCTGCAGACTTGGGCAGGAACAGACTAACTGTACTCTCGCTGGTCACCTCTGAACAGGTCTGGGGCGGGGCATGGCCCTGGGGTCTCAGCTAGGACTGCGGCCAGGGTTTGTCTAATCGGGTAACTGGATTAGGAAGGGACTCTGTGGCTTGGGTTAGGGGTCAGTTTGCCTTCAGCATGAGGATTTGTGAAGGGGAGTATGATCTTGGTGGGGAGGAGGAAGGAGGAAAATCCTAACATAGATTAAGCTACTTCTATGCCAGGTACTTTCCACCTATGTCCTGAGCAGTAAGTGAAGTACAGAGAAGTGAAAACACAGCCAGCAGGCTACAAAGAATTTAAAGCTGGGTGTCTAAAAATCACAACTCTTTCCGTCTCTCCTCTATTTCCCAACCTGAGGCTCCCTAGGCAGGTGATTCAAAGGACACCCTGAACATCTGTGGGAGATGGTTGGGTGAGCAGGGCAGCTAGTCCCCAACACGGCCACATTGTGGGGTACTGTCTTTAGAAGGGTGCTTCACCTGGAGCTGAACCCTACCACAGCCAGGCACCCTCTGCTGGGCTGTGGGCCGTGCGCAGGTGCTGGTAGTGCTTGTTTTCAGGTCGTCTCTCCGAAGCCATGGAGTCCACAGAGCCTGGGAAGCCTTTACCCAAATTCTGCAGTGTGGCCACAACCTTGAAGGTCCCTGCCTGGACCGGTGCTGCCGCTCCCTGGGACCTCTCCTTTACCTGCCCTTTTGCCCTCCAAGTGCCCTGGCTCACCAGCCACAACCCCCTAACCAGGTACTGGTTTCCCCTGGAGGAAGTGGGCACACCTTCCTTTGTCCTCCGTTCTTGGCTCGAGATAGTGTACCATGAGGGAGAAAACTTGCTTTCTGGGAAGGGTGAGGCAATTCTTTACTATGGGCTGTTACTTGCTTGGGTTATTATATTATCGTAGCCTGAACTATACTCAAGGGGTGGACGTGGCTTTTGTCCCACCTTAGCAGAGTGGCAAATGTCAGAGCTGGGTGTGACAGCAGAGAATCAGGCATCACCAGTTATAACGTTTCCAGCTCACTTTACCATCAACTTACCCTGGTACCACATGAGCAATTAGGGTTTCTATAACCAGAGCTAAGGAAAGGTCTCTGTGCTCAAGTTCTCTCAGTAATGATGACTGTTCTGCAGTAGTAGCTTCAACCTGCTATCTAGAGTGTGAAAGCAAGAGGGAAAAGAACCCCATCCGATAAACACACATGCTTTGTGGGATCCCAGAGACTTGTGCCTGAGCTCCTCAGCTCAGTCTGCGCAGCTAGGGGCTTGTAATTGGCCTCCTTTCTTGATTCACCTATGAGGACCAGGTCATTTAAAGCCAGAGTTAAGCATCCCTGTGCTAAACAGGAAGCAGTTACTGCAGAAACCCAAACCTGATTCAACTATTCCCCCCACCCCCCGCGTGGCCCTGCCCACAAATTTTCCTACCACTGGCTTTCCCCTGGTCTGTCCCACAGACCTTTAGTTAGCTCCCTGTGCTTCCTCTACCTGAAAACTTCCTCCTCCTCCTCACAACTCCACAGTGCCCAACCTCCTACAGTCTTCCTCCTTTGGCATTACTCTCCAAGCCTCCATGCCTCCTGGAATCCCACACACCACCTTAGGATTTACCCTCCTGGTGCACTTTCCTGGTCTGCTAGCTAGTCTCAGGAGCAGTATCTATGCAATATCAATATAGATATTGACTATATCAAACCTAATCCCATTGTGATGACCTTGAAATAATTCTCAAGTGATGGTTCCCTTCGGTGTCTTTTCCTTTGTTTCCTTCTGAGGGTTTACCTTGTCTTACAGGGAGCCGTAGATTGCCACTCTTCACTTGGATTTGTGTTTCACATACCCTGGGTGTCATCTATAGGCTGTGGTGCCAATAACTGTGAAACTTGACTCTTGGTGTTTTGTGGGCTTCACCCTTTAATTCCATTCGTTCTTCCCAGGTATGCTTATCATCCATGTCTCCACATTGCTGACCCAGCGTGGCAGGGGCCCAGCTGGCTGGGAAGAGTAGGAGATGCTGCTGGCACATGGGTCCTGGCAAGAAGGGAGCCAGATGGCCTTTATTACCGGGCTCAGATAAAGTCTGCTCCAGAGGTGAGTCCCCAAGCAAGCACCTCTGGGTGTACTTCAACTGTGTGGTCCAGCAGTTCAGTTTCTGGGATAAGCATTTCTTAGACGAGATCTTCCAGGTTGGGATGTAAAAGTGAAAGTGTAGTGTTTAGTGAGTGTTGTGGTTAGCTCGGTCCGTGTAACAACATCACATACACTTAAGTGGCTTAAAACATTATAAAATTATTGCCTCCCAGTTCTGGGGACTGCAACTCCAGGTGTTGAAATCTGTGAGGGATAATCTGTTCTGTGTGCCCTTCCTAGCTTCTGGAGGTTTGCTGGCAACCCTTGGTGTTCACTGGCTTATAAAGCACCAGCCTGATCTCTGCCTCAGCCTCACAAGGTGTTCTCCCTGTGTGAGCGTCTGTGTTCAAATTTCCCCCTCTTGAAGGACATGGTCAGGGTTGTGGCCACACTGCAGTACCCGGGCAACGACTTCCCAGGCTTGCTGACCTGTCCCCCATCAAGTTGTCCAGGCCAGTCATCAGCAGTGTTGTACTTCAGACAATGACAGGAGGAGTCTTCTCCCTCCCCATCCTGCCTGTAGAGTGCTCTGTGGCCTTCAGAGACAGCACCTGGAAACAGGCACCACCACTATGGGATCAGGGGCCCACACTTCTCAGCCACATTCAGTAAGGCCTCATAGTAACTGTATCTGCATAGACCCTCCTCCCAAATAAGGTGACATTCTCAGGTACTAGGGTTTCAGACTTCAACATATGAACTGAGGGGAGGGGGAAGGGGAGAACTCAACACACACCTATGAAGAAAATGCACAGTGACTGTCACTGACCTCCCTCAGTGAGGGCAGCTCTCCTCAAGGCTGCCTGCCTGCAACCATACAGGCCTCTCAGCAAACCTGTCCCTTTTGGGGCAGCTCTTCCTGCCTGCTCGTGTGTATGCAAGTGTCCTTTATTCTGTTGCCCCTTTCCCTAGTAAACCTGCTCTTTAAAATAAAAAAAGAAGGGCCTCCCTGGTGGCGCAGTGGGTTAAGCAACGCACTATGAAGCAAACCGCAGCCACTGCAGCACGAGTTCGATCCCTGCTGCCGGCCAGGGAGGGGACCCACATGGTGCAGCAGACCTCTCCTGCCTGGCCCGCTGCTCCCCTCAGCAGTGTGTTTCAGTCCATCTGCCTGTTCTGCTCCCCGCTCTTTCTCTGGTGGATCCTCTCACCGCTCTGGACTCTGGCCTGTACCCCAGTGCTTGTATGCATAAATAAATAAATCTCTAAAAAAAAAAAAGCCACATTAAAAAAAAAAAAGAAAGAAAATGTACAATGAAAGGTATTTTATTTGGGACAGCCCAGGGTGTAGAATTATGGGCATCAGCCCAAGGGTACATGGGAACATGCAGAGACTCCATCCCCATGCACCGGGCCCAAGGCCAGTGGCTGCTTGCTTCTCTGGGACGTTTCTCTTCAGTCAGACTTTGTGAGTGTGAACCCAGGTAGGGAAGACCAGTGTGAAAGAAGAATTATAGAATTTCCAATCGAGTCATGTTGTCACTTTCACGTACCTCGGCTATGAATTCAAATGAAACATGAGCAGAGTTTGGCTCTAGGATAGGTTCTGTCTAGTGACTTGATAAAAATCATTTGTAACCAGGCTTTCTCTTCAAAATCACACTGAGTACTCAAAACAGCTATTACTTTTCAAGAGCTTAAGTAACCTGCAGGCCCTGCCTTTCATGCTGTTTATTTGGCCAACCCTTTTCTGCACGGATGCAGTGGCAGAGCTCAGGGTTGCCCTAAGGGCCATGCCTTGTCTGTGGATGCCCAAGGACGGGCCCTGGCTTGGACACAAAACAACACTTGAGAGTATGGGGAGGAGGAGAAGTGCGCTGGGGAAGGACAGAGGACCCAGGCTACTCCTAGGAATTGCAGCCAAAATATAGAGAGGAGAAAAGAATAAAGAGGAAGAGGATGGAAGAAAGCAATGAACAAGAGTTGCCTCTGGCAGAAGAGGTAACAGGCAGAGTATCCATCCCACAGCCTGCTTGTCTCTGCTATAACCAGCTCTAACCAGCAGCCGTCTTTTCTCTGAATGCTCTTGGGGTTTGTAAAGGAGACCTTGGACCTGGTTCTGGGGCATCGTGGGGAACCATGAGACTCCCTGTTGTACTTCTTTTTTTTTTTTTTAAAGATTTATTTATTTATGCACACAAGCACTGGGGTACAGGTCAGATGTGTGGGGGGGTGAGAGGATTCACCACAGAGAGCGGGGAGCAGAACAGGCAGATCAACCGAAGCACACTGCTAAGGGGAGCAGCGGGCACAGCAGGAGAGGTCTGTCGCGCCATGTGGGTCCCCCCCCACGGCCGGCAGCAGGGATCGAACTCGTGCTGCAGTGGCCGCAGTCCGCCCCACAGTGCGTTGCTTAACCCACTGCGCCACCAGGGAGGCCCTGTTGTACTTCTTAATGCCAGATCTTATCCTGTATCTTCTATTTCCCACAGCTGGAGAGACAGGGAGTCCTGCTGGTGGAATTTGAGGTTCCCCTTGTCACAGGCCCAAATCTGCCAGCCCAGCGGCAAGGTGTGGTCTTAGAAGAAGATGTCATTCAGTTCTCGCCACCCATGGAATACTCACTGCAGCCTGGGGACAAGGTGCTGGCATCCTGGGAATCAGACCAACAGCGGTATGGCCCTGGCACTGTGCTCCCAGGCTTAAAGGGGAGAGACCCCCAGAGAGGTAAGGGAAGCTGTTCTTACTGCCCAGTCCCTGGAAGGAGCCAAGCTGGCCATCTGGTGGGAGGAGAGAGCAGAGACAGTTTAGGGACCTTAGAGGCATTAAAAACCATCCTTACCTCCTCACTTGCAGCTTAATTCTGAAGGTGGCAATAGATATGCAAATTACATCCTCAGGATTACAAAATATTTTTTTACCTGAGCACATAGTCTAAAGCCACTGCCTGTTGGTTAGCCGACCGGTGGTGTGCTGGGGTTAGCCTGGTGTCACACCGGTGCTCATGACCTGTCCCCCATCAAGTTGTCTAGGCCTGTTGTAATTCAGACATGGGCAGGAGGAGGCATCTCCCTCCCTCCCTGCACCCCCAACCCCTTCACCTCCCATCCAACTCACCCCCTCACCTCCTCCACCCCTCCACCCCAAGAGGCATCTTGGTTTTTATGAGAAACTGATCAGGAAGCTGCTGCAGGGCATAGCCTGCGGGACTGTTCTGGGCAGGTTCTCCAGGGCAGGGTGCACATAAGGAGGCAGGCAGAGCAGAGGGGCTTTGCTGAGGCTTTGCCTTTAGGGATGGGAGAAGCCTTTTCCTACCAGGGAGAAGAGGCACTTGTAACACAGTGTTGTCCTTTTTTGTGTGCAGCATCTGAAGAAATTACTGTTTACTTCTGGAATGGCAAGACAGCTACAGTGCCTGTAGGTGGGGTGAGGTGGGTGCCCCCAGCTGTCTGGAAGAAGGCCATGGAGAGGCTGTACTACTTGCCTTTCACGAGGGAGCGCCCCGGGCCCCTCCTCTGGGCCCCTTGCTGCTCTCTGCTGGGGCCCATTGCTGGATGTGTCACCAGCGGGCTTCCTCTGGGCGCTTCATTCTTGTACCCTCCCTGCCAACCCCACGCCTGCTGCCAGCTGCTGTGTGGGAGCTGCCTCTGCTGCTACCCCTTGGCTGGGCCCACCTGGTGGCCTCTAACCAGGGCCTCAGGGGTAACAGTCAGAGAACATCCAGGGAAGGAGCTGAAGCCCACAGGCCAGCTTTTGCCACTAGAGGGCCCTAAGGATGAAGAAGTAGCAGTGCAAGCGCCTGTGGCTGTTTCTTCCTCCTCTTCCTCCTCTTCTTCTGAAGAAGAGAATTTGGAGAATGATCTGGATACAGGCCTCCCCCAGAGACTGATGGTGAACAGCACAGTCAACACAGACGCCATCCTGCTTGAGACGTCTCCGAGACAGGGCAGCCTTTGTCAGCCCATGTGGAGGTACTGGAAGAGAAGTGGGCCCGAGCCACATCCGGGAAAGCCAGGTAAACCTTCCTCCAAGTAGGGCCATCAAGTACTGCTGCTAAACAGTCGGGCTTAGACGCTGCCTCTTAAGAATCCTCTTCTGTGGGTCCCTCGGCCTTCTACACCTTTGTGCTTTCTGTCACAGGTAGTGGTTCCTGATGGACCCTAACCCGGATTCCAGAGGCCTGGTTGTTGGCAGCCAGCAGTTGTGTTGCTCTCTGCCCTTGCTTACAACTGAGTCAGAATTCGATCTGTCATTCTCCTGGTCAGGAAGGGGATGGACTTAAAGTATTTCTTCTTTTTTAGCTTATTGTCTTATTCCTCAGGAAGTCACATCTATTATTTCACAGTCCCCATACTTGTTCTTCCATCCTCTTACCATCTCTTCTTTGTGATCAGTGTGATTTACAAGCTCTCTTTCAACTGGTGGCAATTGGTTACATTTGCTTCCCTGACCAGCTCTTTTGAAAAATGTATCTGACAACTTCTCCCACCCAATTCCAAAGCTCCAAAAGCATAATGGCCAGGAATGCTTAACAAACTTTATTTCTCTTTAGAAAGAGGGGACGGTACTAGGAGCTTACAGATAAAACTGAGAAATTCAGTGGTCTTCATCTAGTTCTACTTAAGTCATCAAGCAAGTCTAATCCCACCAACATGGTGGCATAGTCAATCCAGCTAATTGAATTTTGGGTTTAGGAACAAGACGTTGCAACATCTGGAAAGAAGAGAAGGGCAACAAACTGAGAGCACAGACCGCAGTGGCGGGGAACACCCAGGAGCTGGTGCTGGAAGGAACCAACATGCAGCCACTACGGACTCTGCCCAAGGAAGCTGCACACCCAACACTGAGTCAAGGCACTGCCACACATCAGAGAGGCCCCAACTCCCCTTAGACCAAAACCCCTGAGGATCTAGGTAAAGCAGAATGTCTGGGAAGGGACTTCTTACAGGCATGGCTATGGTTCTCTGACAATTTGGGGTCACATCCATTTGAAACAGATACAATCCATGGCTCCTCTTTCTCGAAAAATGTAACTCCCCACAATTCTGCGGACAATTCTCGGAAGGCTTACATAACCCAAAATTCATCCTCAGCCTCTCCAGGTAGAAGGCTCCCTGTTTAAATGAACCTCTGCACTATGGTAAAAGGCAGGGGTTCACTTTCCTAGGCCCTCTGTCCACGGAAGTCTGTTCCTCACTAGGAATGCTAATGTCACTCTACTGAAAGCTTCATGTTCACTATAGAAAATGCTACATTTTTCCTGAGGGAAGATGTGCTATGTTCAAAACGAGACCAGCTGCAAGGCAACTAGACAGAGATGCAGCAATACTGTTGGCATGGGGGCTTAGACCTTCAGGACATGTCAATGACTTTAAATCAGTGCCTTTTGATGCCTAAAATTACAGATTTTTTCTTTTCTCTCACAGGAAGTTAAAGAGTAGTTGTAAATACGTGAGGGGGAGTTACAAAGTGACTGAGGAGACCTTCATCAATGGAAGGAGATAGAGTCAGCTCAGGCCTGAGAGTCAAATAAGCAGCAGCATCTTCATCCCATTAAAATTTCCTCGCAAATGAAGGCAGGAAGGCACCTGTCACAAGGACACAGAGTGTGGCAGCACCCAGGACTCCCTGCTCTGGGCCTGGTGAGATCTGCTGATGGGGATCCCTCTTTCACAGAAGTTACAGGTGTGGTCGGTCTGCTTTGGGCAAATGCGTCCACAGCCTTTCTGCCACCTCTTCATAGTCCACTGTTATACTTGAATGGCATTTTGTTTCACTCTTAATACCAATAAAAAGGAATTCTCTTCATTTCCAAATCTCTCCCTTTATTATGACAATTAACCTTTATTTGGGAAACAAGCAGCAAAAACCATTCAGACAACACCATTAAATCATTACATTATTATTGGAGGGTGAGGGACTTCTATTCTACCCTTTCAGATTAAAACAGGCACTGAAGGAGACAAGCTCCAGTCCCAGGAAGGCTGGCTGTCAACAGTCAGCACCAAAGGCAGGATGAATGTGTAAATAGCAATAGAATCATATGGTGGCTTTATTCTTCTTGCTACTTAAAAAGTAATGCAATGGCTGTGATGTCAACATCACACCGGGAAGACCAAGTCCACACTCTGTCCTGAATCAACTGCTACCACGTGGGTCTTCTTGGTTAAGTCATTTGCGCCCACAGTGACAGAGTAGGTCCCTGGATATACTTCTATGTAGAGGTCCTTGGAGCTGGCCTCAGGCTGGGAAGAAAAGCAAATGGAAGCAGTTTAGAGATACACATTCCAGTGGCCTCAGGGCACCTCCACCAGGCCACCTTTGTCAGAGGTGCAACAGAGTGAAGCACTAAGGTGAGAGACAGAGGGTCTGCTTCCAAGGCTCGGCTTGGCCACATAATAGGATTGTTACTAGGTAAGTCTCAGCCTCTCCTTTTGTTTGTTTATTTCTAGGACTATGATACATCAATCTCACAAGCATGCATATGAAGACACATTTGTAAATGTTCAAGTGCTATAGGAAATAGGGGGAGGTGAGCTTCACGAAAAGAACTTTTGGAGTAGAAGAGTGAGAAGGAAAGGTTAATGACCACTATCTGGGGGATCAAAAATAGACAGGAGCAGGATGGCAAGGCACTGTGGAATAATGAGAATGATTCTTTTTAATTATACTTTGCTAAGTTATTAGGAAAATGTGACATTTCTCCTAAAGCTAAGATAGGAATACATCCCGTTTTGTCAGGCAGCCAGGCAGCTGGAGGGTTCTTCTACAGTGCAAGAACACTGGAAGCTGAAGTTAATGCATAGATGTGTGTTTAGTGGTGCCATGCTGCAGGCAAACCACTCACCAAGGACAGAATGGCTGGGGAGCAGGAGGTGGCAGTGTGCGTAGAGGAGGGGTCTCAGTAAGTGGCACTAGTCAAAGTCGGAGGCCAGAAGAGTCTAAGGCAAAGCTCCTATCCCACAGCTGAGATACCAACACTACTAAATGCGCATGTGAACTCACAGGTGGAATGTCGTGGTGACCATCAAACCCAGGAGGAAGAAAGCAAACTAGTGGCCAACAAATTCCTTTAGGAAGAATAAAGTATAATATACCTATATACTTCTTTGAACCCCGCCCCTTGTAGACAGATTTGAAGCCAATTTTTTTCAAAGCCGCATTGTTATATACTGTGTGCCCAAATACTGAAAAATTAGAGAAAGTAAAGCTGTATCCGAATTGCAAAAAGCCAGGGAAGCTTCCTGTGTCTGCATAAAAGGAGACCCTGGTAGCAAGACACAGACACCTGTGATTCCAGTACGGGGAACATCAGGAAATTAGCGTCACCAAATCCAGCAAACAGCAGGGACATCCAAGAGTAACAATTTATATTTGTACTAGAAGCAGAATGTTCTTAGTTGCCACTAACTCTAGTACATTCTGATTTGGGGTAGTAAGTAGCACACTGTATACAAAAATTATCATAGCAACTCTATAGTTCCTTTCCTTCAGAACTCCAGCCCTTCCAAGTCCCAAAGTTTCACTAGGTTCATGAGTTGAGGCCTTTATCCTAAAAATGAAAACCCATTACTATGTTTTACAGAGAAACATTTGCAAAATACGGGGACAAATCCCTTCAAATGTTTTGGAACCTGATCCAACCAAATGCGTATGTTTAAGAATTTCAGCAATGGTTTTCACTTTGTAAGCAGAAGGTCAGGCCCCTCCTGCTGCTTGAACAGATGGTGGAATTCCGGTAGGACGCAGTGCCAGCCCAGCTGAGCTGGAGGAACTGAGATATGAATACTTAACATTCTTTCCAACCACAACTATGAGCTCAGGCACAAAGAATATCCCCGAAGCTGCGAGCAAAAGAAGGATACCAAGAAAACATAATTTTACACTGAACCAAAATATTGTACTCTCGCCCCAAAGGGTAAGGACATCTCAACTAAAATGACTACAGAGCCAATATAAATAGCCTGGTAATAAGCAGGTCAACCAGTTCATGGAACTGCAATGGCGGTGAAGGCCCCAACACTGCAAGCTCAATACTCACAGGCTGGGACGCCGCTAGAGCACACTCTGGTACTCGATAGTTGCTTCCAACACCAAGGAATATGCCTTTTCTCTGAAGAGAAAATTAGAAACAGTATCAGTGTCCACACTTTGACTTCTAGTTTGTAAAGAGAAATTTCCTTCTACTTTATTAGGAACTAGCAATTGTTCGGCCAGGTTTCTTTCTATGTTGTCACCTACGGAGTGAGGTTCTTAGTGAACTCTTGTCAGGTATTTTTAGTCAGATGTTCACCATGATTACTTTTTATCCTTAGATGGGATTTGGCATCTGATAGACTGACGGATCCTACTTCTGCTATTTACTGAGAGGCCCTCAGAGCTAGACTTCCCGGTCGATTACACAGTGCTCTTGAACAAGCAGAATCTTTGGCGTCCCCAGAATGCCATGTAGTAAAAGCCAGGTAAGTTTGTAGTGAGAGGTCTGTTTAGTTATTATCTTTAGGAAAAGTATTTTGTTAATAGAAACCCTCTTTGTACTTTTTTATTTCTAATTACTAAAGACATTACAGTTATTATTACCTTAGAGTAAAGCTTATGATTATTAAAACTCTGTTTCCTACCCTAGACGTAGAAAAGCACATTTAAAGTTCTTTCCTCAAGCCAGTCCAAGAATCCCATGGCCCTGGATTACAGGTTCAACAAAGATCCTACAGTGGCATCAATCTTATTTTTTGGACAATTTCCGATTTCAAGTTCACTGCTGTGAGTTCTGGAGGCTGGGATTGACACATTTCTGTCGAGCACTGTAACACTGAGTTATGCAGGCATCCCACAGGAGAATTCCAGCAGGACCTCCTGAATATAGGGTCCCCCTTCTTAGGAAGCTGAGGACACAGGACAGATGAGGATACACACCTGAACATGCCCTATGTCCGAGCACAAGTGCAGCTCTGACTTCCTTCTGTGGTACCGGGAGACGTGGGTTGCCCCTCCTTCCTCTGGCACAGATGAATAGTATTTCTAGAGAAGTAATGTGAAAGATGTTGGTAACCAAATCTGATCAAATTTTCAAAAAACTCTGTTCCTTGGGCCAAGTACGATAAGGAGGGAGTCAAGAGGGCAAAAGTAAATCACCTGCCCTGCTCACAGGCTTCTGAAGCCATACAACAAATCAGAGCCTATGAAATACAGCGTAGTGAAGGAAACTGTATCTGGCACTCCTTTGCTGCCATCTGCTGCCTCTGTAGGGCAAGAATTCTGACCAACCAAAAATGGGAAGGACTACTGCCAGGCTAAAAAATTTTCACATCTCAATGCCAATGTCAAATACACATGCCCTTTCATCTCTTCTCCTGACAAGTTCTGATGAACAGTTCCATGTTTACTGTCTAAGTCACAGACAGGACAAGGGAAAAGGGGGTGTACCTCATTGAGATTTAGAAATACAACAGGAAAGGTAAGTTAAAACCTATAGCTATGCAGCAAACTATTAGGAGGAGGGGACAGTAAAGTCTCTAAGTTAAGGAGAATAGTCCAAAGGCCCAGAAAGTGGTTACAATTTTGTTTTCTTTCATCCTCCCCCTGGAAGTTAACCTTAGACATGCCCTTGCTTATGACTAATGATGAGGCCATCACAATCTTCTGAGCGGAAAGAAGAGTAAGAGGATGAGAAAACATTTCAGGACATGGATCTAATGAACTATTAATGGAGACATGAAGAATGAATTGAAAACCAAAATGAAGAATACCAATTTGCTAAGCCTCAAACCCAAAACAAATATTATTCCTTTTACTGAACCATGAACCAAATTGTTTAAGTTAAGGAATTTTCCAAAAACATTTAACAGAATAAGAAGATAAAAACAATGTGAACCCTATTTCATTGGTTGGAATGTTATTCTTGGTATTAGGATTTTATAAAAGACGTAGAATATAACATATACATTTGCAAAGCAGGACAGAAACAAGGTATTTTCTTTCTTCTCCTTTGTAGAGCAACACCCTTACAATGTGAGAGTAACAACATGTTAAGTTTGGAAGAGACCAGAGTCTTCCACGCAGCTGATTTCCTTGAATGTTGGCTGGCCTGCCTTCAACATTCTCTCAAAGTACTTAATGATGACTTTAGTGTATGTGTTTGATCTGATCTTAAGAGGGTCTTTAGAACTTTGGTGCACCCATTTCAATGAATGGTACCAAAAATTTCACTTGTCTGTCGTGCTACAGATTATGACAACTTTCTGGCGTTCATCTCTCAGGGGAAACCATCACTGGAAAGGATTGTTTTATAATGGGGAAGACAGGCTTAACTGTCAGTTAAGACCTTAGTAAGTAACAGAATTTGGGTCTGCTTCCTGGGAAGGTGCAGCTTCTGTTCCACTTAATACTTTTGTTGCCAGCAAGAGACATGGATCAATGGTACATACTTAAAAATTGCATTGCCAGGGGCTTGAAACAGAGATTAATTAATTTATAATGTAGGGATTTTGTTTCATTTTTATTTTGTTTCACTGTGTTTCTGGCTTGTCCACTGCTCCTATAGTCAATAGCACCTACAGGGTTAAGAATTCAATAAATATTTGTTGAATGAATTCTAACTTGGATTTATCACTTGGTTTAAATCCTTTACTGATACAACTTGCCCAGGAGGTAGGGTGGGAAGAACAGCAAATCTTCAGATTCTCCCTAAATTCCAGGAAGATCCACTTTCTGATGCATCAGCAGGCAGAGCAGGGGCGTGGCTTTGGTTTACACCAACTTACCCCACACTGACTTGAAGTATAGTCCATGAATTCAGCCATTGTTCTGAAGGAAGCACTGAGCGTTGGGTATCTTTCTTCTCTCTAGTTGAACAAACAACACAGGTGAGATTAGTATTCCCCACTGAAGAATAAAGTCATTCGGGGAATAACGTCCTTTTTACTTTTTAAAAGGCCTATGCGAGTTTAAGTCAGTAAAAATGGTCTCACTGATAAAGAATTACAGCTCTAAAGTACACAGACATGTACTTTAACCAGAATATAGTTTTGCTAGCTATCACAGGGTAGCATGTAACAATATTTTTAAAAAGTAACCAAGACCCAGCACTAGCCTAAAACTACCAGATTAGAATCTGTCAGATGTTAAGAGTTTTCAAAGGACTTTCACTTTACAGCTTCTTCCAAAGACAAGATACAGCCCTCAGATGCTTCTGTATAGAGCGTCCTCGACCCCAACGTGCCGCAGCAGAGGGAATGAATGGGCTGGTCCCCAAGGACAGGGGCCCTCACCTCTCCTGGGAAAAGGCGCTGAGGCCCAGTTGCGGAATGTCTTTCATCGTAGGGTCTTCTCCCGGAAAAGGTACCCACACCGCGGGTGGGAAGCTCCAGCGAATGCCAGTCCACCGCTCTCCTCTTGGCGCGCTCCAGTACCTCCTGACCCAGCCTAGCCGAGCGCTGCAGGGAACGTCGGTCCATCCCGTTCAGCGCCGCTGCTGCCAAACAGTTCTCCATGTCTCCCTGCGCGGGCACAGACACACAACACCGGCGGGTCAGCCCGCAGCCACGACCAGCTCCAATTCCGGGTCGGAACCCAGGCCAAGATCTCCCTGGTGACCACCGCCCACCCACGACCGTCCGTCCCCAGGCTCTCTCCAGCGGACTCAGATTCAGGAGCCAGCTGGTGCGCCATGACCCCAACTTCCGTTTTTGACTCCCCCCTCCTCTCCTAGAGGTACCCCCTCACCCGACCTGCTTCCCAAGGCGCATGCGCTCTGTGCTGTCTCCTAAAGGGGCGAGGAGGTGGGCGGGGAGCCTTCCGCACCGGCGCAGCAGGCTGTTGGCAGTAGGGTAGGGTCGGGAGGCGGGGTCTGATTAGGACACGCCCTCTACGTCCCCGCCTCTGCCTTTGCGCGCGCGTTGCCTGGTGAACAGCCGAGCTCAGGGGACTGAGAGGGGCGGGCCCTGAGGTGGGCGGGGCTCGCGGCGAGAACCGTACTCCGCGCTCTAGGAAGTCTCGCCGCCTGAGGCCAATCCTTTGCGGGGCGCATACTCCGCCTGAGGAGACAAACCTTTTGTAAAGTCGAGCGGTCTCTGTACGCCTAAGAAATTACGGTGAGGGAGTAAGACAAGTGCCTCCAGGAGCCTCTTTCCGCCTGATGTGCATCTTGGGATGGAACTACTCTGAGACGTCTCGTTTGAAGAGACTTGGTTATAGGCCGGACAGAGCGGCGGCGCAGGTGACTTGTTGAAGGACGTCTTACCGCGCCAGGGGCTGTGGGTAGTGCGGTGAGCGGCCTCTGTTGGAAGGCGCTTGTTCCTTGGGCCACAGGGCCTGAGGGGCAGCCGAGTGAGTTAGGACCCCTCATAATCCCCTTACAGCCACATCCTCATGGGAGCGGTCGTTTTTCAGACCTCTTCTGTGGGAATTAACCCACTTTCAAAGGATGGTTGCGCCGTACTTAAATAAGGAAGGGCGCTGTTTTCCACTCCACTCCACTTCTTTTTGATAGATGCAGTCATAGCTTAAGGCCTCACCGCCCATTAGTGACTCCATGGCAAAGCCCAGAGCGCAGCACAGCATTGATGCTCAGAAGGGATCGCTGTAAGGGTCACTGCTGAATGGGGGTCACTTTAAGGGACACAAGGAAATCCTTAATTAATACTTAGCCTGTCTCAACACAAGGCCTGATAGCAGCTCTGAGCTACCAGGTGTGTATTAGGGTGCCGCAACTTCATTTGCACTTTTGCTCATTTCCTGCTTTCATCTTACTGAAGTTACGGAACCTTTTTCATTGTAGGAATATTTAAAAACTTTTCTTCAGTAAGTTTATCAAGTGCCTTTAGAACACAGCGATTAGGAGCACAGGATCCTAAATATCCAGTCCAGATAACTAGATTAGAATTCTGGCTCCCCCTCTTTTTTGTTGCGTGCTTCTGGGCAAACATTACTTAACTTCTTGAGCATCCCTTTTCGTATCTCTGTACTGGGGAAGACTAATAGTACCAACCGCCCCAGATTCTGAGCTTCTTGAGGGTAGAAGCCATATATCTGTCTTGTTTACTGAAGTTAAGGTGATCAAGTATTTTATCTGTCACAGAGGGGCTAAATATAGCTATTGATGCAGCATTACTTACAGTAGCTAGTGTTACAGGGCAGGGAGAAGAGCACTTTAGAATTTTTAAACTTGCCCTCTCTGAATGGGTTCTGTTATCCACGGCATTAAGATAAATATGTGAGGCTTTTAATGGAAAGAAATTTTAATATAATTAGGGTACAATACAGAAAGGACAAAGAATATAGTCACTAAATTAAGTATTTAAAAGTTACCCATCTCCTTGAGGGTAAAAGTTTAGTTAAATAGGATTGGCTTAAAGCAGGGCTTAAAAGCCTGCCACAAGTCTAAAGGACCTTTCAGTAGAGACCCATAGAAAAGGGTCAGAAAGTGTCAGACAAATTTGAGAGGAAAAGAGCAAAATTAAAATTAAGATGAAAGTTGTTATTATTAAGTTTCCCACGGGTCTCTCACATATATTTGTTTTAACCAGTTTAAGACCAAAAAGCAAGCGCAGTTTTTTCACATGTCCCTCTGCTGTATGTACCTCCTCTACGTCTCCTTGCTGCTCTCCATCCTGCTTTGTTTTTTTTTTGGTCCTCCTTTCTCCTCTCTCCAACATTTTTTTATCCCTGCTTAGCTCCACCCACTTAGGGCAGAACTGGGATTTTGGAATTTTTCCCTTTCCATGGGGACCACCCTGTTACACTAGGACATGGAAGAACCCTAAATGCCTATTAGTAGGAGACTGAATCAGGCAGATGTGGTATATGAACACTACAGAATACTATTCAGCCATAAGGCAAGATGGAATGTGGTCATTTACAGATAAATGGAGGGAGTCTGAGGGAATTATGCCTAATAAAACAAGTCAAAATGACAAAAATGTTGTATATTTACATATTGGGCAATTTGACAAAGTAAAATACACAACCTAACAAATATTAATAGAAGTAGTGAGGGCTCTGAGGATAAAAGGGAAGGGGAGGCAGAAAGGGATGGAGTTATAAGGGACGATGGTGGGAAGAAAATTAAAAAATGAAAGTAGATGGTGAATGCATGAATTGGGTGACTGTAAAGATTTTATGAGAGAATTCCTAGAAAATACTTAGTACAAATAAGTGCTTCATAGATTTAGCTAGCATTATGTGTCAGGCACCTTCCTAGGTGTTATAAAGAATAGAAAGTATTTCAATCTAAAGGAGAAAAAGAGGAAATGATGACACTTTGATGAATATATTATTTTTATAATAAATTTTTTAATATTTTATAAATAAATTAGTTTTCACTAATTTTTCAGAATTTAGAAATATATGGGAAAGAAACAAACCTGAAGACTTGTGTGAGATTAAATATTTTCATTTATATTTATAAATGTATATATTTTTAATTTTAGGGTGCATAAACCATAGATTGAGAGGCTCCTTCTCTCTTTTAAGACTGAATGGGAACAATGATGGAAGACAACCTATCATCAGTGCCTCTGTGGATTAAAAAGCCAGGTACCTCTGAAAGTCACCTGTGAGAGCAGGGAATGGGACAGGGAATGGAGGGAGAGCAAATAATCAGGGAAGTACTTAGTCATTGATGGAAAGAAAATCTGTCAAGGTATGTCTTCATAATCTCTTCACAAGGGTAAATTCATTACAGACAGAGGTTATTTATCTAAGGTTTTATGTTTTGAGCAATAAGTGAGTTGGAAGAATTCTTTATTTTTGAGATTTGAGAAAAGAGTTTTGTTTGGAACTTTTTGAACAGGAAAAAAGGTCTAGTGAAGAGCATGTAAAATCTTTTTCTTTATGTAAAAGAACTCAAGAAAGAGTTAAAAACTCAGATGGGAAAGTGGGTATCATGACAGACTTAGACTTAGTGGGTATCATGACATACCAGAGACTGTATAAATCATTTTATTTGACAGGTGGTATTTTTATTTCTTCAGCAGACTTAGGGAGATTTAGAATCATTACAGCTTTGTAAAGTAGTATTACAGTCTGACTCATTAGATCATTCATTTTGCCTGATTACATCAACTCTTTGGGTTATCTGACAATGAAAGAAACTCATTTTCAAATTGTCATCTTGATTATATAGATTAAAGAATATGAATCAAACTCAGAATTCATTTTCTCAACTTCTTAAAAATTGACTGGAAATTAAAAATGTTGTTGCAGAGCTGAAATGATAAGGGAAAAGTTATGTAATTTTAAAGACTATTAAAGTTATTTTGGAAGATATAATAATAGTTGGAATCCAGGTAAAGTTTTTTTAAAAAGCTACTTTATTGAACCATATCATAAAATCCACCTATTTTAAGTGTACAATTCAATATTTTTTAGAAAATTTATAGAGCTGTGCAAACATCCTCATAATCCAGTTTTGGAACATTTTCACTACCTGGAAAACAGAGCCCCAGTACCTACCATCGGCAGTCATTTTCAAGCAACCACTATTCTGTTCTCTGTTTCTATAAATTTGCCTTTTCTATACAGTTTGTATACGTGAATTAAACAATATATAATTTTTTTTGTCTGACTTCTTACACTCAGCATCATGGTTTTAAAGTTCATTTCATGTCATACTGTGTATCAGTACTTCATTGCTTCTTATGACTGAATAATATTCCATTACATTGGGAAAAAAATCTTTGTGCTCCACACAACAGACAAGGGTCTGATCATAAAGATATACAAAGAACTCGTAAGACTCAAGAAAAATAAAGTAAAAAACCCAATCAAAAAATGGGCAGAAGAGCTTAAAAGACACTTCTCCAAAGAGGACATTACACATGGCCAACAGGCACATGAGAAAATGCTCAACATCCCTCATAATCAGGGAAATGCAAATCAAGACCACAATGAGGTACCACCTCATACCGGTACAAATGGCATACATCAAAAAAAACCAACAATGTCAAATGCTGGCGAGGATGTGGAGAAAAAGGAACCCTGGTACACTGCTGATGGGAATGCAAGCTAATCCAACCATTATGGAAGGCCGTATGGAGGTTCCTCAGTCTACTAGAAATGGAACTACCATATGATCCGGCAATCCCACTCCTAGAGATCTACCCAAAGGACACAAAAACACTGATCCAAAAGAGCACCTGTACTCCTATGTTTATCGCAGCACTGTTTGTAATTGGTAAGACCTGGAAACAATGCAAAAGCCCAAAAGTAGATGACTGGATCAAGAAGATGTGGTACATATACACATCTTCTTGGAAGATTATTCAGCAATCAAAAATGAGAAACTAAGGACATTTATAGAAACATGGATGGAACTATAAGGAATTATACTCAGTGAAACATTCCCTGGGGAATACAAATGATGTCAAATATAATTAATTAAAAAAATTCCATTACTTGAATATTCTACATTTTGTTTATCTACTTAGCTGTTGATGACCATTTTAATTGTTTCCAGTCTGGGGTTTTTACTACTGCTACTATGAAAGACTGGGTATAAGATTGGGTAGATACATGTACATTTCTCTTGAGGTACTTAGGAGTGGAATTGCTGGATGACATGGTAAATTTAAGCTTAACAATACATAAATGCTAAATTGTTATCCAGAGTGACTGTTGTGGTGGTGTCTTGCAGCTCAGTTGCAAAGTGGGTTTGGATAGAGGATCCCTCCCACCCACAAGCAATTCTCAGATACCAGCAGGGTGATTGAGAATTCTCTCAGTTCTGACACTGTCTACCTGGAGACAGCATCAGATTGCACAAGTTAAGGATCAGTCTCAAAGACTGCCCTCCACTTCAGATAGAAGTAGCAAACTCAGGTACCTACCTTTACTTCTAACTGACTAACTGTAGATCAGAGGTTCAATGGACAATCTTTATATGTTTAATTTTCTAGAGTGACTTACAGAACTTAGGAGACCAGTTTACTCACTAGATGATTGAGTTATGACAAATGATGTAACCCAGGAATAACCAGATGGAAAAGATGCACAAGACAAGGTATGGGGGAAAGTCTCCAAGCTCCTACCCACTCGTCAGGTGCAACATTATTCCCTAGATCTCACAAACTCACCAGCTGGGAAGCTTTCCTCTGCTAGACTTTTTATGGACCTTTTACTATATAGGCACCTATATATATGGTTAACTCATAGGCCAAAGACAATAGAACTCTGCCTCCAGTTCCTCTTCCTTCCCAGAAAATGGTACTGGGAGTTTCAAAGCTCGAATTACAGGGTCAGTTCTGGTAACAAGCCCCCATACTTTGTACTTCCCCAAAAGTCACCTTATTAACATAACAAGAAACACCTTTACCACTCTTAACACTTAGGAAATTCCAAGATTTTGGGGAGTTATGACCGTGGAACTATAGATGAAGACAAGATAGTTTCCTCGTAAATCACAATAGCCATAGGCTGTGTCATTTTACATTTCTACCAGTGAGTCCAATTTTTCCACATCTTTCTCAATACTTATTATTGTAGTCTTTTTGATTATAGCCATTGTAGTAGGTGTGAAGTTTTATCTCATTGTGATTCTGATTTGCATTTCCTTAATGACTAATGATGTTTAGCATATTTTATTATAGCATATATTCTTTGTAGTAGAAGTAGCTATTCCTATTTTGTGAAATGACTATTCAAATATTTTGTGCTTTAATTTTCTTTATTATTATTTTCTTTATTATTATTGAGTTAAAGAATTCTTATTCTGAACAGTAGATGTATGTTTCTAAATATTTTCTTCTGGTTTGTATCATGTCTTATATTTTCTTTTTTAAGAGTTATTTTTATTTATTTATGCATACAAGAACTGGGGTGTAGGCCAGTGTTGCAGGAGGTGAGAGGATTTACCAGAGTTAGAGTAGGGAGCAGAATAGGCAGATCTACTGAAATACCTGCTGCAGGGAGTAGCGGGCAAGACAGGAGAGGTCTGCTGTACCATGTGGGTCACCTTTCTGGCCAGGGATGGCACTTGTGCTGCAATGGCTGTGGATAGATTGATAGTGCTAAAACTTAACCCATTGTACTACCAGGGAGGCCCCTGTCTTATATTTCTTTAATGTGGTTTCTTTTGAAGCACAAAAGTCTTAAATTTTCAAAAAGATTTATTTATTTTACACATACAAGACTGGGCTACAGGCAGATCTACTGAAATAAACTGTTGAGGGGAGCAGCAGGCAAGACAGGAGAGGTCTGCTGCACCATGTGGGTCACCTTCCTGGCCAGGAATCAAATTCATGCTGCAGTGGCTGTGGATAGCTTCATACTGCTGTGCCTTAACCCCCTGCATCACCAGAGAGGCCCAAAAGCCTTATATTTTTAAGAAGTCAAATTTATTAATTTGTTTTCTTTTATGGATTTTGCTTTTGATGTTATATCTAAGAAATTACTGGTCAACTCAAGGTCATAGAGATTTTTTCCTATGTTCTAAAAGTTTCACATTTTAGTTTTTTCATTTAGGTTTAGACCATTTTATATTTATGTGTGTATGTGTGTGTCTTTTCAGGTGTTTTAATTAATCTTTTCACATGCAGATATCTAGTAATCTCAGCATCACTTGTCAAAAAGACTACCCTTTTCTCATTAAATTTCCCCGATGTTTTTGTTAAAAATCAATTGACCATAAATATAAGGATGAGGTTTTGGGCTTTTAATTCTGATTTATTGATTAATATGTTTGTCTTTATGCCAGTACCACATTGTCTTGATTATTTTAGCTTTCTAGTAAATTTGGAAATTGAGAAGTATAAGTCTACTATGGTCTTAATTTTAAAGGTTGCTTTTTTTATTCCAGGTTACTTGTATTTCCATAAAATTTAAATCCAGTTTATTAACTTAAACATAATGACTATTAGGATTTCAATAGGCATTCCATTTTCAGGAGATTTATAGTCTTAGCAATATTTAATTTTTTAAATTTGTGACTATGAAATAAACATTTCAGTTTGTTTCTTTTAGCAATATGGGATAGTTATTGGTGTATATCTTGCATTTTTAAAACAAATATATTATTAAGTACTTTATGCCTATATGAATGGAATTCCATATTCAGATTATATTTAGAATATAGAAATATAGTTAATTTTAGTATTTTAATATTGTGTCCTGAGACCTTGATGAACTCATTTATGAGTACTTGTAAATTTTTGTGGATTCTTCTATTTGGGGTTCCCTATTTTTCTTGGATGTTTTGTAAGATTAATATTTGTTTGTTTTTTTCTCAAACTTTTCAATAATTTTTTTCTTTTTTCTTTTTCGTTTCCTACTCCTTTCTCTCATTCTTTTCTCTTTCTGGGACACCCTCTACCCATATATTAGTTTACTTGATGGTGTCCCACAAATCTCTTGTAAGCCGTATTCATTTTCCTTCATTCTTTTTTCTTTCTTTATTTTGGAGACTCTATTGATTTATTTTCTAGTGAATTTGAATTCATTTGCCAATCTCAAATCTATTGTCTGTCTCTATAGTGAATTTTTATTCCCATTATTGTGCTCTTCAACTCTGGCATTTTTGTCTGTTTTGTTTTATAATTTCTGTCTTCTTATTACTATTGACTATTGAGTCATTGTTGTCATACTTTCCTATTTTAAAAGCTTATTAATATTGTCAGTTAATTAAATCTTAATTAATATATAAAAGCTTATATATATTGTCTATATATATTTATGTATATATAAAAAAATCAAGACATCAAGCTGCCTTGATGTCTTTCTTTGGTCCATTTAACATCTGGACACCCTTAGAGCTAGTTTCTATTGACTGCATTTGTTTCTGTGTATGGGTCCCACTTTCCTATTTATTTATATGTCTCATAATTTTTTGTTGAAAACCAAACATTTTAGATTGGGACAAACTTTTCTTATAAAGGACCAGCTAGTAAATATTTTAGGTTTTGTAAGCAATGTGCTCACTGTCATGACTACTTAACTGTGCTGTTGTGGTGTGAAAGTTGCCACAGACAATACATAAATGAATGAGTGTAGATATCTTTCAATAAGACTTTGCTTAAAAAAAAGCAAGTAGAGGGCCATAATTGGTCATGCACTATAGTTTGCCCATCTTTGTTTTAGTTAATATATTATAGTAATTCTGGATTGTGATATGCCCTCTCTGTTCAGGGGTTGTTTTTTCCTTTTAATTCTTATTTTTATTTTTAAGCTTAATTTCTAGGATTATCTTCGTAGCTTAGCAGTCATTTAATAATTGCTAAGAGATTTTATGTAAATATTTTAAACCTAGTAAGTCTTTGCTGATAGCTCTAATATGGGTTGAGGAACATATTTAAAGTTCAGTGAAGTCTGCTCTGACTTTTATTTTCTGTGTTTTGTAAGGCCTCCCATTCAGCCTTGCACACATGCATATCTTCCCAATTACCAAGGATATGTAAGAACTCATCAAGGTCTCCTTTGGCTGTCCTGTTCCCTAGATCTCACAGTTAAATTTCTGGCTGCTCTATTGCCCCGTCCAGTACTGTAGTCTCAGTCTGCTATGATGTTGACTTTCCTTGACTGTTTACCACGTGTTTTCTAAGATCACTTGTTTCTGACAATACCTAAGGAACCAAATCAAGTCCTTGCCCTCAGCAGCAGGACTGCTGGTTGTCATGGCTGGAACTGTCCTGATAGTCCTGCTATGTTGGGGGTAGGATAGAGGGTCAAATTCCCACTTCCCTTACTGAAGCTCAGTAATTGGTTGGTTGTTCTTAATAAATGCTCTAAATAAATGTTCTTAATAAATATTTTAAATCAATTTGTTATGCCCTCTGGTCAAACCCCCTCCCTCTGCCCCTACCACCTTCTGAAATAATTATTTCTGAAATAATTATTAGAATAATAATTATTCTAAAATAATTATTAATACAGTTTTGTTGTGACTTTCTAAATAGATGATTTCTAAACGCCTCACTCCATCATTCTGGAAGTGTTCCCTACACTGAATTTTAATGTCCTAAAAACTGACACAATATATCCTGACAGATCCAGCAGCTTTTAGATTAATATATCTATCTTCTTGTTCTTGTCCAATTTTGTATCTACCTTAAACTATTAAAACACATTTCTCAATTTCCTTTAAGGTTTGCTCTTATATATTTTTGTATGATGATATTTATGTTTATTTCTTTCATTAGTATTTATTTGTTCAGTGCTCATTTATTAAGTTTCTGTTTTATATCGATATTGGAATGTATTTCCACTTCAGGAAACTTAGCAAGTGGATAAGGAAGTCAAACTTCCTTGGTTAGAATTGTTCGAGAAAAAACTTTAATTATATCTCTTGGTCTGTACTAAATTTACCTAATTATAAGTGTACCCCATCTAAAGAAATAAATAAAAATATGAGAAATAATAGGGTAATTATATTATTTAAAATATACTGTTTACTCAGATATTTGTATCTCTCAGTTTTGTGACAACAGCATATACCATTCCATACATTTTGTGATGGGAACATAACAGTTTTTTTTTTGCCTCCACTTCTGCCCTGGTATCAGTAGTCACTAGGGCAAAGTAACTGGGAGGGAGGAAGCAGATTGGGTAAATATTTGGAAGTAATGGCTGGTACTTGTGGAATATGGAAGAGGACCCCAAAGTTTATGTGGCTCAAATTCTTATCTTAAATGCCCTGACTACAGGATGAGTCAAATTTTGAGATGCCAACACATTGAAAAAACCAACAATGTCAAATGCTGGCGAGGATGTGGAGAAAAAGGAACCCTGGTACACTGCTGATGGGAATGCAAGCTAATCCAACCATT
>JAGFMF010012118.1:206864-233414 GCA_019455555.1 Galemys pyrenaicus
TCAAGATGAAAGCTGCCATTATTAAGCTCCCCACAGGTCTCTCACCCACATCTGTTCCAACCAGTCCAAGACCAAAAAGCAAGCACAGTTTCTTTACATATGGCTCTGCTCCACGTGCCTCCTCCAGGTCTCCTTGCTGCTCTCCATCCTGCTTCCTTCTTCCTCCCTTCTGTCCTCTCTGCAGAATCTTCTTTCCCTCCTCAGCTCCACCCACATAGGGAGGAACCAGATTCTGGAACTTCCCCCTTTCCCTGGACGACCCTGTTACACTAGTACTTTTTTTTTTTTTAACAGAACAAAAATTAAGTTAATGGATTTAAAATATTTTGAAAATATTATTGCTATTTAAATGCAAGAATATATTGCCATTGTATAATACTAAAATATTAAGAACTAGAGCTAAATGAAAATGTCTCATAAGCATTCACCAAATCATGATAAAAATTAATGGAAAGATAATATTTAATCTGCCACATAGTTTCAGGAAACATGCATTGAATATATACTTTTTGAGTAGTGAGTGAGGGTCATGTGTGTTAAAATGAAGGGCAGATCATTTAATTGTCATGGAACTTATATTACCATTATTTCAAAATCTTCAGTGCTCTTTTCTGTTTGTTGTGTTTGTGATGCTGTTTAAATTCAGTACATTTGCTCAGTAAGAAGCCAAAGGAGATTTTCCCAAAAAAGATGATAGTCTGTTTATCTAGGCCCTCCAAAAGCATTTCCTGCCAGGCAGTTGACATGTAGACTTGGCACAATTTCAGGAAACTATTTGCTTCTGTTTACCCTTTCCTGATACACCATCTCCTCAGAACTGAAATAAGGAGTCTCCTTTAACTTTTCTAAATTTCAGACGCATTCTTTGTATAATGCTGTAGAATCAATTCTTTATGCTAGAACAGTAAAAAACCCTGTCTCTTTAAAAGAAAAATGCATCTGTTTTAATAACTCACTAGTGGGAATCGCCATGCTTTAAGTGATTTAATACAATAAAATGTATTTAGACGATCCTTTCCCACAAGATTGTTAAGATTAGTTTCCTTTTCAGAAAACTCAATGCAATTTTATCTGTTTTTTTTTAAAGATTTATTTATTTATGCATACAAGCACTGGGGTACAGGCCAGAGGTATGGGGGTGAGTGGATTAACCAGAGACAGAGTGGGGAGCAGAACAGGCAGAGCGATTGAAACACACTGCTGTGGGGAGCAGGGGGCAAGGCAGGAGAGGTCTGCTGCACCATGTGGGTCACCTCCCCAGGCAGTGCTGCAGTGGCCGAGGATGCTTCATAGTGTGTTGCTTAACCCATTGCACCACCAGGGAGGCCCCAGTGCAATTTTATCTAAATATATAAAACCTAATAATTATGGGATAATAACTAACATTTCCAAAATCATTCTTCACCAAGAAAAAGAACCCACCATTGAGTTTCTTCTACTTAATTCATTTACAACATTTAAAAAAAATATAACATTTCAGAAATATGACATGAGGTAGATAATAAACTAAAAAAAATTACTCAAAATTTTTATTCCTTTTAGAGAGTCAATTTGTTTCTAGATGTTTTTAATAATGCAGAAATGCAGGAGAAACACATTGTAACTTTGTTGTAATTCCAGAAAGCATGTAATTTTAATTAAGTATAAATATATTTTTAAGAGAATGTGATGGTAAATGTATTAATTTAAATGATAAACTTGAGACACAGAAACATATACATATCACAGTGAAATGTGAGCATCTTTATTTTGTCTTCTCTAAATAGTATTAAATAAATTAATTTTTACTTACTTCCTTTGTTCTGCCAGATTGAGCTAAAAAGGATCTTATAATTCTGGCCAGCACCAGGCAGCAATTGGATGGGAAAGTAAGACCAGAAACGTTATAGACTGAAAGGAGTCCACTGGAACAGATGACAAGAGAACAAAGTTAGTGGTCACACTTGGGCTAGGCATCTGGAGCCAGAGACCATTTCTGACTGGGAACATATCTTTGATCAGAACTAGGTGAAGGTCAGACCCAAATGACCACTGACTGAATGGCAAGGATTAGGGGAAACAAAAGATCAGAGGTAGAGAGTACCAGAGATTGGCATGCAAACACCAAGAGAATGGGTAGATGGGAAAGAATGAGCAAATAACTACTTTGGAGCCTCAAATTTAAAGTTTGCTATTGGCATCTGGCCCCTTACTATTTCTGGACAACATAAAGCTCTTACTTCCCACCTTTCCTTCCTCTCTGTAATTCACAGGGTTTCACACTTAGTTGGAAGGTATGACCCTGATTTTATACATTGATACTGATGGTTTTTTGAAATGAATGATTCCCTGTTTGAAGTGAATCAGAAGTGAACATACCTTGCTGAGTTCCAAACAGTTCTGCCCTAGAGGCTAGATTAATGAGGGCAAAAAGATTCAGCAAATATGCAGTCACCACTGGTACCACCCACACACACCACCTTGGTCTTGTGAAATGGAACTTTGGTCTCTTGTTTTAATTTTAGTCATGAAATCATGCTGATTATTGGAATGCCAGGACCTGTAACCATCAGATCACTGTATGCCTGCCTTAACCCAATCCTGTGAATCTACCCCATCTCAATTTTTAGGGCTTCCATTATATATTCCAGAGGAAATATGGAGTAAGAAATCCAGGGTCAGAGTGAAACAAGCATAATGACTGAGAAAATTCTTTCTGTTAGTCATGAAACTAGTATCAGTGTCCTCTTAGGGACAGGTCTCATTTCTTCCCTCATTGCATTGCCTGTCATAGAATAGGAGCTCTGTAATTATGGACTGAATATTGAATTTTTGGAGTCTGCAAGTGATGGAAACAATTGAATAGAAGAAGGAGTGAGGGGAGTAACTTCTGATGTAGGTAAGGAGCCCAAATGCAGCCTTCACTGTGAGAAAGATGGAACTATATTGCTATCTAGGAATGTCTCAGAAGTAAATTTAGACTCAAGGAAATTATTAACCTATTTAAGGCTATAGAATCATTTGGGGAAGTATTGGAAATTTACCGGGTATCTTCATTCCTAGATTTATGCTGTTCCCACTACACAAATGTTGGTAAAGATTTAAAGCAGTGCTTAAGATGGCAAAATTTATTTTTAGTTAATATAAAGTTTGACTAAGTGAAATTTTGAAGATGATGGAATCTAATTGATAACTTCCTTACTCTTTAACCTGTAAACCATCTCTTCTTAAAGTAATCATTATAGCAGTGATTATACAGAGAAAAAGCCTGTGATGAAATGTGGTATAAAATTGTGTTCTTTGTTCAGCAAGTTAAAACAAGCTGGTCTGTAAGCAATTATTATCTTCATCAAAATTCCTAGCTCTAATGTTTTGGCTTCATTGGCCCAGCACGTATGCCTTCTCAAACAATTGGATGGATTTAAAACACTTAGGAGATGTTTGTGCTTATATCTTAGCATAACATCAGTTCAACAGGAAAAAGAAAAAAAAAAGTAAGATTTGACATTAGGGCATAGTTTGAAAAAGAAAATCAAGTCAAAACTAAAGTAAACAAAAAGCCCACAACAACATTTAAGTGGCTGTTTATGTATGAATGAAATGGGTTTTTCAATTGCAATGCCCTGAGTCACAATGCTCTAGCAGGGTTCAGGAATGTCTTTCTTACCCTTACTATTTACTCACTTAACATTTCTGGAAAACATTACCAGAGCATTGGCATTCTTATCGGCTCCCCTTTACTAATATTTCTATGTGGGTGATATATGAGATATCTTTTTGCCTTTTTTCCCCCTTCCAGACAACAAGAATAAAAAGGTGTTCTGTATTCTAAGGAAACTGGATCCCTGCTTGGGTGAACAAATGATTTACGTGAGTTGAATTTTTAAATTCTGAATTTGTATATGTAAATGACCATGATGATGTGCCTTTGGCCTTGGTTAAGATTGAGAAGGTTTGGGCCTCCCTGGTGGCGCAGTGGGTTAAGCAACGCACTATGAAACAAACCGCAGTCACTGCAGCACAAGTTTGATCCCTGCTGCTGGCCAGGGAGGGGACCCACATGGCATGGTAGACCTATCCTGCTGTGCCCGCTGCTCCCCTCAGCGGTGGATTTCAGTACATCTGCCTGTTCTGCTCCCTGCTCTGTCTGTGGTGAATCCTCTCACCCCCCCACACCTCTGACCTGTACCCCAGTGCTTGTATGCATAAATAAATTAATATTTAAAAAAAAAAAGATTGGGAAGGTTTGACTAAAAAATAATAATCTTTTAGAATTAAAAATATCTACAGATACATTGTTAAACTTATGGGAATATTTTTTCTAGTGGGTTGGGTTTCTGCATACAGTCTATGCTTAATTAGATATTTATACTATGGAATCAGTCTATTAATATTTATACTATTAATTCATTTGAAATTACTGTAATTTAACAACCACTTATTGAATAACTACCATTTTCCAGATGTTGAGAACCATATACCTGCTGAGGTGTACATTCCATCAGAGTCTAAATATTAGGTATGGTGACCAATCCTGGTGAACAGGATTGGGCTAGGAACTGTGCCTTACATACAAAGAGGGAGTCATTTGTTTTGCCTGTGGTATAAAAAAACTTAAAGAAGGCTTTACTGCAGAGGTGACCTAAATGTGCCAAAGACTGCCTGAAGCCAGCAAGAAGATGTAAAATTTGAGGTGTATTTGGTACATCTACTGCAAATACCCACTAGTTAGTTGGCAGTTAGAGTCTAGAACTCAGAAATTGGAGCTAGAGACAATAGTATGGAAATGTTAGCATATTTAATTGAAACTGTACAAACAGAAAATATACCTAGGGAGAGACTGTATGTAAAAAAGAACCATGAAGAGCTTCTAAAGGGTGTATTGAAGAAGAGGTAATAATGAAAGACATTGAAAAAGAGTGGTTGTAGAGATGGGGAGGAATTGATAGTAATGCTTTAGAATAGTATTTGAAAAAGTTCTGTGAACCATGGTATAGCATCATGAAATTTCAGGTAGAAAAGATCCTATAAAAGTCCAGACACTAGAATATATTTTATGTAGAATTCTTTACCCAACAAAATTATCAATCCAGTGGGAGACTAGTTTGAAATAATTTTCATCCTTGCAAAATACTTAAAATATCACTTCCTATGCACCCTTTTTCAGAAACTACAGAAAGAGATACTCACAAGAATGAATGGATAGGAAAATAAAGAGTAAGTTGTGAAATGCAAGAAACAAGAGATCTAACATATAGAGGTTATTTTTCAAAAGGAGAAGGCATATTTTTGGGGACAGAAGATAGACAAGAAAGAAGATGCTTTTGACATAGCAGAGGAATGTTGAATTACAGAATTCAAACAGAATTACATCTGTTTTCTCAGTGGTGAAGGCAAGGTTACCTGCTGACAATAATTAGAAGTTTGGAAAATAGGCTTGGAACAGTTGCTGTGGGGGGAATGGGGTCAAGAAGGAGACCTCTCATAATAAGGGAAATGCAAATCAAAACCATAATGAGATATCACCTCACACCAGTAAGATTAGCACATATTAAAAAAACTAGCAACAACAAATGTTGGTGAGGATGTGGTGAAAAAGGAACTGTCCTATGCTGCTGGTGGGACTGCAAACTGATCCAACCACTATGGAAAGCTCTCTGAGGTTCCTCAGACTACTAAAAATGGAGATGCTGTATGACCCTATAATTCCATCCCTAGGGATCTCCCCAAAGGACATAAAAATATTAATTCAAAAAGTTATGCTTATTGCAACATTATTTATAATAGGTAAAACTTGTAAACAACCCAAGTGCCCCAAAATAGATGACTGGATCAAGAAGATGTGGTGTATATATGTACAATAGAATATCCAGCAATCAATAAAGATAAACTAATGCCATTTGCAGAAACATGGATAGAGCTGAAGGGATTATACTCAGTGAAATAAGTCAGAAGGAAAAAGAAAAATATTAGATGGTTCCACTTATAGGAGGAGTATAGGGGAAACAAACAAGGAACCAAGGGGGGAAAATACCTATAAGAAACACAGCAAAACAAAACATAATAAAGGGACAACTATAAATCAGAGGCATTCTGCAGGGGAGGAAAAGAGAGGGGGATCAAAGCAAGGGCGGGACAAGCAAACTGAGTTGTGGTCAGTAAAGGATTTGGCCCTTCACAGTATGAGAGTTTCTTTGTTGGAAAGCTGAAGGTATTAGCAATTATAGATCACATTTGCTAGTAAGAAACACACACATACACACACACGCACGCAGATGCATACCAAAATTTCTAATGACAACTTCAAATTCACTTGTAACCTACACTCTAAGTCTTTATGAATTGAAAGTTGATTGATGAGTTAGATACTCAGGAGAAAGGACAGAATGGAATGCTAGACATTCTAAAATAAAAGAGAAAGACATAGGAAAGAAAGGTGAAAATAAGATAGATGTAAGTTCTGGGAAGAGCTTGACCTTCTAGGAGACAGAGAAGGCTCTGTCCTTGATCACCAGTGTGTCAGCTGTGTTTCCTGGCATAAGAGAAATGTTAAGATCAGCCACCACTTAGCAGTGGAATGACAAACGGCACTCCTATCTTACTGATGTTTAAATTTCCAATGCTAAGTATGATGATACAAATATGAGCAACCTTTGCATAACTTACAATTTTTTAAAAAAGATTTATTTGTTTATACATACAAGAACTGGGGAGTAGGCCAGCGGTGCAGAATATGAGAGGATTCACCAGAGACAGTGGGAAGCAGAACAGGCAGATTTACTGGAGTACACTGCTGAGGGGAGCAGGAAGTAAGACAGGAGATGTCTGCTGCACCACGTGGATTAGCTCCTTGGCCAGCTAGGGATCGAACTCATGCTATAGTGACTGGCAGTAACTTGATAGCACTGTGTTTTCAAGTCCTATGCCACCAGGGATGCCTATCACAATTTTAACAGAAACTTCCTAAGCATATACCATTCCATTTGTTAAGGAAATAGTTATGTTATTATACTAAGAATGTAAACTTGGTCATTTCTGAGCTAGACTTCATCTCCTTGACTCTAGCCTGTAGTCTGAAAATTCCCATATATTTATTTTTTTCATGTATAGGTGCCTCCACCCTATCTCGGACCATGCATTGCATGCTGAAAAGCACCTCAGATCATTTTTTTTCCCTAGCAGACAAATATTTTATTCTTTGCAGAAACAGAAAGTAACTGAAAGTGACTACAGTTCTCAGATGATTTCTGATGTGCACAAAAGGTTGAGGAGTACATTTGTTTCTAAATTATTCTGTATATTACATCCAGAGTTATTTTCTTCAAATGTATATTTTGTTGCTCACTTTTCTCTTTAAAAACATTGTCTCTCCACACCCTTCAGAATTAAGCTTGAATTTCTTATTGTTTTCATGGCCTTCCTAGTTTGGCCCCTGTTATCATTCAGAGTAGATTTAGCTTATGCTTTTGGTTATTGTGGCTAGTGCTGCTATGAATATTCATGAACTAGTGTTCATTTGAACACCTGTTTTCAATCTTAGGGGTATATACCTAAGAGTGGAATTGCTGGGTCAAATGGTAATTTTTTTTTTTAAGATTTCTTTATTTATGCATACAAGAACACAAGAGTTGGGGTACAGGCCAGAGTCCAGGGAGGTGAGAGGATTCACCAGACAAGAGTGGGGAGCAGAACACGCAGACTGACTGAAACACACTACTGAGGAGAACATCAGGCAAGGCAGGAGAGGTCTGCTATGCCATGTGGGTCCCCTCCCTGGCTGGGGGCAGGGATCGAACTCATGTTGCAGTGGCTGCGGTTTGCTTCATAGTGCGTTGCTTAACCCACTGTGCCACAAGGGAGGCCCCTCAAATGGTAATGCTATCTTTAACTTTTTGAGTAACAGCCAAATTACTTTCACTTAATTTACCTTTTTAGTTTCTGTTACTCTAGTCAAGGGTGAGGACCAATGATTGATTTTGAAGTTACTATTTTACTTTCACAGATCATGCAATTTATTTAGTTTTGAATTATCTCCCCTTCTTTTCTATTTACTGAAATAGAAATTATAACAACTGTCAAAAATTAGTTCCAACCCTCTTTCTCTCAACTCTCAGTAAGAATCTTTGCTCTTTTTGTCAATTCTTAATTCCCTCCCCTAGTATTTTAATACCGCTTACTTAATTCTAATTGGTTGCATACACCTACCCAATAAATTTTGAATTTTCTTCTATAATTTATTCCTCTTTTTTGGGCAGACATTTAACAAATAGTTATTTCATTTTTTGCAGATATTTAATAAATGCTTTTTGCATACTTATATGAGTACATGGCTATAGATATATAACCATATTTTCCTTATTTGAGTTATATTAATATTTTTGCAAGTAATATGAAAAATGACTATAAGATATTACATTTCATAATTCTTATTTCAGTGATGCTTGTTGGGCAAACTTCAATGAACTTAATGACAAGGGTAAATCTTTCTTTAGTCTATAATTGTTTAATTATATCTAAGATTGATGTCACTGGAACAAAAACCGGTAAGTAATGTTTCAAATCAAAGTTTTTTCAAACTTTTTTAGACCATGACTTTTCCCCATCAAAAATTATCATCAGGGGCCTCCCTGGTGGCTCAAGGGGGTTGGGGCTGCACTGTGGGGCTTCCGCAGCCACTGCAACATGAGTTCGATCCCCAGCCAGGGAGGGGGCCCACATGGCACAGCAGACCTCTCCTGCCTCACCTGCTGCTCTCCTCAGCAGTGTTTTTTAGTAGCTCTACCTGTTGTGCTCCCCACTCTGTCTCTGGTGAATCCTCTCACCCCCTGCGCCTCTGGTCTGTACCTCAGCTCTTGTATGAATAAATAAAATCTTTAAAAAAAAAATTCTTACAAATAATTATCATAAGGTCCCTGAAAGAAGTAAATGGGACTATTCAGCAAAAACATGAGAAAGGAGTTTCCAGATCCACTGAGCCTTGCTGAGAATGTTCTGTTTCCTGCCCATTTAAAGAGCACCTAGCATTTCGTTCTCTCCCAGATCCAGCTTGCCCATCATTATCAGTCAAGCTCTCCTAATGCTTTCTTTAAATAAATAATAAATAGCCTGGTATTTGGAATAAGACCCTGAACAACATTACAACACCTCCCCACCCCCACCTCATGAACCTAGGTCAGACTGAACTTTTTTGTAAACCGATTATAGAAAAGAACATTGACTTTATGTATTATTTCTTTCATATACATCGGAAAGGGACTACATTTCCTTCAGGCAAGGAAATAGACTTTATTATGAAAGAGAGAACAAGTGAAACAATTTGGTTATTATCTCTTATATCCTTTAAAAAACGAATAACTTATTTGTAATTTTATGTTAGAAACCCCAATGATAACATTTAAGAAAATAATGACTGAGATCCAGTTGAAACTTCCCATCTCGATAAAGTTAATGTATATCCTTTTTAAAAAACTTATTTATGTGTACAAGAGCTGGGGTACAGACCAGAGGTGCGGAGGGTGAGAGGGCTCACCAGAGACCGAGTGGGGAACAGAACAGGCAGATCAACTGAAATATACAGCTGAGGGGAGCAGTGGGTTAGGTGGAGAGATCTGCAGCTCCATGTGGGTCCCCTCCTGCGGAAGCCCCACAGCGCAGTGCTGAAGCCCCTGCTCCACCGGGGAGGCGCTCATCACCTCCTTCTTGCTCCTAAAGCTTTCAAGGCTTTGAGCATTCAGTTTGCGTGTGAAACTCCAAACAACAGAAGTCTACAATGCATTGTGGGTCACCTCCCTGGCCAGTGGCAGGGGTTGAATTAGTGCTGCAGTCGCTGTGGTTTGGCCTCATAGTGCTATGCTTAACACATTGAGCCACCGGGGAGACCCCAAGTTAATGTATATCTTAAAGTATATGTTTTTTAAGACCTTTATTAATAGTCTTATTCATTATATCTACAAGGAGTACTAAGTTAATTTCTTCCTTAAATTCTGTGTAGAGGGAAATAAAATCTTTCTTCTTCCAATAGAAAATATTCTGGTTGTGAGAGAAAAATGCTTACTATATGTGTGTGTGTGTGTGTTTGTTTGTGTGTGTATGTATACACATATGCCAGAAATTTCCTATAGCTTTTCTTTTTTTTTTTCTTTTAAAGATTTATTTATTTATGCATACAAGCACTGGGATACAGGTCAGAGGTGTGGGAGGTGAGAGGACTCACCAGAGACAGCATGGAGAGCAGAACAGGCAGATGGACTTAAGTACACTGCTGAGGGGCGCAGCGGGCAAGGCAGAAGAGGTCTGCTGTGCCGTGTGGGTCACTGCCCTAGGAGGCAGGGATTTGAACTCGCGCTGCAGTGACTGCGGTTTGCATCATAGTGCATTGCTTAACCCATTGCCCAACCTGGTAGGCCCCTCCTATAGGTTTTCACTATAGGTCAGTAAGTACAACGAAAGGAACTAGTCACTGGAGGGATTGTTTGAGAAAAACATAAAAATCAGGAAGTTATTTACAAACAGATGTGGTATTTTATAACCACATCTTAATGTTAACCAACATTTCTTATTGAAGCTATTTTGTAGTCTGGAATTGTTATGGCCATAAGCTAACTGAAGAGTCCAGTTTACTATTTGTACCAATAGATCAGGGTAGAGCACAGAACTTTAGTTTTGCTCTAGAATGGTGATTCTTACTTTTTTTTTAATCATGAATCCTTTTGAGAATTTGATATAGGCTAAAGATCGCCTCTCAAAAATACATTGTGCACAAAAATAATTTGGCATTCCCTTCAAATATTTCTGGAAGAATATATAAGAAACTATAGTGACTGACCTCAGAAAGGGGAACTAGAGAGCAAGAGTATAAAAGACTTCCTTTTTTGCATGTATATAATACTTTTATACTGTTTTTGAAGTTTTTAACTGGGAATATATGATATTCCCGTACATACGAAATTTTTTTAAAAAGATTTATTTATTTAATCATATTAGAACTGGGGTATAGGTCAGAGGTAATGGTGGATGAGAAGATTCATGACAGACAGAGTGGCAAGTAGAAGAGGTGGATCTATTGAGAGACACTGTTAAGGGGAGTAGCAGGCCAGACAGGAGAGATCTGGGCACCATGTGGTGAGCACCCTGGTCAGGGCTTGAGCTCACGCTGCAGTGGCTGGTGATAGCTTGATAGTGCTGAGACTTTAAACCCTGTGCCACCAGGCAGGCCCATTTATTAAATTATATTTAAGTCATAATGTCAGTAATTTTTGGTTCTATGCTTCCTACCTCCTATAATTTTTTAAAGTTAAGTAGTTTTTAATTGAATATACATTTAATCTGTTGTTATTGTGGATTATTTGCTTACTACAAAAGGTAATCAATAGTTTCAGTGGTCTATCAGAATTATGTTTGTATCACAAAACATGGCTAATTCTTCAATGATATGATTAAAATCTTGTTAACTCTGTTTGAACATTATTTAATATAAATAATTAAAAAACATCAAGTTTTAAGAATTTTGGTTTTTTGTTAAGAGGTAGACTATAAAGGTAATTGTGCCCAAATAAGTTGCCTATTGTGAAGGAAAGAACTGCATTGTACTTGAATTCATATAGTTACTTGCTTGATTACTTCTGAGAAGCCTGTGTGAGGTGTGGTGAGAGTGGGACTTTCCTCTAAAGGAAAATTGTTCTGTGTAGAACTGACAAAGTAAAAACTTCAGAATTAATTTGTTGTGTCTTAGCCTTGGAGATTCTAAATCAGAAAAAGTAGGGATTGGGATATTCTTAGATGAATCTCAAGGACTAGAGATTTACAACTCTATGCTTTAAGATTGCAAATACAACTATTATGCTTTATGATTGCAAAAACTAGTCATAAGGATTCATAATATTGATTTAGTTGCATCTGTATGAATGCAAATCCCATTTTCCTTTTGAGAGACTTGTAAAAGAGGAACAAAGTTATCCCTTTGCATTCCTGATAGCTATTTCTGATGTACATTTTGCTCCTCGAGATTATAGATCGGAGGCATTTTATGTCAAAACTGGCCCAGTCGTTAGAGTGGAATACTTCAAGGGTGAATACAGGATACAGGATTGGATTCCATATTGAAACCAGGGGCAGAGGATGCTCTGACTGAGACAGGGGGCAGAGGATGGTCCGAGGCCAGAGAGCCCCCAAAAAGCCCCAAAAGGCCATAAACCAGAATCAAGGGCTATAACAACAGAGGCTATAGCCTAACAGAGTACAATGCTTGATACAGGTCACTGTCTGTGGGTTCTTACCCATGCACAATTGCAAGGGACCTCAGACTACAGGAACAACAGGGGGTTTATTTACAAACAGGGGGAAACAAGAACGCTTAGGTATCCACAAGAGACTGGCTGCTTCATCCGGACAGCATCAGTGTTGGCAGTCACCAGTCACCAGTTCTAGGCAGCACTGTCCAGTAGCAATGACCACCATGGGCCTCCAGAGGCAGTGTTCTAGTGTTACAGTGCTTGTGAGTTGTTGGTTTATGCTGCCAACAAACAGCTATTTGAGATACCAGGCAGGCCCATGGCCTTTGGTGCTCCTTCCGGTCAGTGTCACAGACAAGACCAAGTCCCAGTCCCTACAAAGTCCTTCAGTCTCTCTCCCCTCCTCAGAGGCAGCTGCTGGAGGCTTCCCTCCTTTCTTTGAAGGCTGGAACTGTCTTCTTCTCTTCTTCTGCAGGAGTTCTTCCTCTCTGCTGTTCTCTGGACCCCTTTTTCCTCTGGGCTGCTACTTCTCTGTCTGCTCCTCTGGGTCGCTCGGAATCCCAGTATCTCTGAATCCCCATTCCAATGCTCACTCGACCCTGCCTTATATTCACTTTCAAGGTGCCCCTCCCCACAGTCTGATTGGTCCATTTTCCAATCCTGCACCTGATTGGTCCATTTTGCCCTATTCCAGAATTCAGGAAGTGTAATTTACAAGTGGTGCTCTGCTACCACTGACTTGTGGTGAGGCAGAGTCTTGGTATCAGTTAATTCAGAGCTCACAGCCAATTGGTCCATTCCATGATCCAGGCAGCACACTGCTACATAAAAGGTTTCTGAGGAAGGACTGCCACATTAACTTGCAGGGGAGCCAGAAACCACTCCTCCTGCTGGCTGTAGCCTGGTAACAATATTACTTGTTGAGATTTTGGTGTAGTGATAATAGCTAATACATTTTTTCATTGAAATATTTTCGGACAGTTTTTTTTTAGCATTAAATTTAGCAGTTTAACCAAAATATAATTTTTTAAAATTAAAAATGGAAAACAAGAAAAAGGAAAAGATGTATAGAAAAACATGACCTAGGGGCCTCCCTGGTGGCTCAGGGGTTAAAGTCTCAGTGCCTTCAAGTTATCGCCAGCTACTGCAGCAGGAGTTTGATCCCCAGCCAGGGAGCTAACCCACATGGTGCAGCAGACCTCTCCTGTCTCACCCACTGCTTCCCTCTGTAGTATAGTTCAGTAGATCCACCTGTTCTGCTCTATACTTTATCTCTGGTGAATCCTCTCACCCCCCTACCCTGTACTTCTGGCCTATACTCCAGTGATTGTATGCATAAATAAATAAAAAGAAACCTTAAAAAAGAAAAGCATGACCTAGAAAATTTAAAGGTCATCTGGACCAATCATCTTTTCTAGTTGTCTACTTTACAGAATCTGGTTATTTGGATCATGAAGCAGAAATAAGTCCTCACAGTCCCTTTAATGACTACATAATATTATAGGCAGAATACCTAGGTGGAAATAACTGCTTCATGAGTATCAGACCTGCAAACCAGAAAGACTACCTTGAAAATCTTAACCTCTTTGTCCCTCAAAGAAAAAAGGGAAAACATTCCAAAGTAAAACCCATAAACCAGAAAAACTAAACTACTCACCATGCTGAAATGGAGGATTTAAAATAGCCAAAGGAAGTATAAAGCCCATTTCTGTGATGTCAAGTGCTATTTTGGTATATAACATAGTTGAATTATAAGTCCCTCACAGTTAAAATATTAAACAGACCCTTAGCTATAAGATGTGTTGCCAGGCATCTGTATAGAATATAACCATGTAATCAGAGTGTATTGTACTTCTCCACACAAAGAGAAGCAAAGCTACTGCTTCTAAAGATTAGGAGACTTTCATTAGACTGACAGAAGACAGTACAGAGGAAATGGCTTGGGGGGTGGAGGACATGTGCAAGAGAGGATGAAAGGAACAGTATTCATATTATCCAAATTAGAGCCAGGATGTTTATGCTCAAATCTTGTCTTGGCTCTGTGTTGAGGAGACTGCATAATGGGAACATGGGAAAGTATATCTGTGAGATCCCTAACCTAGGCACCAAGTATATAAAATTCCTCCTGTAACTGCTTAACATTTGATGCAGTTTCTGCACATTTCTGAATATAGATTATGATAAAGTCCAAAGCAGGCTAATGCTAATTACACACCCCCCCCCTTTTTTTTTTTTTGCTAGTACCCTTCTAAAGCAGTTATTTCAGTCTGTTGTTTACAAGTCACATGCCTGTACAGGACTGTTTTTTATGGTGAGTGTTTTTATTTATCTTTTATTAATTGTGTACCTATTTTTAAGCTGGGCAGTGTGCTAGGTATTTAGCTTGTAATTATCAACAAGATAGACTGGTCCTTATCTGCACAGAGCTGATATCTCCTTTAGATATGATATTCCTTTATCATAGTTGGATTTGTTTGTCAAGTGATGTGGACACTAGATTAGTGCAAATAACCAAATTAGCACCACTTAGCACTAAAAATATTTCAGATGTCAGCGTCTAGTAAATCTGTGACTACTATGAAAATTAATATTGACATCAAGACTATATTTAGAAAACTTAAGGGATATTATTTTTCTTTCTGAAAAAGCAGTTCTAAATAAAGCTTTTCTTCAGAATATAAAAAAGGTCTCCACACATGATTTGCAATAGAATTAGCAAACTGAATAACTATTAGTGTCTCCTATTGTTCTCTTACATTGCTTTAGCACAGATAAAGGCAACAGCAGCTGCTGCCAGAGATGAAAACAATTGCTTTCCTGGGTCTGAATAGAAGAAAATCTTGATACTTTGTGTTGATCTTTTTTCATAGATCTCACTCATCAGAAAAGCAGGACCTTAATAGTAGAAGTCTCAATAGTTTTTGAAGAACTTTAGAATAGTTTTAGAAGAACTTCCTATCAGAACTTCTGTAGCTGCAGGTGAAATTTGCCTGGGGTATTGTTAAATTCTGTAGCTTGTATTCCCTAAGGATTCTGGTACCTGTATTCTCTTGTTGCACCTGTTCTGCTCATGTGGAGCATAGACATACCCTAATTTGAGAATGGAGAAGTTCAGAGAAAGCTAATCCATTCAAATATGGGCTAGGTCTCTTAAAGTGTTAAGCTCTTTAGTGAATGAGAGTCCAGACTAACTGTGAGATTTTGAGTTTGGAGTAAATCTTGTCCTGATTGGCCTAGTTTCAAGATGTAACCTGTGGTTTCCAGTGTGCTTCAACAAGATCTGAAAGCTTGGGTTTTTTTAAAATGTAAAATCCATTCACTTTACCAAGAATTGATTTATTTGTAACACACAGACAAATGTGCCGCTCTGTACACAAGGCCTTCTGCTTGAAAGGTCAAACCAATTCTCTGGCATCAATATTATTGAGATAAAGAGTTAATACTAGTAATTCAAAGTAATATATATATATTTTCAGCCAAGAACTTTGTTCAGTAATGAACAAGTTTATTTCCAGGATGTATCTTAAACTTCCCTTTATTTTTGCTTGCCCTGCAGCTGAGTAAATACCTCTTTGGGGTATTAACAATTGACTTGGCTTGGGTTTTGAAACATGTCTTGGAGCATGCCTTAGAGCCTGTTTGTGTTCATTCATACACATTTGTTCCTTCAAAATGTAACTAGGTCTGTGAAAGTCAGTTTTGTGCACTTCAGTATCAAGGCCTATTTATAGTGACTCATGGGAGGAGCATTGGGTTTCAACGCTTCCTAACCTCCCACCAAGTATGTATGGGTTTGCATTTTAAGTGATTTGCATTATTTTTTTCCAAGCGCATTGTCATAGTGGGTTAACAATTTCTTTCAGAATTCCACTAATCAATCACAGATTCTCACTGCTAGTATTCCATTGCTTATTATTTAATGACACCCTTTCCTAGTTTTTGGTTTTGCAAGCTAATGGAGTATTTAAAACAAATTCTTGGAATGCCCTTGGTGCTTTGGGTTCAGACGGGACTCCTTTAGGGTAGAGAGCCTCTGCTACTGCTGCAGTTCCAAACGTAGCTTCTTTTAATGTCTCTGTAGGGCTCCCTCGGGCCAGGCCGAGGACTAGAAGGATGGGAAGAGTTCATGGGTTTGTTTGAAGGCAGGCAGACTGTACAGGCAGCTTTTCCCAGACTCTCCCAGCTCCGGCTTTTCATGCATACCAGCAGAGCCGCTTTTTTCCTCCAGTGATTGAAACCATCTGGACTGCAGGGGATCACGTGTTTATGAGAAAATGACATAAAGTTTCAGACCCCCTCGTGCTTTGCTCCAGACCAGACAATTCTTGGTCGTTTGGTGCAGAGGTGAGGACCGTCCAGTTTCAGCGCCAACTCTGCATCCTGCCTCCCTCCCCCCACATTTTCCCTACCCCTCTCCGCCCCCCACCTTTGCGCACTCTCAGCGCGGGTTTCTTGTTCCCTCCAGTGTTTCCCAGCACACCCCTCCGCAGGCTCCAACAGCCCACCCTCTCAGTCTCGGGTGGAGGCACACCTCCTCCACGCCCCCCTCCACTCAAATCTGCGCTCCCTTCCTTCTTTCCCCCCAGCCCGGCAGCAGCCCCGGGCGCGGATGCCTGCCCGACGCCCGCCCTCTCTCTGGGAACAGCTCCTCCTTCGGGCTGTGAGGCTCCAGGCAAGCCCCCCACTTGTGCGAGCACCCAGCCTGGCTGGCGAGTGCAGAGGTAAGTGCCTCTGGGTCGCTGCCCGGGCTTTCTCTGCCCACCCGGAGGTGGCCTGGTGCCCCAGGGTCCTTGCTCCCGGCACGGTGGCGAGCAGGAGGGGCGCGGGTTCCGGCTCTGCCGCGCCCTGCCCCGCGTTGCAGCCCTAGCCTTTTCCCGCTATTCACCACTCCTTGGACCCTGTGGTGCGCCAGCCGGGTGAGTATTTGCATCGCGGCGCCGGGACCGTGGGGGCCTCTGGAGGCGCGGGGGTACAGGGCGGTGGGGCAGCTCGGGAGGACTACTCTCCGGGCGGTCGTGGCAGACTCGGCTTTCCGGCTTGGCTGGGGCCGCGCGGTTGGGGGTGGGGAACATCCGAGGGTCTGGGAAGTGAAAGCCGCGGTCTACGAGCTGGGGACCGCAGTCCTGCGGCCAGCGGAATGGGCAGATGCCTTGGCGGTTCGACGCGCCTGTGCTTCTCTGCAGCGGCTGTTGAGCTCTTCTTACCTGGAGCTGTTGTAGTTTATACGCAGGCTCCTTAAAGTCTCTCTCTCTCTCTCTCTCTCTCTCTCTCTCTCTCTCTCTCTCTCTCTCTCTCTCTCTCTCACACACACACACACACACACACCTCAAACAAAGGGAAGTTAACTTTGCATTCTATCACTTCTACACGCAGTTTATTTGATGAATGATTACCTTAGTCTTTTTTGTCCTTATTCTGAAGTGCTCTTAAGTATTAAAGATAAATTTAGTGACCCAAGACTTAAGCAATACTCCTCCGCTAAACTTTATGCTGCCTTATCCAAGAATTTAATAGCGTTCAACACTGTTCAAGTGTTTCTAAAGAGAGATTATGCATTTTCCTGACAACTTCATATGAACATGGTTTATAATTACTTGGCTATTAATAAAACAACTTCTTTTCTAAGGGAGAGAATTTCCTTTAATGCTGCCTTAGTCCAGCTTTTGCTTTTGTCCCCTTGCAGGTGTTTCTGCTGTTTGGATAGAAGGATCTGGGGAATGGTGAAGAGGTCAATATCCAGTCCCCAAGATTATTTGTGCGAGCTCTTATATGCACAGGCTTCAACTGGTCATCTTAGGATAGCACAGGTTAAAACTGTCTTTTCTTTTTTTTAAAGGCAAATCCCTTCATTGATGGGTTTTTCAGAAACAGGGGTTTCTAAAGAATCAGAAATAGTTTAGGTTGCAGAAATCTAATAAAAGGTGGAGACCAGGTTGCTTATGGTTTGGCTCCCCTGCTGACATAAGGACAGCAGGAAGCAGGAACTAAAGAAGAGCATGTTGAATGCATGAAGTAAAGGCTTCATGAATTCTGCTGGCTTGGCAGAAAGTTTCCCTGTGACTGCATAGATTTAGGCTTCTTTTTCATTTACCTGGTAAATATTACCTTTGGAGAAACTCCACAAGATATGGGGGAGGTTTGTTCAAATGTATATGGGACTTATCTCCTAACTGGGCCAGAGAGACACCCATTTTTGGTAGACAGCTCCAAGGAAACTTTATTATCAAAGTATTTTTTATTTAATGCTTAGATTGTGATTGGCTTGATATTTAGTAAAAAACCATTGCACTTGAGTTTGTGGCGTCATTGAAGAAAAGAGGAACCACACATAAAAGTGAAAACTTAAGATTGATTGACTTAGAATATAAAAATTATAGAAGCTCAGAGGAGAAAATGATTATGAGCTAGTCTAGGTTTCTGGAAGAGAAGAGACTTCAGTTGAGTCTTGAAGCAGTGTGGTTCAGAAACTAGTGGGGAGTTGCCAGGGAGAGTTCTTTTCCAAGAGAAGAGAACAGACTGTTTGAATTGGAACTAGAGAGAAGAGTAATATTTACTGGGCATATTATGCCCATGTCTTGCTTGCTCTTCCATCCTGTAGTATTATATTCTAGTTTTAAAGATGAGGGAATTCCTGTTTTAAAGACAGAAGATCAGAAAGATAAGTAATGTGCTCAGGATCACACAAGTAGTAAGTGGGAGAGCTGGAATTCCAACTGTGGATTGTCTGACTCTAAAGCTTGTGCTGCCCCAGCTGTCTTCCACAGTGGGCAGAGGGAGCTTTAGTTCAAGTTGACTGTGACCAGAATTCTGGCTCTCAAGAGCTGAAACTTTATCTTATAGACATTGTCTAGCTTTTAAAGATTTCTGAGGAAAGCAGTGACAAGTGAAACTGTTTTAGGATGTGATGTGCTCATCCTAGGTAATGTGGAAGGTGTAGTTCCTAATCATGAAGTTAAAAAAGAAAAGCAGGGCCTCCCTGGTGGCGCAATGGGGCACTATGGGGCTTCTGCAGCCACTGCAGCCAGTTCGATCCCGGCCAGGGAGCTGACCCACATGGCGCAATAGACCTCCTCTGTTGCTCCCCTCAGCAGTGTATTTCAGTGGATCTGCCTGTTCTGCTCCCCACTCTGTCTCTGGTGAATCTTCTCACACCTGAAGCCTCTGGCCTGTACCCCAGCTCTTGTATGCATAAATAAAATCTTTAAAAAAAAAAAAAAAGAAAAGCAAATATAGTCAGGCATTTAAATTCCTGCCCCATTTACCATACCCTTCAATAGCTTAGTTCACTTGATAAGAACTAGTTGTATTCACCACAGGGCTGCTGGGGAACAGCAATATGACTAGGTAGGTGACCATGAAGTGGAATTTGTAGCTGTAGGACTGATTTGTCCTTTATGTTCCCCAAATCTTTTTGCACTGCATTGGGGAAAGTTTTAATTTTCCTCAAATTTTAATTTGCTTAAAAACCTCTATTAAGTGGCACAGTTGAGTTTCCAAACTAGGTCCTCTGTCCTAAAGATCTTATTTCGGTTGATGTACTGTCTTCTCCCCCTGCCATTCCCTTGTTTCTTAAAAATGATAAATTTTAAAACTTTATTCTCGTAATGTAATAAGACCAAGTAAGATAAAAGTATACTTTTTTTTTTTTTTTTAAATGGAATGAGAAGATGCCTTTGGAGTTACTGTGTGGATATTTAGAAGGGATATGCAAACCAGGATTTAGAGACAGACAAGGCTCTTCCTAACCTCTTCTTGTCTTGTGGGTTAATTGTGTTGTTCATGTATACAGCTAGGGAGCTAACAGAGACATTGAATAGCCAGGCCCTTGATTCTGTGCAGATAATGGTCTCAGGAAGGGCAGCAGTGGGTGGAGCCACTTTAGTGGAATTGTCTCCCACTCTGAAAACAATCTAGATTTCTTGTTCTTCCTTGTGTACCCTCTAGGCCTTTTCCTCTGAATTTGTTAGTGCTCTGAAGACTTAGGCCAAGGAATATCAGGTAGCAGGAGGTTGCACATAAAAGAGCAACTATAAGCAGAAAAATTCAGTTTGTTAAAAAGGGAAGTTTTATTTTAATTAATGCTAGGGTCAGTAATTTTTTTTTTTTGTTAAAAAAAAAAAAAGCCAAACCAATTTAATCTTGGTTTTCCCTACCTGTTTTTACCTTTAAGAGTCGTCCCTAACTGGACAGCTTATCATACTGAATAGGACTTTGATATGTGAATTTCCCACACGCCCCTGCCCCTCTAATGTGTCAGGACTGACTCAGTTTGAGTTTTGAACCTCTTGACGAATGTGGCCTCTCAATATAGGGGATTTAGAGTCCAGAGACAGGGGCTAAACTGGCAGCTTTGCTATTTTATTTTAGAAGTTTCTGGAATTTGATGTCAGAGGAATGTGTTAGCTCAGTTTTTCTAGTTCTTCTATGATCATGGTAATTCTCTAGGATCAGAAGATGTCCTGATTTCTTATTCTGCTGTTTTGTATTTTTTATTGTCTAAAAACCATTTGATTTATCTCTAGTCTAGTTATAAATCATAAAAGAAAACTCTCTGGGGTTTCCTTCAGAGAAAGGCAAAGCTCTTTGTTAGTGGACAGGTGATCTTTTAGAATGAATTCCTTCTGAGAATATTCTTGAGGGTAGTTTTGAGAGTTGGGGGGGTCTCAAAAAGAGACTTTGGCAGTGCTCTTATTTAAATGTCAGAAATGTTTGGTTTCATTTTTGGCTCATTGCTTCCTTACATAGTTGCTAATGTTTTTATATTTAGTACACATCTGTCACTTTTATAATTTATTGAAAGAGTGATTTAGGTTTTCTAAGCTGGCTAAAAATGTAGAAAAATAGGACTGGAATAATCCTTTTGATACTCAGATATACTCTCCTAGTATAGTAGCACCATTTGTTTTAACTCATTCTACTTGCAAATATTCTTAAATCTTTCTCAAGAGATTTATTCTCTGTCTCAAGAGATTTTAGAACCTTTCTAGGAAGCATTTTCCGAGCTTTCTAGACTAATGATCACAGATTACCTTCTTGTGTTTAGTCTAAATTTTCTTTTGGTGTTTCTTATTTTTATTATTTTTTCATCCTTCAACACACAGATGTTCGCAGAGTGAACAAATGTTTCCTGGACCCTGATGGCAGTTACCAAACGCATGGATTGATCCTTTTGTACCCATTTCTTCCTTCCCTTTCTCTGGCTAACAAGCTGAGCTTTCTTTGTTTTTCTTTATTAGTCTCCTTTTTAGACCTATGGTTATACTTTTTGCTTTGTGTTTATGCAGGAAGTCAATATCAAATACTTTGGCATTGAGAGAGTTCAGATGGAAGGGAGCCTTGTAGAGATAAATAACATTCTCCCCCTCCCATGAGTATGAATATAAACTCTGGAGATGATCTTTGAAAAAATTATCATCAAAAACACTTTGCCCAAGAATCCATCCTTTGCAAGACTGAACAAAAGGTAACAGACTAGGGGGTCTCCGTGGTATTGTAAGGGGTTAAGTCACAGCATATCAAGCTATCTGCAGCCACTGCAGCACAAGTTCCATCCCTGGCCAGGCCCACTGCTCCCCTCAGCAGTGTATTTCAGTAGTTCCACCTGTTATGTACATTCCCCACTCTGTCTCTGGTGAATCCTCTCACCAACCCCCCACCTCTGGCCTGCACCCCAGCTCTTGTATGCATAAATCAATCTTTTTTTTTTTTTTTAAAAAAGGTAACAGACTAACCCAATTAAGACCTATCTAGATGTGTGGGAATCCTTTGTTAAGATGGAAATTAGGATCCACAAGCAAATATTCATTCTTTATTAATAGTATGAGAAAGAAAACATTTTTAATGGCCCTTTTGCTATAAAGGGTGATTAGAGTATGCAGGGAAACTACTTTGAGAGGGAAAGTATCAGTGCTTTGACTATTTAATGTGACATCAAGATCATGATGTTAATTTGCTTAGGATAAGTTTGAATGTAGATATTTGTGGGTCTTCCCTCACCCCTTCTTCCTATTTATGCTTTTCCTGGAGCCTAATTGGAGTGAGTAGAAAATACTTCTGATCAAAGAGTTGGTGTCTTGGGATGTTTTTCAGACACTGCTCTGCAAAGAAGCGTTCCACTTTACTACCATTCACACATTTTCTTGTATTCAACATTTCTTAAATATTCATTATAGAGAAAGCACTGGACATTGCTTTTAAACATGTTTGTTCTCATTACTTTTCTGTAGTGAGCATATTTGATAATAGGTGTTTGATGAATCAGTGAGCATATAAAGTTGAGAAATTAGATGGGAATTATTTTTGGATGTGGGTGTTGCATACTTTTTGATTCACTTACTGCTGTTGGGAAGTAACTGTTTATATATTACTCTGGCCGCTGCTCTTGAGACTGAGATGGCCCCTGATAAGGAGGCTCAACATGTGGGGATGTTATTTTTGCTGTTAGTTGTTAATTATATTTATGATTGCCTGGAACCCCACCTAGCATGATATCCCCTGCGTTAGAAAGGACCCAGTGGTTCCTGGTAAGGACTGCCTGGAGAAGTTCTTCTTGAAAGTCTGGTCTTGCCAGACTTGAGCCAAGGATGGATTCTAGGTTCTTAGATCCAGAAGGCTTCTACACCAACCAGAGTGATCCTGACACTGGGACTCCAGGGGTAGAAGGACTCTCAAAAGTTGTGTTCTAGTGTGGGAGGAGAATCAAAGATTCTTGTACTTCTTGGTGGATGCTAGAATCTGTATGTAGAGACCTAGAGAAGAAAAGTTTACAAATGAATATTTAGTGCTGTAAGGTTAGGAAGAACATGGAAAAAGGATTTAAAGTTGGAATGTTCATTTGAATCCTTAATGTCCAATCAATCAGAGATGTCAGTTTTGCTAATTTTTTCCACATCTGTGTTTTGACTGTTACTGTCTCCAGTTATAATAGTATTTAGAAAAAAAAAATAGAGTAGTATTTTGGACCCACATGTTTATATTGAAAGTGATAGCAGAGTCAGGGAGATGGACAGAGACAGAGTCCACTTTCTCTCATTTCTGATGGAATATTTAAAAATTCTCATAAGTAGCTCAGTGGTCAGAATTAGTTAGAAATAGCTTGGTTGAAAGGTATTGGTAAAATAACATCCAGCAACCTTTGTCTGTTCCAGGTTAGCAATAAGCAAGAATGTCATTTTGTGAGCAATTCATGTACCCAAGCTCTGCCCATATTCAGGTCACTTACATTGTTCCATGTACTGGGAACTGGTCCCAGAGGCTCGGGATAGATCTCAGATTCTTGGTTGAAGTCATTAGAGCCAATCCTGGAAGTGCAACATTATTTATTTATTTATTTTTATAAATATTTATGCATATAAGAACTGGGGTATAGACCAGAGGTGGGGGGCTGGTGAGAGGATTCACCAGAGACAGAGTGGGGAACAGAACAGGCAGATGGACTGAAATACACTGCTGAGGGGAGCAGTGGGTGAGGCAAGAGAGGTCTGCTGCACCATGTGGGTCACCTCCCTGGCTGGTGGCAGGGATCCAACTTGTGCTGCAGTCTGCGGTCTGCTTCATTGTGTGTTGCTTAACCCATTGTGCCACCAGGGAGGCCCCAACATTTCTTTTTGTGATTAATCATCAGGGCTAGCTAGGAGTGTGTGGATATAGGTGGGTGAAGCTGAGAAGAAAAACAGAAGGATACTGAGTAAAGAAATGAAAAAGTTTGAACTCATCTACCTCTTCCACCCCAACCCCAGGTTTGACTTGGACCTTTGTTCTCTTAGAAACTCTTACTGCTGGAGATCATTTTATAAATATTCATAGTAACTAAGTGAGGGCATGTGATGCCTGTGAATTGGTGGAAGAACCTTCCTAGAGGACTGTCTGGATATGTATTGGGGTTATACTGTTTCATTTCCCTCTGAAGTTTTTTTTTTTAAAAGATTTATTTATTTATGCATACAAGAGCTGGGGTACAGGCCAGAGTTGCAGGAGGTGAGAGGATTCACCAGACAAGAGTGGGGAGCAGAACAGACAAACCGATGGAAACACACTGCTGAGGGGAGCAGCAGGCGAGGCAGGAGAGGTCTGCCATGCCATGTGGGTCCCCTCCCTGGCAGGAGGCAGGGATCAAACTCGTGCTGCAGTGGCTGCGGCTTGCTTCATAGTGCGTTGCTTAACCCACTGCGCCACCAGGGAGGTCCCTCCCTCTGAAGTTTTAATGCTGTTGTTTTCTTAGGGATGCTCTGGTGTCAAGATCTAGATTCTTTCAGGACCACAGACTGGAGTGGGGGTTGAGTGCGACATGTTGCCAGATATGAGAAACTTTACATCTAGATAAATCTCTAGGAACCAAGAGACAGAAAAAATTATACACAAGCATAATTAATGGAAAATCAGAGGGAAAATAGCATGGCAGTTGCTGTCTGCTTGTCCTGTATGACTGACTCTCTCTGCCAGTTGTCTCTGCTGGTTGGCTGAGGTACTGAGGATATCTTATAATCCACGTCATTCCTTGAAGAACAAGATGATGATCTTTTCCTAAAAGAAAGCATAGTACATTACATTACCTTTTTACTTTTTTCATTTACATAACGTAGGCCCACTAGTGAATGAGTGTGAATAACCAACGATGTGTCTAACTTTATGTTAAGCATGGTACTGGGTATACAAGACAAGTATGTAAAAAAGAAATACCCTGAACTTAGAACATATATAGTTGCTGAAAGATCTATAATAAGTATTACCTTATCAAGCTTTAAATTTTGAGTTATGTACCAGGGCCTTGGTGCACCAAAGTTTAGGGGAGGCAAGCTTTTGGCAAATCTTAGGTTGAGTGGAGATGATGGAGTGCCCCAGGGCTCAGTTTCAGTCCCTCTTCTCTGAGCTCTTCCTAGGCAATCCCATGGCTTTGAAGCAGTGGTGTTCGCGGAGTGCTTACTCTTGCCAGACTCTGTCCTACATGAGTGTAGTCTCCCAGATAACTTTATGATGCAGGCACTGTTAAAGATAAGGGATATGAAGTGCAGACAAGTGGACTTTCTTGAGGTTACAAGCTCATGAACTAAAAAGCTAGAATGTGGACCAAGACAGTTGGTAGCTAGGTGCCAAGGCCTTAACTGTTTCTCTATAGCCTTCTGACTGGTACTGATTCCTCTACTCCTGTCTCTGATTCCCTTCCCAGTCTCTTCTCCAAATAGTAACCAGAGTGTTCTGTTCTTCCTCTGCTTTAATCCTTGTTTGAAAACCACCTATCACATGCAGAAATAGAACCCAAATGTCCTACTAAGTGCTATGTGTATGCACCAGTAACCCTCCCACCTGCTCTTTGCCTTCCTCCACATCTCTTCTGTCTTTTGGCCTTAACACCTGAGAGGCTCTTTTCTTTCAATATTGCTAGTTTGTGCCCTCACTTCTTTCAGTTGGCTAAAATGCACCTCCTCAAGCAGGCTTTCTCTGACCATCCTGAGTAAAACTGCTCTTAGTCAATTTTTAATCCCTGCTTTGTTTTTCTTCCTAAAGTTATATTGCATATTTGTGTGTTTTTCCTGTCTGCCTTCCCAAGTAAATAAACTCTATGAGGTTAGGGAGTTGGTCCATCTGTTTACTGATGTCTTTACTTTTTAGAACAGTACTTGGAAATTTTTCTTTAAATATTTGTTAAATGAATAAATGGTGTCATTGGCATTTGATTTTCATGTTTAATATGACTTTTCTTGCATAAAAATAGAGCAAAGGGATTTGCTTGCGATAGATACAGGTTTGGGTCTCAGCTTTATTACCAAGGCTTTGTCATATCTGGCCAAAGATATGCTCAGGAAATTTTGAATGCGTGTACTGTGTGATCTGTTCTGGATTCCAGACATAGGAATTCAGAGAAGTGTATGGACCGGAAGGCTTAGAGAAAATGAATCTCCATGGAGTCATAAGACTTAGAAGGAGAGAATGGGATTTGTTTGGGTATGTAGCAAAAATAGAGTAATTTTTCTTAATTGGACAAACTATTATGGTGCTCTAGGTCAATCTATCTGTGTATAGACTGGGAAACTGAGGTGAGAGAGGCAGAGGACTTGTCCAGAGGTATAGAACTAATTTATGTCAAAATCATGTCTGGAATCCAGGTATTTTGATTCCTAGGACAGTTCCCTTTTCTTTTCTACAATGCTGCCTTCAGAATGGAAGTGGACACTTTTAGAGTAGGAGCATGATCAAAGACCTGGAGGAAGAAAAAATGCTGGTTTGTGTGCTTTAGAAATTTGAATGGGGGCCTCCCTGGTGGCGCAGTGGGTTAAGCAATGCACTATGAAGCAAACTGCAGCCACTGCAGCACGAGTTCGATCCCTGCTGCCGGCCAGGGAGG
>JAGFMF010012118.1:233510-286246 GCA_019455555.1 Galemys pyrenaicus
CGGCAGATCTCTCCTGCTGTGCCCGCTGCTCCCCTCAGCAGTGTACTTCTGTTGATCTGCCTGTTCTGCTCTCTGCTCTCTGTGGTGAATCCTCTCACCTCCTGCAACTCTGGCCTGTACCCCAGTGCTTGTATGCATAAATAAATAAAAATCTTAAAAAAAAAAAGAAATTTGAATGGTATTCTCACTCTCCTGGCTGAGTTAGCAGGTTTATTTATTTATTTATTTTTAAAGATTGATTTATTTATGTATACAAGAGCTGGGGTACAGGCCAGAGGCGTGGGTGGTGAGAGGATCCACCAGAGACAAAGTGGGGAGCAGAACAGGCAGACTGACTGAAACACACTGCTGAGGGGAGCAGCGGGCGAGGCAGGAGAGGTCTGCCACGCCATGTGGGTCCCCTCCCTGGCCTGCAGCAGGGATCGAACTCATGCTGTAGTGGCTGTGGTTTGCTTCATAGGGCGTTGCTTAACCCACTGCAACACCAGGGAGGCCCTGAGTTAGCAGGTTTATTAAAGGGGCCCATGGGAGATATAGTAGACTTTGTAAAGTGAAGGACCAGATCCTGGAGGATCTTGAATGTTGTTGTCAAGACTTTAAATTTAGAATGACAGGGAAGCATGTGAAATGTTTTACATTTTGTTATGTTTTTCTTTTTTATTCCCAATGAAGGTGACATAAATCAGTAGTTTAAAAAATAGATTGGCACTGAGGCATCTTGGAGGAGTTAGAGACCCTTATAAAAATCCAAATATTAGCATAGAATGGGGCCTCGAAACACTTCAGTTTCTGTTGGTTTTGTTTTTGGAAGTTTGTGGTAGTTTTGAAGATGACACATAATTCTCTGGTCAATTGTGCAGACCTAGATTTCCAAGAGAGTTTGGAAATGAGAAACCTGGAGACTTAGTATTTTGTTTTACTTCTGCATATGGCTTTTAATGACATTTTCACAATTCTCTAATCCCTTAGGGCCAGGTTAGGGAGTAGTGCTAGAAGATAGGACTATATTGGTTTGGAAATAGTGATGGAATGGAGTGAATGGGAGAGGCGGATGGAGCAGATGGGTACATCTTCTAAGGCAGGGCCTGCACCTCAGAAAAGCTGCCTGGTGGCTGGAGACTCAGGCCCTAGGGACCCCAACCTAGCACTGTTCTTCCCGGCCACAGGAGGCCAATGAAGGAAAACCAGCCTTCTGGGCCCACAAATGCTCTGGCTGGCTAGATTGTGCTAAAGCTCGTGTCTTTCACATAAATTTTCAACCAGAGCTCATGAGACTAAGTTGATCCACCCTTGATCAGGCCAGTGATTTGGTGTAGGCTATGGTATTTTAAGTTTTTTCCATCCTCGGGAATCATTTTTCCATGTCTAAGGGAAAAAACTTTAAAAGTCAGTATGGGGCCTTCCTGGTGGCACAGTGGGTTAAGCAACACCCTATGAAGCAAACCACAACCACTGCAGCATGAGTTTGATCCCTGCTGCTGGCCAGGGAGGGGACCCACATGGCGCAGCAGACCTCTCCTGCCTCGCCTGCTGTGTTTCAGTCAGTCTGCCTGTTCTGCTCCCCACTTTGTCTCTGGTGGATCCTCTCACCACCCACGCCTCTGGCCTGTACCCCAGCTCTTGTATGCATAAATAAATAAATCTTTAACAAAAAAAAGTCAGTATGAAAGTAGTAACATATCTTATAAGGATTTAAACATATCCTTTAAATAATATCTCATACTGGATCAGAAAGTTTGAGTTGCAGAAAAAAATCCTGGATCATTTAACATTCAGCAAATACTTACTAAGCAGGACCTGTTGAATACCAGATTCAGTGTTGAATACTATAACTCTAATCTTTCGATCATGTAGCATCAGATGTTATTAATAGAATGTTAACATTTAGTTCCATTTCACATTAAGGTCTTTCAGTCTCAAAGGTTGTATCACTCCATCCATAAACTGTCACTTCAGATTGTTCACTTACATTAGCATTCACTTGTTGAATGTTTACCTTGCAACAGGCAAGATGCTGAATGCTGAGGCACTTTGAAGAGGGATAAGAATTGGTGAGGGTCCTCAAGTGGATTACTAGAATTTACCAGGTGTATCTGGCTTGTTTTCCATTTTGTTGTTGGATTCCTAGACAAGAGGAGAATTCCTAGACAAGAGGTCAGCAGTACTATATTCCCTTGTGCTTTTTCTACCCACACTGGGCCCACTATCTCCATCTTATCCTTGCCTCCTAATCCCATGTTTAAATTTGAGAGAGATTAAGATGTGCTCTTTTGCCTTAGGTTTGGGAAGATGCATTAGGGCAGGTCTTCTCTAAGTTTAAAACCTTTCCTAGAGAATGTCTCTTGCTTGTGTGATCTCAAAGAAGAGCCTTTTGCATGGGATCTTCCATTTTCCCGCTGAAAGTTGCTTTGCCTGCAGTATTGATGCAGGAAATGAATGCAGTGTTGGTATTTCTCAGGATCACTGCTCCTGCCCTCTTCCTTAGCTCTCTTAGGGGGGTACTGGGAGGACCAGAATGTATAGTTTTCTTAGCAGGAATGACATGAAAGAGAGGAAGGCAATCATACTAAATTTCCCCATCATTTGGAAAGGCAACAGATTAGAACAAAGAGAGGCAAAAGAAGATGACTACATAAGAGAAGTGTTCCATTGAACCCTTGGATTGTCGACTGGAATGAGGTTACTTTGCTTGGCATCTGGAGACAGCCTGTGCACTGAGTTTGCTTGCTTTCTTTGCACCTGTGAGCTCTTTTAACAGAAAAGGGTAAATTATATAGTTATTTTTATTTTCAACTTCACCTTTAAATTGGCTCTTTAAAAAATGTATGCAATATAGTATATTATAAAATACTTAAAAAAAGCTTCACTTTCCCAACAGCCAGTCCAGTGATGCATCAGCTCTATCTCAGCGATCACCTTAAAGCATGAACTCTTGAGTCGAGTGGCTTCAATTCATATTCTTTTGTCATCACTTATAGTATGTGATCCTGGACATGTCACTAACCTCTGTGCCTTTGTTCCCTCATCTGTGAAATGGGATGATAATAATGAGTGCCTACTTCATGAGGTCTTTGCAGAGTTAAATGAATTTTAATATATGTAAAATACTCAGAAGAGGACCTGAGGTCTGTTATTCAGTGTAGATGATTGTTCCTGTTGGGCAGTTGGAGGATCCACAGGTACCTCAGACTTTCATACTTTTCTCTGTAAAACTGCTTTTTCTTCTATATTAGCCAGCTCCTTCAATGGTACAGAAACAGCTCTGATTTCTCCTTCTTTCTTAAAAGTTACACTCATAAAGTCTTGTCAGATTCTTTCCTTAAAAGTCGCCTTACTGTTTTGCTGCTTTCAATCCTGTTAAAAACTTGACTGTCTTTTTGTCCTGGAATGCAGCTTTGATGTGTCAGAATGCCTGCCCCCAGCATCCTTCACTCAGTCTCTCAGGCTGCTCCCAAGAGTGAGCTTTCCAAAACACAGCTTAGTTAATGATATTTTCTTGCTAAAATCACTTTTCTTTTTATGAGGAGTAACACACAGTAAGACTCAGTAGGTTCCAGCCTCTGTGTTTGCCATGTGACTACTACTCAGATCACCATGGAGGACATCTTCAGCACACACAGAAGGGCGCCTTATCTCCCCTCCCAGACCTTCACCGCTCTTACCTTGCCATTTGCTTTGCCTTTTCTGGATCTTCATATATTGAGTCTTCTCTGACATGAAGATTCCAAACTCATTTAACATGACCTTCAAAAATCTTTGTCATCTTGGGGGTATAGCTCAGTGGTAGAGTAAAAGTTGTCTGACTTTTACATCAAGTCCTTTCCACATAGCTTGCCCTTCATGCCATGCTCAATTGCATGTAGTTTACCAGCACAGTAAGTTTTATTTACTTTTAAAAAAAATTTGATAGTCTTCTAGCCTTCATACTTTGTTCCCTTGCAAATTCATCCTTTAAAACTCATTTCCAAAAAATAAATAAAAATAAAACAAAACTCAGTTCCGGGTAGAATCAAGCCCTTCTCTGCTCTCTAGAGCATGGTTGTTGCAGGTAATTACTTACATGTCTGTCTCCTCTACTCATCACTTTCAACAGTCCATAGATGGCATTTTCCCTTGTAATTAGTTGAATTTTACACAAGTAATTCATGTTCTTTCTAGAAAAATTAGAAAGCAGAGGCAAAATAAGCTCACCTATAATTCCACTATATAGATGACCATTGTTTACATATATACCTACACTGTAAAACAAATAAACACATATTCATAGAATACTAGCTGTTTATCTACTTTAATATATTATTTATTTTTAGTTTACCCTCTACTTTTGGTTATGATGAAAATACTGTGATGGACATCCTTATGCCTATATTTCAACTCATTTTCCAGATTATTTTTGGAGGATACAGAGAAGCAAAATGAAAATATCAAAGAGATGAACATTTTCAGGGCTTTTGATGTGCTTAGCCAAATTGCCTTCCAGAATGTCTGTAACCTTTGTACATACACTTCCGCTGCGATGAGTGAGAATGCCTGTTTTTAGCCATCCTTGCCAAACTAAAAAAAAAGGAAAATAATATTTGCAAATCTGATAAGAAATAAATGATATTAAATATTAGTATCATTAATTAATAAATGATATTAATTAAAACATTGTGTTTTAATTTGAATTTATTTGATTGCTATGGAGGCTGATTTTCTCATAGTTAATAGCATTTAACATTTATTTTTTGACTTACATGCTTATGTATTTTTACTGATTTGACCAACTTCTTTTTAAAAAATATTTATTTATTTATGCATACAAGAAGTGGGATACAGGCCAGAGGTGGGGGGTGGGAGAAGGGAGTAGGGGAGGGTCAGAGTAGAGAGGATTCGACAGAGACAGAGTAGGGAACAAAACAGGCAGATCAACTAAAATACACTGCTGAGGGGAGCAGTGGGCCAGACAAGAGAGGTCTGCTGTGCCACATGGGCCACCTACCTGGAAGTGGTGGCGGGGTGTTCTGCTCTCTGGCAGACAACCTCATAGTGCTGTGCCCCAACCGCTTATGCCACCAGGGAGGCCCCTGATTTGACCAACTTTTAATATGAATGACATTAACTCATATATTCCCCTCAGTTTGCTGTCTTTTAAATCTATTTAAAATTTTGATAATTCTACTATTTTGGTACAGGAGGTAGATAGATAAGCCTCTCTAATGCAGATAGTAGTATTCAAACTGGGAAAAATTTCTAGATCCTTGATTTCTGTATGTCATCTTTCCAAAAGGCAGTCTGTCTGAGAATGTAGTTATTAAATAGTGTGTTCCCTTTTCCATCACTCTTCTCCTACTTTGCAAAACTTAAAGCCATTATTCCTTCTGAACCTTGCCATTTGTGTGCCTAGTATGTGAAAACTTCTGGGTTAGTTAGCAAGCAAAGGAAAAATAAAAAATATTTTTAAAGAAAGTGAATGACTGAGTAACAAAGCTAAATCAGATACTTTCCAATTCTTGCTTTCAACAGAAGAAAAGGAGTTGTTAGCTGGTGGATAATTAAGAATAATTTTTGGTGATATATTACTGTGTAATTCTGGCATATAACTTGGAATGAATTCAAAGATTGACTGGTATTGCTGTTATAAAATTTCTTTCATTTTTATTTAGTTAATATTGTACAAAATTTATAGCACTTGCAGCTATAAAATGGAAAATTAATGCATTTGTAATAAAAATGTACCTTTTATATTAACACAAATTAGTAATATTGTTATGTTTTGATTGATTTCATAATAGCATAAAGATAATTGATTTTTATATGAAGAAACTCCAATCCAGAAAAAAATTAACATTTAGAACTTATTATAATCGAATTAAAATAGGTATGTGTATATATATTTGTGTATAATAGTTATATTGTGGAGAAATAGCAGAGGTTGATGAACAAAGGATTTTCAAGCATACATGTTAGGTAAAATTCTATAAAGTAAAAAGGAATACCATAAAATTTCATTTTTTTTTTATGGATGATAGTACATTTTAAATGACTACCACATTTAGATTATATGGATTCATTAGATACATTTAAAAGAGTAATGTAGTAGTTTTATTTTAATATGCCAGTGTTTACAAAATGCCAACATTTATAATATATCAGAAAGTATATTTTATAATGCAAAATTTATATTTTATATATGCAAAAATATTTATATATATGCAAAATATTTATAATGCAAAAAATTAAATGTTTATTAAAATGTGTGGGGAGGGGAGTACATGCTTTGTGACCCTCACTTAGATGAGTTTTCATATGATAGGTATTTACAAAAGAGTATGATGTAGGCAAAAGAGGAAATTGAAGAATAACAAGGAAACAATGCAAAGGAAGCTCCAGTTTAGGGAAAGCACCCAGAGGAGGTGCTGTAGGACCTGAATATTGAGGGACAGTTCGGAGATGACTAAGCAAAATAGAGATGGAAAGGCATTCCAGGAAGAGGGAATAGGATGTGAAAGGCCTGGAGGTACAAAAGAATACAAAAGCTTTGTGGGAGTTGGCAGGAGTGGCATGTGCAGGATGTTGACTTACAGCCGCAGGACAGTACATTTTGACACCCTGGAGAGGAGAGGCTTGGGGGATAGAAGCCTGTGGAAGGAGCTCTCCTAGTGACTGTTTTCCATATTAATAATCTTTTGGATATTTCTCCAGATAATAGAGATTCTTATTTATTTTCTGCTAAGGGAGAAAAATGAGGCCCAGCAAGGGTCTTGTTCCTGTTACAGGGTTTGTGCTATGGTACAGTGGGCAGACTGGAATTAGTGCTGGAGTGCAAGGGTTCTTTCCACACATTGACTTTGTGATGGCTGAGCCCCTCAGCTTGTCACGAAAAGGGAGAACTATAATTTTGGAACCAAAATTTGAGATCTTTGGGCCAAAAATTGATTATTTTCCCCCTGACTTGTAAATTTGTTTATGTGACAAACTTATACAAAATTCTGCAAATTAAATCAGATTTAACATATACATTTACTTAGTTACCCTTATTGTAAAGAATTCAACTGTATGAAATGTCTCTGACCCCAGGAAAAGTAGCTTGTAAGGTCTCTCTTTTGGCCCATCTGTATTGGGAATTCTTTTGTTTTTATGATAGAAATTCTTTCATTGAGGATCCAAGAGGGAACCAGAGGGAAACAATAATAATATGGATCCAAAAAGGAGTGCAATAATATGAGACTGTAGTTCTGGAAAATTGATTACACTTTTTGGGTGTCTATTTGGAACACTTGTTCAGCAGATTGATAGGAATCCAATTCAGTGTTTTGCATACAGCGAGCGGATTGAACAACTCCAAAAAGAAACAATTAAAGGGGTGATTTGATACTGCACAGAAACACGAGGTGGTGACATGAACGGTTTTTCCACATTTTAATATTTTCCAGTATGACACTGAAAACCTTGCCCTTAGAAAACTCTGAGCTCCTAACAGTTATTTTTTCCAGGCTCTTGAGAGGGATACGTGGGAGGCATATACCATTAAATAGATCCTGTAGCCCTTTCCTGGGAAAGCCTGGGAAGGAATAGCATTTGGCGATGGGAAAGTGATGAATGGCAAGGTAAGGAAAACTCCATTACTTAGACTTCCTATATACTGGGAAAGAGTTGTTTTTGTGTCATTATTTCTAGCTCTCTGTCTTCAAAAAGTGTCTGAAAAGTCAACTGATTCTTGGGGCACAACAGCAGAGAAAACTATCAAGCAGTTTCTGGGTTATGTAGGAGATCTATTGCGTACCATTCACTAACTTGATACTTTCATGAATCTCCTAATTGTCTCAAAGAGGAGGAAATCACGATTTAGAGGAATCAAATAACTTGCCTAAGATCCAGAATTTGAATCCAGGTTCATTTGATTCCAAAGCCTTTTCCACTACACTGTGATACTTCTTTGGGCAGAAATCATGGAAAATGAATGATTTTTCTGGATTGAGTTAGGGAACTCATGATATCCAGTTCACTGTTCTGAGAAGCTCCAAGTATGCTTTATTTGAAGGCATTGAAGGAGGGAAGTAGTGCTGTGTAAAAGAGTGGAAATGAGGGAGAATATGCCAGGAGTTCTTCAGACTGTCTCTGTCTCATGCAAAGTGATTTTGTTCTGTGGCATCTAGCCCTTGGTGATGGTTTGGGGAAAGTGGCTCCTAAGTTCATTTACCACCAGTTATCCCTGTAAGGGGAACTAGGAGAAGACTAGCACACTGGGGGCATGTGGGATTTCACAAGACAGTTTTTGTTTATTTGTTTTTTTAGACCAACATAGGATTCCAGATTTTTCCATTTCTCCTAGGGAAAGAGTGAAAACCCCCAAACCTATTATCATCTTCACATCATATAAGAAAGGACATTTGCAAACCAGAAAAATAAATTTGAAAAAAAAAATTAGTAAAATAGGATAATAGCCTTTTCCAAGAAACCATCTTATATTCATCTCTTACAAAATTAGGTTAGATTTAAAGTATTTTGAATGATGAAAAGTAATAGAACTAAATTTATTGATGTGCTTGTCAGTTTAGAAATTTTTATTTAATAGTGCAACATTAGGAGACAACTGACTGCCTAGCTTGTTTCATACTTTATCATTTTTTAAAGTCACGGTTATTGCTGACAAATCAACAGATGTACTTTTGAAAACAGTATCAGCAATCAATGTAATTTGCTCAATATGGGGTATTTTGGTGACTGGAGAGACAGAGAGGGAGTAAGAACAGTTCTCAGACTTTGAGTTAGTTCTATGGCCAGGCCAAAGAGAAAACAGAAGTAGCAACTCTGGCGTCTGACTTTTGAAAACTTCTGGAAGAGGGCTGCAGGGACCTGTCTGCTGCTGATTCCTAGTGGAATGGGGTGAGGTCTGCCCAGTTCCCACTACCTAGTATGCAACAGGTAGAAGTTTATTTGAGAAGAATGCTGTGGGTGGTAAAAAACCTTTAGCATGTCCTGTATGAGTACGTAAGAGAATCACTCCTCTAAAGGAACTATCCTGTTTGGTTCTCCAAGATAATCTAAAGCAAAAACATAGACAAAGGCCCATTGTTTTCTCTAGGGCAGCTGTTTATTGCATTGCTACTAAGGAGGAGGATGAGAATCCCACAGGACTCTGCCAAGGTGCTCAGATTTGGGGGTGGTCTTGCTGCTTTGCCTGGTTATTTCTTTTTGAGTCTCTTTTGTGGGAACTTTGGGTAAATTATATTTTCTTCCAGCAAAGTTTTGGCTTCACCTTCCACTTGGCCTTGGTGCCCTGGAATTTTGGGGAATGCTCTGAGTGCATGGAAACAGTATAAAAAGCCTAAAAGTAGCTTGGGAATTCCTCAGCTCTCCTAACCTGCCTCTTTTGACCAAGGGAACACCTACCTTCTGCATTTCCAGGGGCATGCTGAGGGAAGTGTGTGTTTTGGCCTTTATGGAGAAGGGCACATTAGTTTCCCTGACCTGTTTACATTAGTTTGGTCCTTTCTGCCTTTGATTATAAATGAGACTTTGGGTGGGGGATTTCCCTGCTTCATGGAAGTCACTCCTTCCTTTTGTCTGTTTTCTCAATTTTTCCACCTGGGAAAGTGTTCCTTAAAAAAAAAAAAAAACCAAACCAAACTTACTTGGCTTAACTCCTAGCTCAGACTTTGATAGTAAGTGGATTAGTTCGCAATCAGGTAGCAATTCTTTGTCTCCTAAAATTCTCTAGTGCTGAGCTTGGCGACCATTAGACCTTTTCTCATTTGCTTGGCACTGCCTTATTTGTCAGTACTCTCCCCTAAGAAAGGGAATAGTCCTACAAGCCCAGAGACTGGTCTGCTTATTAACACTTACTAGACCAAAGTTGATGCAAGATTTCCAGTTCTTGGATAAGTGTGTCGTGGCTACTTGTGTAGAATGTAACTCTTTGAGGCTAAGAGTTCCAGGTTTTCTTTCCCCTTCTCCCAGTCAGTGTGTGTCATGTCAGAGGAGGGGTGGCGCCTGTGGGAAGGGTGACCACCAGTGGTTGAATTTGCTGTTTACCTCATTCTTGCTCCCAAGGTCAGACTGCTCACCTGAGAGACTGTCTTCCCTGTGCCCTGAGACTCTGGCTTTCAGTAGCTACTGGAGGAAATCCTTTTGCTCTAGAATGGCTAGAAGGGCTGCCTCAGACCTCTGGTTTTTTTGGGAAGCCCTCATTTTCTTTTTGTTCATTTGAACAATTTTGATAGAGCCTCTGACAGAGCCTGCCCTTTGAAACCTTTTCTTTCTTAAAGGTCCCTGGAAAGCTCAAGTGAACTTTACTTGGTGTTAAAAACTTTCTCTTCACCGCTTTTGCATGCTTTGGAGAGTATCTCTCTTGAATAATTCTGAGAAGATATTTTTTTGTTTAAACAAGTGACCTAGTTCTGTATAGTGATTTTTTTCTGTCCTTACAGCCTTACCTCAGCTGATTGATCTTAGTCCTTTTCTTCTTTGCAAAAGATCCTAGTTTGGGTCTGTTGCATTCCCCTCTAGTTCTGCCAATGATGCTGGTGGTTTTTTCCCTCTAGCCTATCTGCCCCCTCCTCCATTTCCCAGGTGTTCCCATCCTACACTCATCGATTCCTGTCCTTATTACTTGATATTGCAATCTTTTTCTGGCTTCTGTTTGATCAGCTCTGAGATGACAATCTATTTACATTCACAATTATTTAGGTCTAGAATCTTATTTTTAAATGTCAACAACTAAAAATATATATGTATCCCGATTCCTTGGCCCCGAGCTCATCCCCAGTTTAAGTCTGCATTTCCCCCATGTCATTGTGTCATTGCCTGTCTGCTGGCCCCTGCAGTGGTCTTCTCTTCAGCTTCCCTGTGAGCTGTGCCTACCTCACTCCCACAGACTTCCCCTCCAGCATAGATCACAGAGGAAATATTTAGTTAGTCTCTGCCAAACATTCTGACTGTGTTGTTTTGCTTAAGAAGACTTGCAGATAAACTGTTTTGATTCTTGGTCTTGGTGCTCTCGGCAGATGTTTCTTCCCTAAAGGAGGTATTGTGGTCAGTTGGAAAGACTGCTGGGCCAGAATCCGGGGAGTTGGATTCTCTCCCTGCTGTGCTACTAATTTGTGGTGTGATCTTACGCAAGGCACATTTCTATGTCTCAGTTTCCTTTTGTCAAAAGGAACTCATGTTAAAGAAAACAAGAATCAATGGCGATAAGATGGGAACTCAGAGAGTTAGGCTGGGGTTGGGGGGCGTAGGGGGAGAGTAGATAGGCTAGAGGCAGTGGGCTGTCACTGTAAGCATCCTTGATGGAGCCTGAGGGAAACTTAAATCCAAATATAGATAACAATATATAGAGTCACTTTGAAAAAATATAAAATGTGGATGACAAGATGGTACAGATTCTCTGATAAGAATGACTGCGGGAGATAACTGTCTTGTCCACCCCTGGACTTGCGCTGGGCTCACACCTGGTTGCTGTCACTCTTGGGATGTGGGAGGCAAGCTTGGCCTTCTCTGAGTTCAGTTCCAGAATTCTTCCTCCCACCTTCCACTTCCTTCATAAACCCAGGAATACTTGAAACTCAGCCCAGATCTTCACCTGGCTTTGATTTCCCCATCATGTGGAGATTGGTCCTTGGAAGTTGTAGTTTCCAGAAACCTTAAATGTTTGCTAACATGTCCAGCTTCTGCATTTGTTGATCACTCCTGTGCATGGCTGTGTTCCAGTTCTTGTACCCTGAAGGTAGAGTGATTTGGTTTCAGTAAGAAATGGGAGAATATTTGGAAGAATCCTATAATTGGTCACCAGGAAATGAAAGTAGACAGTGCCCGCTCAGTATTCCTGAGAAGCAGATCTTTGGAGAAGAATTAAATGGTTTAACGTTTGCCTGTGGAGACCACAGGCTTCCTTCCAACATGCTCAGACTCCGATAGGCAGAACCGCTTTTCTTCCTTACCCCTGTCCCCTTCTGAAATGGTTCTGGAATTTAATCAGATCTTAGTTTACACTTTTTCTTTCCAGTTAAAGATTTGTTTTGGTTTCCTTTCTTGCAGAACAAGTGGGTTGAAGACAGTCTCCAAACTCCATTGCTGCCCTGTTTCCCTTTGTCAGGCATCGTCAGTAGAAACTTTCCTGAGTGCAGAAGGATATCTTTTTCTGTGGGGTTAATGATAAGGACCTACTTGCTCTTGCTGCGCAAGTCCTCAGAGGCTCTTGGACTGCTGAAACTGAGAAAGTTGTGGAATAGAATAGTTTTGGAGAGATTAATTGCATAATTAGACAATACTTTCCATTGATCCTTCTTTCTATTCTATGGCTTTTATTTTTAAAATTTTTAATTTTTTTAAAGATTATTTATGCATTTAAGAACTGGGGTACAGGCCAGAGGCGTGGGTGGTGAGAGCATTCACCAGAGACAGAGTGGGGAGCAGAACAGGCAGATCAACTGAAATACACTGCTAAGGGGAGCAGTGGGTAAGACAGGAGAGGTCTGCTGCGCCATGTGGGTCACCTCCGTGGTTGGGAATTGAACTCTTGCTGCAGTGACTGCGGATGTTCATAGTGTATCGCTTAACCCCTTGCACCACTAGGGAGGTCCCCATTTGATCTTAAGTCAAAGCTGTCCTAAGCAGATGACCCAATTGATAGCTGTCACTAGTGGCTGGTGTATCTTCCCTGCCATTCCAGTTCTGGGCACTCTGGAACTCTCTGGCTTCTCTTCTCTCATCAGATATAGCTCATACACTTCCTCCTCAGGTAGAAAGAAGCTTTTCAAATGCCACTCATGTCTTCTTTAACCCTCTCCTTCCATTCTCTTCCTCTCTATTTATTTTGCTTAGTTATACCTCAGTAAGTACCCTCCTTGTCCCCTTCTTTGCTCTAACCTGATAGCTGATACGCATGTCAAAAATGCCTCAGATAGATTATTTGGGAATGAAATTACAATGTAGAAGAATCCATGCTATCAGTCTTGTCCTTGTGAATACCTTTTGAAGTCCCTGAAAGTAGCCATCTTTTATCCAATCTGTCTTTCTAGCACTACAGTTGGGATAAGTAAACAATTATTTATTTTTGCCCCTCTTATTATGTTGCTAATCTCCATGAAGGTTATTATATTTTTTCCATCTTTAGTATATCGAAATGGCATTTTAGCCATGTTCTTTAATAATAAGCTTAATAATAATAATAATAAGCATCTAATTACCATGTCTAGTACTGTTTCTTTGGGAGATGTCTTTATCTTATTCAAGTGACTGATTGATAAAGGCGTGCTCAGTGAAGACATAGACTTCACCCTCTGGCCTCTGCTAGTGATGCTGCCCTGGAAGGGTCTGGCTCCATTTCTACCAGGTGGGAAGTGTGTCCAGGGGGCATCTAGCATGAGGTCAGGCATTCTTGGTCCTTCCTCCTATCCAAGTCGTGAGGCAGTAGCTAGCAGGACTGGAGTGTGACTTTGCCTGAGCTCTCCCCCCTCACCCCCATGGTGTGTCATTTCAGGAAATACTTTAAAGCCTTAAAGAAATCCCCCACTCTGAAAATCATGATGTAATAATAACACGACCACATTCTTTAAACATGTTTAGTGGGGATAATTGAATTATCCCCTCCTATTTTAGAGTAGGAAATAATACATTCTTGTGATGCTGTGTCAGGTCTTAAATGGAAAGCTTCAAATTTGAAGCTGTGTGCATTTCCAATGGGATCAGCTGGCTTCTCCTCATGTAATGAGCCATCCAGGAAAACGAACGTTGTCTTGAATAAAATTTCAGACTCTACAAGGAGGTTCCAAATGACTGAGACTTTCCTGTTAGAGTGGGAAAGCTTGTCTGTGTATTTTTTGTCTAAGGATAGTGTGCGTCACAGAGTTCCAAAGAAGTATGCCGGTCGCTGAAGATCTCTTTCTTTGTCCTTTCTGTGCCCAAAGATGATCTGAGTTTATCTTTGGTCTTTTCTTTTAGAAAAAAAGCAGCATACTTTGTGATAAGCATTTGGGAGTGAGATCCTTGGTCATAGGCGGGGTGAAGCTAATGATTCTTAGATGTAGCAAACCTTTCACCTTTGCTTTTTTGGTAACCCAACTAAGCAGTTACAGATGCTTATTATGCAATTTTGAGGTGAGGATGGGAAAAATCCCAGGGGCTGGGAGGCAGACATGTGGCTACCAGAGAGATGACATCAGCTAGTTTACTGGTGCTGTGAAGGAAGGGGAGATTCCAGGTGCTCAGTCTCCTTCCTGCTTGTGGGGGTGTCTAAAGCCACCCCCAGTCCTACTTGCAGCCAAGGCCTTTGCTTGGGGAGAGGCTTCTTTTCAGTCTATGCCTCCTGCTGTCCCCATGGGGACCTAAAATTGGAAGGGGTCTTGCAACCTTGGCTGTGGGAACAAAGCTTTGAGGAATGAACAGACATGTGTGTTTGTGTGTGCCTTTTGTGCTAATACTAACAAGTGATGAGGGTTTCTAAACTGGTAGTTAGATCAGACATGAGAAGGGGAAGTGTCTGGTTTTGGAGGGATTAGAAATTGTCTTTTTCTTAGCAGGGAAAGCAGTTTATGATTTAACTCCTGTTTTATTGGAATTACTTGATTGTTTTCTTCTGATACTCTTAATGTGGACACTTAGTATATAATAGGAAGGCATTTCAAATAATTTTCTGTCTACATTCTCATCCTCCCTCTATGCTTATCTTAAGTCAGAGCCTCCCAAGGACATAATCCATGTGACAAACTGAAGAAAGCACTTGTGCAGGGAAGATTGCTCTTTGCTGAGCATTGCCTTGTGACAACATTCTGGGAACTGTGGTGGGGCTTCTTGGGAAGCCTACAACTCATTGTTGGAATGGAAAAAGCTTTATGACCTACAAAGCATGACAGACAATAGAGCTGGCAGGCATGGAGCCGAGAAACCCATCTGCTTACCAGCTTGTTTTCCTGTCAGATGTAGGACCCCCACGCTAGTTCCATCCTCCCGCTTCATTTGTGGAAAAAAAGAGAAACTTCTAGATGGAAAGCAGGTGATAGACCAATCAGCAAAAGCTTCTATTAAGAGGTTCAGACATACCTATCCTAAGCCTGCTTTGGATTTCTTTGGAGCCATTGATCCCTTAGGACTTCTCTAAGACTCTTACTCACTTTCAAGTACTGCTCACCTGAAGCCTCTGGGCCAGCTCAGGCTTGTTTTAATCTGGGTGTCTTCCCATCACTGAACTTTTCTTCAGACAAGAGGGTTTTCAGATAGGAGGACCTTCAAGCTGCCAAAGTCCTTCTGGGGGTCTAATGCCTCTCTTTCTGGGCCCAGGAAACTGTGGTAAGCTCTTGGTTTCCTTCTTAGCCTGGCACTTCTGGGAAGCCGTCTGCATTCCATTCTGCCCAGTTCTGCCTCTGGGGCTCTGTGGGGTGCGGTTGCTTCATGCCTCTGTGATGTGGAATACTAAGGCAGTCCCACTGAGACTAGCCACCGCAAAAAATCAGGAGTTTGAAGGTGGAATTGCCTTTTCTTGCAACCCTGAAACCAGGAGCTGGCTTTTCATCAAGGTGTGGTATGGTAGTGATTTTTCTTAAAATTTTCTTCAAATTATTTCCCTGTCTCCTTGCCTCTCTGGAAGGGAAGGGGTGAGGAGGAAGATTAGTAAGTACTCAGTTTCCTGGAATCTTTCTTTGGCCCTGGAGATAGGTTTAGCAGATGTTGCCTGTGAGGAAGGAGGTTGGAGGCAGGTGAGAGAACCTGTCTTCTGCTCATCACATAACTGGGTGTCTTCCCAGTTTGGAGATGGTGACACTTTAAATAGTTTGCATAGGCATCTTCAGGCCCTTTAAGGTGAGCCCCAACATTACCTGGTTTAAAATCTTTCTGAGGGCAGCATCATCAGCTCTTGTGAAGTAGAAAGGCCCAAGAGAGCATTATAAAGCATGAACATGCCTGGCAGAGAAAAGCCTAGATCTGCGCCACATGGTGTGTGTGTGTGTGTGTGTGCCAGGGTTGGGGGGGGGCAGGCAGGGAAAAGAGAGGGGAAAGGAGAGGGCTGGTAATGGAAGATGGGAGTGAACACTTGTAACAGGAAAGGGTAGTAAATCTGGAGTGGGAATGGAGGAGGCTGACTATGGACAGTGTGGAAGCTGGAAATTTTTGCAGAGGTGGGTTCTTGTGGGGCTAGAGACTGGAATTAGTGGGGTGGTGGCTTGGGCATGTGTAGGTTGTGTTTGCGTTGCTGAGTGTCTTGGGTATGATGGTCATGAGTTCTTTCCTCTGGGAATAGGGCTGGCCCTGGCAGCCCTTCCTGCCCTACATCCTTAATATATTTGTGTGAGTCTAGCCTGTCAGGGTCCTGACCTAGAGTGTTCTGGGGCAGAAGTGCTGGGTCTGAGATCGGGCTGGCCGGCTAGAGTCACCACCTCTCAGTGTGCTGGCTCCTGCGGGTGAGAGCTTCTTTAAAGCTACCAGTGCTCACTGGAAGAGCCTGTAGAGGTGTCTGTGCCCTGGCAGGTTACAGAGCCTTCTCATGCATGCCCTGTCTGTTTGGGGTTTGAGAACACATGGAGCTTAATTTGAAGCAGACCTACCTCGAGGGCCCAAATATGAAAAGTATATTAAAACAGTATTGCTAGTCTTGGCTCGTCTTTCCTCTGCATCTCTCTCTTCCCTTTATCTTCCCATCACCATGAGGGATTGCTCAGCCACTGCTATCACACGGGCTGATCAGGACACTAGGAATAAAGCTAAATCTAACTGTCTGCCTGCTGCTCATGCTTGGAGGAGAGGTGGATTTGAGCTAGTGGTAGAGGAGAACTTCCCACCCCAACAGAAGGGGGTGACAGCAGGGAGGAAAGGTGGCAGGGTATTTTAGGGATTGGGAAGGTATTGATTCTACCCTACCCTTCCCTCCCCCTTGTACCTCTGGCAGAGAATCAGGGGCAGGAGAGAAAACCACTATCTAGTTTCTCAGTCATCAACCCAGATAGTCAACAAGTACTTGCTGAGTTTTTCCATTTAGCCATCATTGTGATTCAAATAATTTATAAAGCTTGTTTTCTGACCCATGGGAACATACTATCTATTGGGAGAGATAAAATATATTAAATAATTAGAGAATGTGGAAATTCTGAACTTTGCTTGACTACTAGTTTTAAATATATTTATAGTTCAGAAAAAGAAAGTTGTGTTTTAAAATGGTATGGAAGATGAAGCAGGGTATTTTTGGTCTTTGAACATTAGGTCCACTTTCTGTAAGCAAAGGAGAGGTGGAAAGGGTTCTGAATGTGGAGAAGAAGTTTGCAGAGAGAAGAGGAACTCCAGGGTCACTGCAATAATCTGTCTTGGGAGTGGGCAGAGGTGAGGGGGGGTGTGAGTGGTGGAGGGTGGGGTTTGGCAAAGCAAAGTGGGAAATTTGAACTCTGGGAGTTCTGCCTTGGTGCAGAGATGCGAAGTGATGCAGTGAATGAGGAATTTTGTGGAAATCATCCTTTTTTTTTTTCTCATTAGATTTATTTAATTGTATTTGACAACATTTGTAGTCCCCAGGGAGTTCCCACCACCGTTTCACCTGTGCACCATCACCTCAGACCCTTGTGTTCTTTATGCCCTCCTCCCTGTCTTTGCCCTTCTCTCCCTCAGCACCCCCCCCCCCCATGTTCCCTTTGGTCTATCTTTAACCTTTTGATCTTATTGAGTTTGTTTATTTTTGGTTGTAAGCGCCCATTTCCTTGAACTTTCTCTTGTTCTTTTTGTTTTCTTCTTTCTTATTTTTTGTTGTAGTTGTTCTTGCATATTCCTCTTAAAAGTGAAGCCATCTGATATTTTTCTCTTACCTTCTGACTTATTTCACTGAGTATAATTCCTTCTAGCTCCATCCATGTTTCTATAAATGACCCTAATTTATAATTTTTGATTACTGAATAGTATTCCATTGTGTATATGTACCACATCTTCTTGATCTAGTCATCTACTTTTGGGCATTTGGGTTGTTTCCAGGTCTTACCAATTATAAGTAGTGCTGCAATAAACATGGGGGTACAGATACTCTTTTGGGTTAGTGTTTTTGCGTCCTTTGGGTAGATCCCTAGGAGTGGGATTGCCGGGTCATATGGTAGTTCCATTTCTAGTAGACTGAGGAACCTCCATACGGCTTTCTATAGTGGTTGGATTAACTTGCATTCCCACCAGCAGTTTAGTAGAGTTCCTTTTTCTTGTGGAAATCATTCTTATAGAAGAAATTGGGGTAATTTTGGAGAGGACAGAGACTGGCATTAAGGAGACCTGATAATGAACTCTGCATGTCAACAAACAGGAATAGAGAAGAAAGGGCGAATCCTAAGAGAATATTTAAAAGGAGAATAGACAAGACTTAGCCATGGGATATTAAGGATGACGTTGAGGGGAGAGACAGAAGACACTAGCATCTCTGCCTTGCGAGAGTTGAACATTACTGGTATCTAATATTTATGAAGTGCTTTACACTTTTCTAGTCAGTAAATATCCCAGAGTTTCTGGGCTTTTAGAGTTCATGTAGCTTGGCTGTGTTTTCCAAATGGGGAGAATGGAGCCAAGAAAAGGGAGATGCTGTGCCCAACTCACAGCACTCACACAGTGATATAGTGTGGCCTTGAATTTAGGCTTTCTGTTCCCAAGGGGAATTTTAAGACAAGAGTAGCATGGAAGGAATGTGGAGTGGGAGAAAGTCCTTTCTTATTGGGTGACATAGGTGATTACTAGTATGAGCAAAATGAAGCTTGAACATTCAGACCAGATTAGTGGTTCTTAGATTACTAAGACTATTTTTTAAAAACTACTAGATAGAAAAGATGTACTCTTAGGGTCCCTCTGGTTTTGAGAGTGTACAACATAATGTAAATGGAAAGTACTGAATTGGGCTTTTCGAGAGATTGGCTGGTTGCTGGTGTGGTGTCATTCTAGGAGAATGCTATGGACTGGCTTCAGAACCCAACTACTGAGGAGATCATGACTGCTACTAGTAGGTTATGGCCAGTGATAATTAAGAGCTAAGAACTTAGTATTTATAGTTACATTTATGGTTCTGTGTTGTCTATTTCCTCTTGTAACTACCCCCTTCTTAAAACACATGCACATACACACTTTCCCTGCTATTCTCTCTCTCCTTCCTTTCCTCTTTTATTCTTTCTCCTTCAGAATGAATGTTCTTTCATTCCCCTTCCTCCATCTTTGTCTTTTCCACTCTTGTCTTTCTTGTCTAAATAACTTCTTGTGTTGAAGCAGCTTCCTCTCTTGGTTAAACTCAGACAAGACGACAGCAGAGCACCCTGGAATATTCTGCTTTGTCTGTATTCCCCAATACAATGATGGGCACACAGTGATCTGAGCCAGAATCTAGGGTTCAGTCTGGACTCTTCCTCATCTCCACAGTCAATCATCCTTCCTGTTCTTGTCAGGATAGCCCTTGGTCTTCCTTTCTTGTGTCCATTCTCACTGTCCCATTTAGCAGATAAGAAAGCAAAGAGATCATGGTTGAAGAAACACAGAGATGAGGAAGACGTACACTGTTCTCAGGAGCATTTTGTGAACTTCCAAATCCCAATTTAGAGTCTCCATCTTTGCTTTTATCGCTCTTACAGTGATTGATTATGAGCTATTTCTGCTGACTATGGAGGAATCCTGAGTCTGTAAAGGAACAATGATTCAACAGTGAGGCTAACTGTGGTGAAAGTACGCAGACAGAACTTCAAATCTCACCTTCTTGCTGGATTTTCCCTGAATTGCTTCCCCTCCTAAGCTCACGTGGGCCTTTTCCTGGGAAGAGGTGTGTTCATGCATTACTGATTGCAGCTGTCATCTGTACTGATGACAAGTAACTGCATGTTGTCATCACCGTGGGGACTCTCAAATGTTAACTTCCTTTGTTTGCTCAGGTTTGAGGAGATCCAGTGTCTGTCAGTGATCCCACAGCTTGTGAGAAAGAAGTCTTCTGCTGGCATCTGCTCTCCTGGTGGGGATAGTAGTCTGCGACACTTTGCTCTTTTCACCCTGCTGTCTTCCAGTCATGAGCCAACCAGTAGCATGGTATAGGCACTCATGTTACCTGAGGATTGAGAGCCTTGACATACAAGGAAGGCTTTGATATGGAACTTCCTTGACATGGCATTCAGAAGGGCTTCCTGAATTCTTTCTTTCCAAAAGCTAAATGTACTCAATTATGCTCCTTGAAATCCCTGAAGGGATGTCTGAGGAATTCCCCCAAATCTGTTATTTTCAGACACTTCCAGACAGCTTCCTCTTGTTTCTGTCTTTCAAGATCATGGCTTGCCCTCTCTCTACGTTCATTCCTCTTTTTCTTCTCATTATTTTGCTCACCTCCTCTTCCTTGAATCCTGGTGTCTAATTTTTTCTTCTTATTGCACTGGTTCCTCTAGGTTTATCTCTATGTGAATAAATATTTACAAGCACCTCTTTTTATTCAAAAGATAAACTAGCTCTATTCTACATAAAAGTGAGGTATTATTAAGGAAGGCACTAATCATTACATAAATTAGAAACTTCGAAGTTTTCTGTTTTGGGGAAGAGAGAGAAAGGGAGAAAGGTTAATGGCATCGCCTGCTATAGGACCTTGCAGTGTATTTGTATGACACTTGTCGGTAGACCAGGGCCACCTTTCATGTTACCTGGATAAGAACTGGGTTTTGAGGGGCTCCTGTTCCTTTCTCTTCCTGATTCTTAAATCCTTAGAAGCACTGTAGTTTCCCATTATGGGAGATAAGCTGGTGTGCATACATCCCAGCAATGCCTGATGGAGCTGAAATGCTGCATTCCTGCTGTCTAATGTTTCAGCTATGGCGGTCCAACCGGAGTCCTTGCTCACAACAGCTATCAGATGGCAGCTTAGTATAGAAAGTTAAAGATCTACAAGAATTCACTCTGATAAAAATATCACTTTGTAATTCTGATTTTCTGAACCATGGCTTTGGGAGACGATGGATAAGAATTGTTTGGATTCCTGAGTTGCTTTGTGTCCTTGCTAAAGCTCGGGTGGTCAGAGCACCAAATGGAATGGCGGAGGGACGAGGGCAGATCAGGCTGAGCTCAGCTGTCTCTTCTTCTTGTGAGCTTTCTTCGTCTCACCTAGATGCAGGTCCCTAGAAATGATGTCATGAGGATAAAACTGCTCCATGGGGATAATTTTCTGTTTTCTCCAAGTCTGCAAGCAGACTTAGCAGCCTTATGAATAGTTCTCAGTCTAAGAGGCTACACAGAGTTGGTTTTTTTTCCCCTTTAGTATACTTGCCTAAAATCTTATTAAAATCCCATTTAACCCAGGTCTGCAAATAAAATGTGTGTTCTAACCAGAACAGAATAGAGCAAGACATGGATTTTATTTGATCTAGGCTCTCTGTATTTTAGTCAGTAAATCTTAAATATCACATTGATTCATCATTTGACTCATACTGAGCCATTCTGTCTTTCACTTATATCATCTCTATCCTGTTGTAATGTAGTCTTTTCTAAACTTAAGTTGAATTTTATACACACATGCACATACATGACTTTCATATATGCATGGGATGCCAATATACATGTCAAATGTATTTTTTACTATTGGTCACAAACAAAAAACACTTGAAAATTGTCCAGCCAGTAATGGTTGACATAAAGTTGTTTCTAATTTTTCATTATTGTAAGTAATGGTGGAAACATGCTTTGGAATTTTTTCTAAGGATAACTTCCCAGAAGTAAGGATACTAATCAAAGGGTATGAGTATTTTAATTGACCCAATTATTTTCCAAAGGCTGTGTCTCCTTTACCATTTAATAAATGCCACCTGTAATTTGTTCAGCATGGATTATTTTCATTTTAACACAGACATCCCTTCTATGTATTATATGTTATATATATGTAATTAAAGTATTTGTTTGCAACTAAGCTTGTTAACACAGCTTATGAAACACAGCTAATGAAATTATACAAAGAATGACACTGCAGTTTTTGGATAGATTTAATCAAAGGCAGTCATTAATAAGCATTCTTCATTGTGAACATTCCAGAAATTTGGTAAGTCATCTGATCAGAACTATTGTCTCTGAATATTATCTTACTTTGGAATATACATTTGAACTCAGAATTTTAAAAAATAAGCCTTAATTAAAAAAAAATTCTCTATTCAAACTAAAACAATGAAATTTCAGTGAACTTTCCAGAAACAATAATAAAGAACAAAAGACATTTTGTAAAATATCCTGAGCATGTCACAATAAAAAGTATATACTTAACTTCCACGTCCTCAAAAGAGAGGCTGCTTTCTGTTCCTCGGCCTTGGAAAGAAGTGAAGGACAGTCTGTGAGCAGCTTTGGACAGAGGGTTGCCAAAACAAGGCTCAAGCACTTGAGCCCCGACATAGAGGAACTTGACCAAAGCATCCAAAATCTATGAATAACTGATACAGAAGTGAAGTACTTCCAAAGACAAAGGCTGCTGGTGCCTGGCCCAGCCTGGAGCACCTCCATATTCTGCTCACAAGCAAACCCTGATGCTCCTGCTCCAGGGGAAATGTTTTCTCTTTAGGGGCTCAATGTCACAGGAGCTCTTTGTGTAAATGAGGTGAGCACAGAAGGGTATTTTAAGGCTTGGAGTTGAAGTGAGTTTTCTAATAGGGCAAGGCAGAGTCCATGAGTCAAAGGGCCTGTCTCCAGTTTAAGTCTTAACTGCGGATTTGTAGATTCAGCACCGCAAGCCTTTGCTATGTTCATAAGCACATCTAATGTCCATCCTAACTTATGATCCCTATTCTGTGCCTGCAAACAGTCTCTGTATTTAACAATAATACCTACACATAAAATAACCCACTGATACAACTTGTTTGGTGACAAAACATTAATGATCTGTAGACCTATCAGATATTTTTAACTATAATTGTCATGCATCAAATTCATAGACTCCACTAGATCAAAAATTTTACATAGTATAAATAATAATTTAAAATGTTGGGCCTCCCTGGTGGTACAAGGGGTTAAGTCTCAACACTAAGCTATTGGCAGCCACTGCAGCACAAGTTCGATCCCTGGCCAAGAAGCTGACCCACATGGCTCAGCAGACCTCTCCTGTCTCGTCTGCTGTTCCCCTCAGCAGTATCTTTCAGACAATCTGCCTGTTCCGCTCCCCATTCTGTCTCTGGTGAATCCTCTTACACCCTGTACCTCTGACCTACACCCTGTTCTTGTATGCATAAATAAATCTTTTTTAAAAAAGTACATGGACCCATATGTACATACTCTCATAGAACTGTGCTTGGAAAAACTCCGTTGTTGAGTGCCCTTGAGGACATATTTTGCTAAACTGCTGCTCTAGATATTTTTGTTTGGAAACTCCAGTGGGGCACAGCTGTTTATTGGATAAGGAGAAAAAGAGGTATTCTTGTGGCAACCAGCAAGTTTCAGAGTCAAGTTGTGTAAAATGAACCTGACGTAATGTTTAAGTGTTTTCAGAATGCAAAGTTGGAGCTGAAATACAGCATGAAACCAGTTGCAAAAAGTGTTCACCACTATCTTTTGAGGTCAAATCTGTTTCCCAACATATGCAAGAAAGTTTCAGGACCCATAGTTAGCCCGCCTTGTCCCATGTCTGTGCATAATCTGATTATATTTGAATTTCACAAAAGATGCATATTGTTCTGCTAGTTTGGTATTGAGGATTTGCCTATACTCCTCCTGAATTATATCTTCATAGTCATTTAACATACATCAAAGTACAAGCCTCACTCTGATTAAGAACAACTTCTAAATGTCTCCATCTCTGACAATGACTATATTCTTATTCTGTGGTCTGAAAAATTTGCTCTGGAGTTGGAAGGTGCTGCTTGCTACCTGGCCTGGTGGGCTGCTGCAGTGGCTATGGGGTCTGCATCTGAGGCAGCAGTGGCCTTTGAGCCCTTTGTGAGATGGGTTAGGACAACAATGCTACTGGGAAAAGCAGGGCCTGCCAGTGGGCTTCTGAAACTCCACAGGCCTCTCAACGGTCACCCCTCATGCCCTGCCACTAAGAGCCAGGGAACGACAGTAAGGAGTGACTTTCTTCCTGACAGACCACAGAATAGTGTACTCAACCCAGCCTGAAGATGTCTTTCAGGATATCTGGAGTAGCTGCTCTACCATGGGGCTGTGAGATCTGGAATATTACAGGCTGAATCCCACATTTTTCTAGTTCAGAGTCTTAGACTTAGGGATGGTTTGGGAGGTGAGAGATGGGTGGGAGACAGGTAGAATTAGGGCAGGAGTTAAAGGCTTATGAGAATTTCCTACCATAAAATACTGAACCTGAGCTTAGGTTGAGCATTTCTGTTTTTCCAGGAAGACTGTGCAAGCAAAGTATGTGCAGCAACAGCCAGCCCACTGGACGTTCTGCCAGATGGGGCTCCCAGGCAGAGTACTGGGACTGCCATCTCCGGGGAGATAATTGTTTTGTTAACTCAAAGACCATAATAGAGGCCATGAAGAGACTGCCTACTTGCATTGGGCAATTTGTCTTCCAAAGGAATGTAGATATTGCCAATCCTTCTGCTCTGTAAGGGTGGCTTGTCTCAGATTGTTGCCTAGGACTGAATCCGTGGCTTTCTTCCAGGCACTTATCAGGCCGTTTTCCCATCCTGTGCTTTGTGCCTTTCTTCTCTCTCCAGCCTTCCTTAGGCAGGAAACCTGAATCCCTCATCTTTTCCTTCAGGAAAGGTTGCCTTTTGTTGGTGACAGTCTTCTTTCTGATCCCAGGCAGATGATCCCAGAGCCCAAGCCAGGGCCTCTGCTGAAAGGATTAGATATAGACTATAGCCCTTGAAAACAAGAAATCTTTCTGCTACTTTGGGCTTATTCAGAGAGCAGGGGGACTAAGCACTAGGACAGAACAGGAGGACTTGGGTGACTGCAACAGGACAATGTAAGACAGTACTCGGGCTAGAAGGATCCTTGGAGAACGGCTACCCCAACCCCCTCTCATTCCGTGCAGGCGAATGGAAGGGACACGGGGACACTGGGATTCTAGTCTGTTGACTCTTTCTCTACTCCTGGACTTTAAAGTTTTCCCTTCTTACCACGTTGCGTTCAGAGGCAGAAATGAAAACTGTAAAGCCTGACAGGGTTCTTGTGTAACCTGCCTGCTCACATGGCAGTGAGAGCTCAGTGTAGGAGATCTGAGTAGGAGAGCTGCCTGGTTCCTCATTCCTTAGGAAGAGCTGGATGTCTTCAGCGAGCTGCTGCTGGTGTCCAGTCTGGTGGGCATCGCACCTAGGCTCCCCAGAGGCGCCCAAGTGATAGCACTTATATCTCTTAATTAAACCACTGTATAGGATCTACCAGTAATAGTCATATAAAATAAAAGCTGACTTTTCTTGAATTCTTTGACCCCAAAACAAGGAGTGAGTTTAAAAAGATTTACTCTGCTCATGTGTTTTCAAATTGGAAATTTCAGTGGTTTTCAAAGACAAGAAAATACTGTAAATTCTTCTGGGGAATATGCTTATTGTATATATAAATATTTTCTTGGTGCATTGCAGTTTTTTCAGCTTATGGAGGGAAAGTGGTTTGTTTTTTTTAGAGTCTTTTTCAGTGATTGACTTAGCTTATATATACTGATTGTCCACTTGGAATGAAATACTAAAGTGGGCAGGCCTCAAGAGGCTGAACCACAGGGGACACAGGGTTGCACAGCCCTGAGAACGGGATCTAGTACTTAATACAGGCCTCTTCGAGCCTTTGTGGGCTTGCAGAGTAGACAACAGGTTCTTCCAGGGGCACGAGAAATATTTCACAGAGCAGGTGATAATTGAGCTAGGCATCGAAGGCAATAGTACATTTTGCTGGTGGGGGAAGGAGGCACCCTCAGATAAAGAAAACACTGTGAGTCGAGACACTTATGAAAAGACACTCAGGAAGGGCCAGGAGAGGGAAAATGCGGCAGATTTCAGCACACCAAGTAGAGTTCTGTGGTTATGTCTGTACTGGGGTGGCGTGGGAAGGAGGGCATATATAGGAGATATAGCCAGAAAGATTTTAGATTTGGGTGGTAATATATGTCACGAGTGGGAGTTGGACTTAGTAATACTGCTGTTGGTATTACTTAGGTCTCCATTATTTCTGCTTTGGACTGTATTCAATTTTGTTCTTGTAATAGAAAACCATTTTTCCCCTCCCATCTCCAAATTATAAAACATGAGATGACTTTTTAAAGTAAAAACATACTTTTCGTAAGAAAAGCGACCTGCACATCAGAGGTGAGAGAGCTCATTTTTATTGATGGGGGCCGGTCAGAGAGAGCTTCCTTTGTTGAGTCAGTCTTGCACCCTGCTTGTTTGGCAGGGGGGCTAGTGGTGGAGGGCCTGTGAGTGGGCACTTAGGCAGCAGGAGAGGCTGTAAAATCCTGGAGCACGTCCCCAGAAGAATGACCTTACGAGGAAAGTTCTGGGAAACAAACCACAAGGAGACTTGACAGGAATTTTTGGTTGAGCCCACAAGCAAGGCACATGAGGAAAAGATATATAATTATAGTTTGTAAGTCTATGAAAAGATACAATGAGTGACATGAAGTAGCTGTTTTAAATTTCTTCTTCCTGTTGGACAGGAAGAAATGGGTTTTTGTGCATTCATTTAGCAGATATTTATTGAGTGCCAGCTGTTAACTGGGCCTGTAATAAATGCCAGGAATATGGTGATCAGCAAAACAGTCAAGAGTCCTGCTCCTCAGGCCTCCCTGGTGGCACAGCGGGTTAAGCAACACACTGTGAAGCATCTGTGGCACAGCAGTGAGAGTTCGATCCCTGGCCAGGGAGGGGACCCACATGGAGTAGCAGACCTCTCCTGCCTCACCCGCGGCTCCCCTCAGCAGTGTATTTCAGTCCATCTGCCTGTTCTGCTCCCCACTCTGTCTCTGGTGACTCCTCTCACCTCCCACGACTCTGGCCTGTACTCAAGCTCTTGTATGCATAAATAAATAAATCTTTAAAAGAGTCCTGCTCCTCATGACCTCCTGGGGGACGATGGACAGTCAGCAGATAATTGCACAAATGCTTTGCTACAAATTATGGTGGGTGCTGTGAAGAATATATCCTTATTTAAAGTTTGAAGGGTCTTGGAAGACTTCTCCGAGGAGGTGTAGGACAGAGTAAGAGTCAGCCAGTCAAAGACTAGTGTGTCTCAGGGAAAGGGGAGCCGCCTAGAAAATCTGGCACTTGGGGCACTACAAATCAGCATGTAGCTAGTGTACAACATGGGAAGGGCAGGGGACATGCAGAGTGAGTGGAGCCTGGAGAAGGACACTAGGGTTCGTAGGGTCTGGTAAGCGTTTAAACTTTATTCTGAGTGCATTGGAAAGAGATTGAAACGTGTTAAGCAGGAAGTGACATGATCTGGTATAAAAAGGTGATTCAGACAATTCGGTAGAGGACTGGAGCAATTAGGTGTTTGCAATAATTAATGTGAGAGCCTGGGGGCAATGGGGTTACAAAAAGGACAAATAAAAGTTATATTTGGAATTAGGAGTTTTTGAAGTGGTAAGTGGATTGGATGCAGAGAGAGGTTGGAAGATAACAAAGATGTCTCCCAGGTTTCTGGCATGAGTTTGCATGAGAGCCTCTCAATTGATAATAGACCACATAGTACGGTAAAAATCCTTATCCTTCAGGTAGGATTGATCTGAATCCCGCATTGTACATGCAGCAGAGCGATTCAATAGCCCTCTGGCTCTGCCCAGTTCTAGGAGCTCACATACAATAGCAACACTCAAGTAGGGATTCCAGTTCTGTTTATGGGACCCCTACGTGCAACTTCCCCCTGAGGCCAAGGCGCTAAGGAACACTGTAACTGCAGCATGCCACTAGGGGGAGCATGGCCTGCATTTTGTTTTTGGTCTGGAGGGATTTTTGAATTTTGGTTTACTTTTGAGAATGACTTATCTTGGTTTCAATACTCAGCCCTGGTGTCTGGACCCTCATACGTTTTGGAAGAATGAGTGACATATAATTGGTGCTCAGTACATATTAGTTGGCAGTAATATTCACAGTGTGAATGTTACAGTATAAATGAATTTGTAGGGGCCTCCCTGGTGGTGCAGTGGGTTAAGCAATGCACTATGAAGTAAACCCCAGCCACTGCAGCATGAGTTCAATCCCTGCTGCCAGCCAGGGTGGGACCCACATGGCACAGCAGACCTCTCCTGCCTCGCCCACTGCTCCCCCCAGCAGTGTGTTTCAGTCAGTCTGCCTGTTCTGCTCCCCACTCTGTCACTGGTGAATCCTCTCACCTCCCTGGATTCTGGTCTATACCCCAGTTCTTGTATACATAAATAAATCTTTTAAAAAAATGGATTTGTATCATGCTTCTTTCTCAGTATGGGGCTGGACAAAAAGAATATACATTTTGAGGGTCAGGTATTATTTCTAGATCTGTTAATTTTTGTTTCTATGATTTGGGGAAGTCATTTTATTTCTTCCTTGGATTAAAAGAAAATCTGTTAAATTAGTATGATAACTTAATTCCAAACTTTTAGGCATGTTGTGTTGAATAGATGAACCAAGATTTAGGATAGTATTTTGGAAAAATTTATAACTACAGGGTAATATTTCTTTTCCATTCTATGTACCAGCACATTCACATCTCATAGATGCTATCATAGAATCTTCAGACTAAAAGAATTGGAAGTTGGGCCTACCTTCCCATGACTCAGAGGATTCTCAACATTTACCTGGGAGCCATCTGTGTACATTTAATGGGTTATCAAAAAAAGTTGTCAGTTTTCAACATCAGATGGCATCATACTTTAGTGGCAAGTGCACAGGATTGGGGCCCAGTGGACTGACTGGCCTCTGTTCCTAGGCTTCAACTACCCAACCGGCTATGTAGCTGTTGACTAAATATTTGATCTGAGCCTTAGCTTTCCCATTATTAATATGGTGATAATGACACCTGTTCGGTGTATTCCAACGGATTATGAGGATCAAAAAAATAAAACATATAAAAGGACGTTACAAAGGGAAATTTTACATGGGATATTAAACTTAGAGGCCTTGTTGGGTCTAGGCATTGTGTTAGCTCTTGGACAGGAATGATATTATTATTGACTGTGACTCCCACTCACACAAAACCTGGGCATCAGCTACAGGCCTGACAGGGTAGAGAGAGATGAGGCTGTATTTATATTGAGCTCGTTGCTAGGGCTGCAACTCTGGACATGCCCTGGACTCTTCCTGGTCCTGACCTAGTGTCTTTCTTCTTTGTTACAGGAAGATGAGAGATTGCTTAAGCACCAGCTCTAGTACCATGAGTCCCTGCACTGGTTAAAGTCATCTCCACGACCTGGGCCTGCAGCAAGGTAAGCAGAGAGGCCAAGATGAGCTGGGAGTGAATGCATTTCCGCCTCAACTGCTGCCGGGAAAATCCCAAATGCACAAACAAGTCAAGGCAATGCATCTGGGTCCTCCTCCCTGTGCTTCAGGACCCAGAGGAAGGGCTTGCTTCCCCTCCAAGTGCTCCAGCTAGGTCCCTCCCCGCAGCGGGGATTCTTCCAAGTTATAAAAAATGAGACACTGGAGGGGAGGAAAACAAGTCCACTCACTGTCTTCTTCCTTCTCTCTTCTGAGCTGTTCACGCAAGTTCCCAGGAGCAGCCCAGAGTGCTTGTTTGACTGGATGGGAGGTAGGAGGAGTGGAATGCATGCAAAACCCGAGCTGATCAAAAGACAGTGCTGTTTCATGGAAGCCTCCCAGAAGTGTGTGTGTGTGTGTGAGAGTGTGTGTGTGTGAGTGTGTGTGTGAGAGAGAGAGCAAGAGACACACACACACAGAGGGGAGAGAGACCAGGGCGGCCAGGGAGGGAGGGAGGGAGAAAGGGAGGGAGCGAGCAAGCAAGGGAGCGCTCTTGCTCACGCGCAAGCTGGCTGGCGGGAGCAGGGTCTCCATGACAACTGGCCTGGCTGGCTAGCAGTGCTCTGCTCATTTGGCTGGAAGGAGCGCCACTAAAGGTCAGAGGAAGGAGCTGTGGGAAGCTCACAGCAGGTATCCGAGCTCAAGCGAGTGGATTTTGGGGCCCTGGGCTCCCTAACAGACTGTGGTGTGAGTTAAACTCTGCCGAGAATGGAGTGGGCAGGAAAGCACCGAGACTTTCAGGTAAGGTCAGCTCCAGGCTTGGATTGCTTTTCCTGCTTTCCTGGCCTTCTTCTTGGGCCGTTTTCTGGGAGGCAGGCAAGTGTCTGTACTCTCTGCTCAGGGTTTGGGGCTCAGGAATGATGTCATGCTCCAACAGTTGGATTCTATTAGCTTAAGGAGGAGGGAAACAGCCAATTTTCTTGACTTTGTAAATCTAGCTGATCTCACTCTTGCTGAACGTGAGGTGTTTGGATTTCAAAACAGAAGTCATCTTATAGTTAGCACGAGACTCAGGATATTTTACAAGAAATGTCTTTTATGGAGAAAAATTGAATTATCATTAGTCTAGCATTGTATTTGCAGTCATATGTGGAAATGCCAATGTGTTTCTGAGCGGCTCGGTTTGTTCTCATGAATGCTGTGTTTTGTCTCTTGCTGCTCCTATGTTTGACCTGTAATTTTAAAAAAAGATAAGCTAATTAACTCAACAAGGACCCTGTGGAGAGTTTCAAGTCCCTCTGAAGCAATTGCTAGGACAGAGGACTGTCATAGGGATATCTGAACTGGGGTCTCTCTGTGTTTGTCTATCTGTCGTTCCCTCCCATCTCCAGATAGCTTAGTAAGAAGCAAACTGTCTTCCCTCATTAATAAGGGCCATCACAGGCTTACCCAAAAGATATATAGACTGGGGATAGGGATGTTTGGGGAACAAATATCTAAGTGGACCAAGTATCTCAGAGCTACTAAAAGCTGCTAAAAGGAGACATGAGGTACTGTGGCTGTGCCAGATGAGTTCTTGGGTTAATATTTTAACTAAGTTTCAGAGCATGCAGTGTCCACACTGGACACTCTGTGTTTGTCCTATGTTTTTGTGAAACTGTTTCTGACCCAGATCCATGGTGTGTGGTAAGCTCAGTGTGACTCGGTGAGCAGACCCTTCTAGAAAGGCACTTTTACAAATGATGGGGTAGCTAGGTTGCCACTGATCCTATTAGGAGATTAATGTAGTGGATACTTCCTGCTATGGAGACCCATGAGGGGAATTATTTCTGCTTCAGCCTTGTTCCATCTTAAAGTTACCCCTGGGCTTCAGAGAACTTTGTGGATGCCTCTGGTTTCTCTGTGGGATGAGGGAACAGCTGCTGTCCTGGCTCTTTGGTTTTTCTTCTTGAACTTTCTGAACAGAATGTCTTTTGTATTCTGGCAAACAATGAGGGGCCTTCTGATTAACTTCGGGTCAGCTTGCCAATGAAAGCACTGGCCATGTCCCCAATTCTGGCTCCCCGAATGTGTACATGTATGCACTAGTGTTGTGGCCTGAGGGCCCACAGGGGTGAACTCGGTGGCCCTGGGTGTAGATGTGCCATGTCTGAAGTGATGTCTCCTTTTTACTTTACTTCAGAGATCCTCTGAAAGGGTGAAGTCTATGTTTTACTAAGGGGTGCAGGGCTGGGTGGGGTTGGGGGACACGGGTAGCACTGTTGTTTGGGATTAAAGCTGGGTGATGTGAGAACTCCTTCTCTTTCAGTGGCCCTTTCGCTTGGCAGTCCAGGATCTCAGGGCTCCTCTACGCAGCTGGATGTGGCTGGAGCTCCTGCAATTTAGTCACCCTACACGTGTAAAGAGGTTTAGCAGGCGATTTTCCTTTGGGCAAATAACAGATTTAGGGTTAGAAGATTTGAGTCATGGCCCAGGTTCTAGTGGCCATGGGCAAGTTCCTTTAACCTCTGTGACCTTATGGAGATAACTTCAGAGGACTGTTGAGGAGAGAAAATGAGTGAATGTTCATGACAGTTGTTTCAAACGTTACAAGTTGAAGCTTGAAGAAGGGCCGACTTTCTTTTTCTTCTGGAAAGTCATTTTGTCTCACTGTTCTGGTTTCGCCATTTACAAAACCCTCTCCAGCATTTATAAATAAAAATGAGAAAAACCTTAAAACGATTTTTTTTTCAAGATGTTAAAGGAAACAAGTAGTGCTTTCTTTGGGTTAGGGCATTTAGTAAGAGTGATGTTCACTGTGGACTTGAAGCCTCATAAATAAATGATCCTTCAGAGATGAAGCTTGCCCTAGGCCACCTGGCTCAGGCGCTTCAATGTGAGGGTAGAGATTCCAACAGACCCCTTGCTTTTCCAGTGACCCACAGCCTCCTGCCAGTAAGAGAGGCATACATTTTAGTAGCTGGAAGGGAGGCTGCTTGCTACCAGGGGGCTAATTCCTTTAGCCTGCTGGGACCTGCTGGGGAAACTGTTTCGTTTTTTTTTTGTTTTTTTTTTTGAGTGGGCAGAGGCCTTTTTCTTTTTCTGGGTTTGAAAGATTAGGCTCTCAATGATGAGAAGAGTAATACTCCAAAAAACTCCTTGGGGCTAGTTCAGCAGCCCTTTGAGGAACCTGTGTGAGTGCAGCTTAGAGGGAAACAAGGAAGTGGGAATTCTACAGGCGGAGAGATTTGATATGGGAGGGATGGGGGTGGGGGTTTGGGTTGTGGTAGAAAAGCTGTGACTGTGCCAGGGAACGGAAGGGTGGTGGGGGCTCTGGGTTGGACATCCCAGCTCTGTCCCTGAGGGAGCTGCAGGGCTTATGGCAGGCTGAAGCACAGGGGAGGGCTGGGCCCCCCACTCACGGCTTTAGCTTTTGTTGTAGGGTGGGGAAAGTACTGCCAGCCATGCCCTGGGGTCTGGGAAGCACCCCTATGCAGGCACAAAATGGGCAGATTTCCACACACCCCCACCCCCACCCCCCCTTAACAGAGCCCTTTCCCAGAGGAATCACCTTCAAACCTCTGAGACCTGAAGGAATTGTCCAGTTTAGATTGGGGCTGTAGCTCTTCTCCATTCCTTGTTAGTTCAGCTTCCCAGAACTGAGTCACAAATTGGATCCCTCTGTTCCTTAAGGATTAAAAAGTAACATTCCTGTTCTCACTCCTTCTCTCCCCTTGCCTTTACTCCCCTTCCTGCACACTCTCCCCACCCCCCCCTTCTCTCTAAAAGGAGAATAGCTCGGTACCCAAGGAAGTGGAAATTTTTAAATAACTTGGAGGACAGACCAAGGGCATCCTCAATTCTGTTGGTTCTTTTCTTGTCCCTGAAATGAAGGGCTTGGGTGTACAGTTTGCAGGGGCACCCCTATTCCAAATATCATAGCCAGCTTGCTGACTTTAAAACAAAGAGAGGCTGCATTCCATTTCCCAACTAAACTGATTCTAAGAACTACTTTGGGGTGAGGTCTGCCTGATACCTGAAGCAGGTGGGGGTGGGGTGGGATCTGAATTCTGGGCCTTCCAAAGCACCTCCTTGCAGGCATTGCTTCTCTTAGCTGTCACCTGTCACTGCTCTTTAGACTCCTGATGTCATTTGTGGGCCCAAAAGATTCTGCTGGGGCAGCCAATCCCAGAGAAGGCATGCTGGAGCCTGGAGGAGGCTAGGCAGCAGCCCTGCTGGACCCTGACCTGGCCTCTCCTCTGTTCTCTATATTGACTTGGGAGGAGAGGATGTTTAGTGCAGACTAGGGGAGGGGAGTAAGAAGTCTTTTGGAAGATAATTGAGTTCTTTGAGTCTGGGAACCATGGAAAGTGGAATAGGGGCCCAGGAGGGCATGAAAGGGAAAAAAAAATGACCATCTGGCATAGTCTGTAGAGATTTCTCTTTAAAGCCTGTGGGAAAACTTGCATTAGTGAGTCCTTCCTTCTGGGGAGAGAGACTGCATTTATTTTATGCTGGGGAGGAGGGGCACTGTGTGCATCTGTCTCAGTAGGTGGGTTGGGTGGGTGAAATGCTGGGTGAATCTGTCCTAGGGGAATGTGCCACAGAGTATGCGGTGGTGGAAAAAGCTTGGGGTTTCTGTTTCTAGTCACAGGCCCTGGAAAACCTCTGTGCGTTTATGTGTGTGTGTGTGTGTTTGTGAGTGTATTGAGGGGAGAAGAGCTTGTTAAATGAGTTTAAACTACCTTATTTTAGGATTTCTCCTATCGTTATCATTATTACTCTTTTTTGATATGCTATTTTTGAGGCACTGCAGAAATTATCACAGTACTCTTGTGATCTATGAATTGAAGAGTTCATATGGGAAACAGACTTATTTTTGCCTAAGTGTTAGATTGTACTGTCCTGATAAAGAATGAATTATAGTCAATTAGGGTATGAAGTCTTATTAACCCAAGCTGAACTGCTTTTAAGGGTTTGCCATAAAACTACCCCTGAAAGACAATGTTGTACGACTTGTCACTGAAGGGGTTTGATGTGAGCTGGAGATTGACTAATAAGAAGCAACACAGTGAATGAAGGCCTGTTTGAAGTTGGGAAAAATGAGGGCTGTGGGAGACAGCTCTGAAGCAGCAGGAACACTACTAGAAGGAAACAAGAGACAGGGCCCTAGGCAGTGGGACTAGGGAGAAGGTAGTTCTCAAGGGCACCAGGGGGTACAGGGGCTGCCCTCTAAGACCTTCACAATTTAGCAGACGACTGTCCTGCTCTGGGAGGGACTCAAGGAGGCAGTGTCCTGTAGGTGCTAACAGGCACTGGGAGGGTGGGGATTGTGGGGGTGACTGGGACTGGGGTTGACACCCCTGTTCATTTGCTCTTGGGCTTGGAGGCATTTCTGGTGCCCATGTGCCCTTTGATTCTGATATACCCAAGGTTTGCACGGCTTCATGATCACCCATTAGTCAGTGAATATAGAGGTATCTGCCAAGATCTGGGAGGATCTAAGGTATCAAGTGTGGGACTTATCCCATATGTTGTATTGGATAGAGGTTGTGAGCTAGTTATTTCCTGCTCACTGTGAGCCTCGGCCTGTGTGGTTGAGAAGAAACAAAGCCCTGCTGAAGTTTTAGGTTTTGATCGAAGACTTAATGACCATCTCATGCTTTAGGCTACAATAAAGAATGAGGGTCTAACTCTTGAACTCTGATTTGAAGCCCTGTTTGAATGATGGAGGAGAGCCAGCTAAAGGACTGGAAATAGGAGGAGGGTGAGAGTTCTAGGCCTGTGTCAAAGCTTTCCTGACAGTATCAGAGAAATGGGTGTATGTGAGAGGTGAAGGAAGGGTAGGAGAAGAGAAACAGGAACACTGGCAAGAAAATTAAAAAGTCAGCTAGGTTTTAGAACTCTTGAGCTTTGTTCAAGGAATTGGATTTTGGTCTGTTCATTTCTGCCTTGGAATACAGGCTCCCTTCTGGAGTTCTGGCAACTGAATTTTATAGATTGCTTTGAAATCAGTCGACCTGTAAAGTGTTTGTTCAAGGAGTGTATGGTATTGTCTTAAAGCAGCCCTGACCATTTGTACTTACATGAATATCTTTTATTTAATATAGTGTGGTGATAAGGAGCTGGACCTTGTGGATATTATAAGCTAGCTTTTGAGGCTGACATTGCTCTTTTGTTAGCTGTAGGACCTTGGACAAGTAACTTAATCTCTGTGCCTCAGTTTTCTGTGAGGCGTCTGTAAAATGGATAAATGATAGTATTTACATTGTTAGAGTTGTGATGGGATTTAAATGAAATGATACATGTAAAGCTATTGGTCCAGTACATGGCACATAATAAATGCTCAGTACTGTCTATTATTATTATCAACTTAGAGCAGCATTTAGAAGAGAGTAAGGAAAAAAAATTATTTATTTATGTATACCAAAGCCTGGGTGTAGGCCAGAGGTGTGGGGGTAGGGTGGGGGTGAGAGGAGTCACCAGAGACAGAGTGGGGAACAGAATAGACAGATCAACTGAAACACACTGCTGAGGGGAGCAGCAGGAGAGGCAGAAGAGGTCTGCTGCACCATGTGGGTCACCTCCCTGCCTGGGGTTTGAACACACACTGCAATAGCTTCATAGTGCTGAGACTTAACCCTTTGCTCCACCAGAGAGGCCCCAAGGTTGCCATTTTTTAATCATGTTGGGGTTACTATGTTCACAAAGTTAAACCAGATTCTTCTTTTACAAGTTTATACTTTGCATTTTATTCATGATTCTGTCATAATCCCCAGGAGAGTCTCTGAGGTGGTCCTGTTACAGGGCAGGGAGAGGAGCACCCCAGAACCCCAAGTTTGCCCTGTCTGAATGGGTTCTGCCATCTGCCGCCTTGAAACAAACATATAAAACCTTTAATGGAAAGGAACTTTAATATAATTAGGGTGCAATACAGAAAGGACAAAGAACATAGTTATTCAGTTAAGCATCCAAAGTTACCCATCTCTTAGAGGGTAAAAGTCCAGCCAAATAGGATTGGCCCAAAGCAAGGCTCAAAAGCCTGCCACATGTCCAAAGGACCTTTCAGTAGAGACCCATAGAAAAGGGTCAGAGAGAGTCAGACAAATCCGGGAGGAAAAGAGCAAAATCAAAACCAAGATGAAAGCTGCCATCGTTAACCTCTCACCCGCATCTGTTCCAACCAGTCCAAGACCAAAAAGCAAGCACAGTTTCTTCACATGTGGCTCTGCTCCACATGCCTCCTCCAGGTCTCCTTGCTGCTCTCCATCCTGCTTCCTTCTTCCTCCCTTCCTTCTGTCCTCCTCTCTGCAGAATCTTCTTTCCCTGCACAGCTCCACCCACTTAGGGCAGAACCGTGATTCTGAAACTTCCCCCTTTCCTGGGGACGACCCTGTTACAGTCCTCTTCAACCCAGCCTCACAGGCAGAGAGCTTTATTCTGTAGGATGCTTGCCCTGTGTGGTCAGGGGAGGATAGCACTCCCTCTTGCTTGCCTCTTTCCCGCAGACCCTCCCAGGTGGGTTCCCAGAGAGCCTTCTAGCCTGGCATCGGAGGCTGTTCACAAGCTCCACTCCAGCTCTCATCACCCTTTCCCCAGGAATACTAGCTTTGGGGTACCCTTCAGGACCCTGCCTAGTGCACAGGCTTTGCAGCCCCCTCTGGAGGTGCCTAGCCTGGCTCTTCCTTTTATTATCTGTGGACCTCAAGCGGGTTAGCCTCTGTAAACCTTAGTGTTTTCATCTGTAAATCAGGAATAATGTTACCCATCTCAGAGGCTTGTTGTCAGGATTAAATGAGTTAATTTATGAAAAGCACTGACCTTGATTCCTGGCACAATATGCTCTCATATGTTAGCTGCTCTTGCTGCTCCTGAGCTCTCAGTCCTTTGAATTTCTCTGCCTGCGTATAGTATGCAAAGTGCCCTGGCCAGGTAGTCAGCACATCTGCGCTTTAGTTCTGTGACTTGGTGGATGGCCTTTGGGAAATGACTTGGCTTCTCTAGGCTTCAGTTTCTCTTCTAGAAAGTGTGTGGTTTAAACTAATTTTTTAAAAATATCTATAGATTTTATTTATTTATGCATATAAGAACTGGGGTACAGGCCAGAGGTATGGGGGGGTGAGAGGATTCACCAGAGAAAGAGCAGGGAGCAGAATAGGCATATGGACTGAAGTACACTGCTGAGTGGAGCAGCAGGTGAGGCAGGAGAGGTCTGCTGTGCCATGTGGGTCCCCTCCCTGGCCAGGGATCGAACTGGCACTGCAATGGCTGTGGAAGCTCCACAGTGCAGTGCTCAACCCTTTGGGCCACGAGGGAGGCCCCTGGACTAATTGCTTTTATCAACAGTCTGACTTGACTGTTCAGTTGTGTGTATGTCTTGTTTTTCCAAAGAGTCCCTAAGTTCTGTGCAATGAAGTGTAATATTTTATACTATTTAATTCCCCAAATGGCCCACACATATAGTTTATGCTAAAAAATATTTGAGTAACTCTTTCTTAACCCCATCAGCTGGATTCTAGGAAGTCTTTCAGCTTTGTTCTAGAGAGGGACCTTGCTTTCAGGTGCATAGGGCTTGGCTACAACAACTTGCAAAGAGGTGCCAGTCTTCTTTAAACTAGAACGTTTACCAGGTTGGTAAGAAAGAAATTTTGGTCAACAGATGTTGGGCCACTTGTTTGTTCTGCTGTATAGACTTTGACCAGCACTCTGAATAAATACTACTGTTACTGTTTTTTTCTTTCAGTGCAGAAAAATGAAAAATGGTGGTGTTTTCTGACTGACCATCTCTCCTCAGAGTTTGTTTTCTTTTTTTTAAAGATTTATTTATTCATGCATATAAGAACTGGGGTACAGGCCAGAGGTGCAGGGGGTGAAAGGGTTCACCAGAGACAGAGCAGGGAGCAGAAAAGGCAGAAAGACTGAAATACACTGCTGAGTGGAGCAGTGGGCGAAAAGGACAACTTCATAGTGCTGCTACTTAACCCCTTGCGCCACCAGGGAGGTCCCCTCCTTATAGTTTGAAAATGAGTCAGTTGGGCCCAGACAAACCTGTGCATTAGGGGAAGGGCTATCTAATGAAAGAGGTAATAGAACTTGAAGACAGACTGGCTCTGCCACTTGCCACTTTTGTAATACCTTTGGATAAGGTACTTAGCTTGGCTGTGCCTTAGTTCCTCTTCTGTAAAGAGGAGGTGGGACTGGCACCATTTTTTAGGATTGTGATGAGGCCTAAATGCCAAGTGGTTAGACTAGTACTATCTAGTCTAATGGAATGAGATGTGAGCACTCTTTATCATATTTCTTACTTCCTTAAACCGAGCAGTGTTTATTTCCTGGTGACTAGTGTTGAGTTTGTTCTGCTGAGAAATGTGCGGTCATGTCCCTTTCTTCTGCAGATATCTGGTATCACCAGAACTGTAAGGTATGCCCTAATCAGTATATAGATCATAGCTTTTGCACCTTGCTTTTGTTAAGAAATGCATAAACCAGAGGAGGCTCTGGCTGAACCACATGGGCATCTAGGTTGAAGGATCCTCTCTGATGAGTAACACATGTTTTATGGCCCTGGGGTAGGTGCATGGCAGAACCCTGTGTAAAAGAGCAAGATGGGAAGTGGGAAGGTCAGAAGGGGGTTGGGGGAGAGCATGTGCTCATAGATAGTGAGAGCAAAGTCTGAAGAGTGGAGAATAGCTCTGGATGAATGGGCTGCGGCCAAGACAGTAAACAGCATCCAGAAGCTACTGGCACTTTCTCTTACAAGTAGCCACCACAGTCCCAGGTGAGACTTGCCGGGCAGTGATCACTAGGACCCCTGGAAGAGGAGTGGTGGGTTGGGTGAAGAGCTTCTAGTGTGTTCCTAACAAGAAAGAGTAGCATGAGCAGCTTAGTGCATCTTATCTACTAGTGTAATTATGAAGAGATTTCCTTTCCCAAATGCAAGAAACAGGAACTTTTGCTGCCAAACTTAGCGGCATGTTTTAAGTCCCTCAAATCTCCTCTGAGTGCTACCAAAGCTCTCAGCTTTGTTGTTATCTCTTGTTGAAATATAGCCTGGAAAGGTCGTATCAACAGTGCCAATTTATGGGCCTGCTGAACCCAGGCAGCCTAGGGCAGGATGGGGAGTTGTTGGGAGTAGGTGCTTCACAAATTTTCCCTTTTGAGTGAGGCTGTTTATAATTTAAGGGTTTTTCTGCTTTAGAAGACTAACCTCTGCAGATTCGGGTCAAACAGAAGTTTTACTTCTGTAGGCTCCCAGAGGCAGGAGCCCAGATGTCACAGTAGCTCCCTGTGCAATCAGGAAAAAAGCTCAGCCTCGGTGTTACAGCTACCAAAACTCTGCCCCATTCTCGTTACTGGAGGTGAGCTCTCTTGGCACAAAGTTACACCAGAATTCTAAATCCCGTTCAAGTTATTAACAGTTTTGATCTATCATGTGTTCTTAAGGACTGATCAAACGAGATGAAGACTGCAAGATGTAGGAACACACCTAGAGCTTTGTAATCCTTTGTAAAGCTCTGAGGACAAGAAGGTCAGACCCAGGTATGCGCATACTCTGTCACTTGGCAAAATGGATGCAAATAGGAAAGGAAATTAAAGTCGACTGACCCCTGCAGCTGTGAAGATGTGTGGTACTTGAGTGTTAGAGGAAGTAACCTGAGACAGCTGAGATGACAGGGACCTTGGTTTGCAGTCTGTGATTTGATTAACTCATCTGTTGTGGTCAGAGAATAGGGACTTTGGAATCTAGAAAGGAACGTGAGCACTGAAATTCCTTATTTTTTTCTGCCTCCCTCTAACCCCTTTGGGTTCAGACATAAATGGAAAGATTGCCAGATAAATTGCTGTCCTTGCACTGGTAAGGAGTGCTGCTTGCTTGGCCCCGTCTCTCTGGGTTTGAGTCACCACTGCTGCTCAGGATTGAGTTACTACTCAGCTGTGCTGGGCGAGCCAGCTGTGAAGATACTGGGGTATGGAGGGCGATGGCGGAGGGTTTTGTGAACTCTGAGTAAGTACGGAAAGGGAAGTGGTAGGGATCAAGTTAAAAAGAAAACAACAACTGCAATTTTTTATTTTACTTACTGCTCATTAAATGGGAATACAAAAGCTTTTTTTAACCTCAGAACACACATCTGTTTGGGAAATCCAGGTAGGTTTCAAAAACAATACTGTAGATTTCTTTTCACTTGAAAAATACCCGAAGTCAAATAGCTCCAAGATTTTGCTGGAAGAAGTTGAGTCCTTGACCTCTGTGGAAACTCAAGGACAGAACATCGAGTTACATGTATTACCACGATAAGAAAAACTGGGAGTGGGGAAGGTCAAAAACCATGAAAATGACACTTGTTTGTACATCCTTTTGGCCCTGATAGTAGTTAGCTTTCTCAGTGGACAAATCGAGATGCCTTTATCTGTTTGTGTTCCACAAAAGTTCGTTTCTCCTCAGGGCTTTCTCGTTTTAATTTATTGATACATTCTTTTCCTGAGATCCCACATTCTGTTGCCATCGCCACTGTCTGTGAGTGAATCTGTTGATGTTCTGATATCTGCAGACAAGGAACTAAGAGTGACTGACTTGCTTAAAATCCAAGTCTAAATCTGTATGATTCCAAAAGTATGTGCCTATTCTTTTTTCTTAAAGATTTATTTATTTATGCACACAAGAACTGGTGTAGGTCAGAGGTACAATGGGGTAAGAGGGTTCACGAGAGACAGAGTTGGGAGCAGAACAGGTAGATCTACTGAAGTACACTGCTGAGGGGAGCAGTGAGTGAGACGGGAGAGGGAGAGGTCTGCTGTGCCGTATGTGCTTTTTCTGTAGCTCTCCTCCATGTACCTCTTATTTATCTAAAGCACTTAATGAGCATCTCTCCGCCAATTTATTGTGTTATTTACTGTCATGTTTTCCTTTCTATCCATGGATGCTTAGGTAGATTCTGGATATTTGTGGAATTGAATGAATTTTTTTAGATTTCTCTAAAAGGAGTACCTGATTACAAATTGAGAATGTCAGTCATTATCAAAACCTGGGGTCCATGTGGCAAGACTTGGGAACAGATAACCTGAATCATCTCTCCTTATCTCTATTGGAAGAGTGATGATCTCTCTCATTAATGGCCACAAATAATAGGTATGTAAGAATATGATATTCCTGTTTTGCACTTAAGAAGATGGAATTTATTTTTGGAAACTTTAAGTAATTTGTCAGTAGCTAGCATCTGTAAATAAACTCTGATTTCCTCATTCACCGGTGTCTTTTAGAGTCTTCAAGTTTGTTGGAAATGTTTGATGAAAGAAATTTATCAAGCCACAACTTTGACTTGGTAGAAATTGAATACTGACTAATTTCTACTGGTGGATATTTCTTTTTCTAGGGACTGAATCTGTTTAAATTCTAAAATCAAGGGTCAGAATTCTGAAATAAAAATGTGCAGTGTGTTTATAAACTCTCATTCCTCAGGGTTCAGGAGATCTCTGGTCAGCTTCGTCAGTGGACTTAGATGGAATGGTTTATGAAGGGCAGAAGCAAAGTGAAATGGATTTTAGATTTATCTTAGATTCCTGAGGCACAGCGAAATTCCTTTGGTAAGAGATTTCTTTAGAGGGTGTTGTATCTTTAGGGTTGAGTGACTGAGCACATGTTAGATGGTCACCTACCTGGAGCAGGGGCACATTGATAAGTTAGGGGATGAAGTAAGAAGATTGAGGTCAGATCCTAAAGGGCTTGAACCCCCTAAAAGTAGAAAAGGAATACAACTGGATTTGGTTTGTAGAAAAGTAGCCTGTGAAAGCCTGTGGAAGATAAAACTAGATAAAACTTGTCATTGTGACTCTAACTAGAGGTGGTAGTCTCAAAACTCATTGAGAGCAGACAGAAGGGCATTCTGGGAGGGTCTGTACTCCAGATTCCAGAGCTCTCTAGATCCTTAGAGCAGTGGTTCTCAGAGCTGATTGTGCACCAGATTTACTGTTTCCAGTTCAGTTGCTCTGAAGTAGGACCTGAGCATTTACATTATTAACACGTTCCTAAGTGCTGCTGTGGGGTGCTTCTGGTGTTGGAAACCACTGCTTACGAGGCTTTAGCAGTTGAGATAGAAATAAGAGTGTGAAGGTCAGATATAAACTGGCGTATGCCTTCTTTCACTGCCCTAGGATTTCATGTTTATAAGTCTATATTTCAGAATCTTGTAACCCACTTTGTAACGTCAACAAAACCTGAAGGCCATTGCCTCAGTCACAGTGACCCTTGGCATAGTCTGCATATTCCCTTTGGACGAGTTTCCAGCTGTGTGCTTGTTTTTAAACAGGTGTTTGATTTTTGGAAAATGCCCATTGTGGCTTCTTGACTTCATTAGAACAGCTGACATTTATATAAGCCAGGATGAGTTCTCACTTAGAGCATAGCCTCCTGGCCAGCAGGACTGTTTCAGAGACTGTGGGCAGGTTTGGCATTGAGTACTGTTGATTAGCCAGGTTTACACAGGACATGCCTGGGGGATTATCTCCTTAGCCCAGGAATTGAATTTCAAGGGCAAAGTCCACACTTGGCAGTTGATAGGCTGAGAACACCTGAAGAATATTTCACTGAGCCAGGCCTCAGCACCTCTTCCCACAGAGGTCGTTTTCTGCTTGTCTGCTGCCTAGGCAGGTTACTTTGGGATGCCTCTCCTGGAGAAGCATGGCTCCAGCCATTCCCATGTTCTCTACTTCAGGGAAGACTTCATTTCTCCCCAGTGGTCAGTGACTCAGATTTTCCAAAGGCTTTCCTTTTCCTTGCTTCCCTCATTTATTCAGCACACTCATAGAATTCTGTTTCTATGGGAATTGTGGGAAGGGCTATCAAAGGTTACCTGACCTAGCTCTGCCCTGTACACACAGAAAAGAATAATTTCTAAATCATACTGGGGTAAGACTAATAAGAGGCTGCCAGTAGCCCTACACAACCAACTTGGGATTTCTTAACCTCAGTGCTGCTCCAGGGATCGAAGGATGCCATGCCTGCACACCTGTAACCCGATCTCCGCCAACAGGCTGGGAACTCTGATCCAGTCCCAAGTGCCTAAGTTTAGAGATGAGAAAACTGAGCCTCACATGTGGCAGCACTAGGACTGGGATTCACATCTTTTCATGTCTGCTGGTTCAGGGCTTGTTGTATACATGAGAGCTGTGATGTGTTATAATTTCAGGTTAGAAAGCATGGATGAAATTGTCTTGGACTCATTTTTAAGATTTTTTTTTTGTTTTTATCTAGAAAAGGCAATGCATTTATGTCATAGTGGTTTACAAAATAAAGAAAACATATGTCATAATATGAGCCTCCTCTGTAAACTAACCCATATCCTAGAAACATAATCATTGGGGAACAGTGTACTTTTCCCTGTATTTGTACCTACAAATACATTTATTTTGTATTACATGTCACTCTAATCAAAAAACACGGGGAAATGTGTTGGTGAGGATATGGAGATGCTAGACCCTTTATACATTGCTGGTGGTTATGTAGATGTTTGTTGGTTCCTCATAAAGTTAAAACTTGCCATGTGACCCAGGATTCTACGCCATGATACAAATTCCAAGGAACTGATAATAGGAACTGATGTTGCATGCCAGTATTGATAGCAGCATTATTCAGAGTAGCCAAAAAGGTGGACACAATGCAAGTGTGCATCCACAGGTGAATGAGTAAGCAAAAGCATATGCATATAATGGAATATTATTCAGCTATGAAAAGGAATGAAGTTCTTAGACCTGCTACCAGGTGGATAAACCGTAAAAATACTGTGCTTAGTAAAATAAGCCAGACATGAGGACAAATAAAGCAATTATATATGTTTGGTTTATATAAAATATAATAGGTAAATTCATAGAGATAAAAAATAGATTAGAGATTCCTAGGAACTTAGGGAGAGGGAAGGATGGGAAATTATTGCTTGATGGTTATAGAGCTGTTTGGGGTGATGAAAAATTTTATAAATAGATGGTGGTAATGGTTTTGTAACAATGTGAATGTAATTGATGCCACTGAGTTGTAACTTAAAAAAATGTTTACAGTGGTAAATTATGTATTATTTTTATCCCAATAAAGAAAATGAAACATAAAAATTATATTCTACTGAAAAATTTCTCACTTGGTAACTTACCAAAGTTTTGTTCCCCATGTCAGTGCATTACTTTATCAGCAGCATTGCATTTCTTCAGGTAGGTGCATAATAATTTATTTAACCAAGTGCTTATTGATGGACATTTTAATTATTTCCAGTTTTTCCTAATATAAGCAGTGCTGCAATAAACCGCTGTCTTTGCCCAAGTGTTCTGGGACTTGTGTTACCATAGGCAAAATTCCTGGAAGGGAAGGTTTGTTGATCGAAGGGCATGCACATTATTGTCGAACTGCTTTCTGAAGAAGTTGCATCAACTCGGTTCTCATCAGCAGTATTTTAATGCTGCCATTTTCCACCACACCCTTGCCAACTTCTCATACATTTTTTATAATCTTTGCCAATCAGATAGGTGAAAAAGGATTTCTTAATTGTTACTTTATTTAGGACTTCATCTATTGTCAGTGGAATTGAACGCCTTAGAGGCTCACTGGCAGTTGTGCTTCTTATGTCAATTTTCCATTCAAATACTTTGTTCATTTTTCTGTTGTAGACTTATGAGAACTTTTACATACATTTTATACATAGAACACATACTACATTAGAAATCTTTGCCATACGGCTTGCTGATATTTCCCCTCCCCAGTTTATTTCCTTTTAATTTTTAACTTTGTTTTATGCTAATTATTTGCCTCTTAAGTGTTATAAATTTTTATGTAGGCATATGTATGATACCCTTTTTCATGGCTTTTGAGTTGAATTTTGTTCATACTTTGAAAACTTTTCACTCATCAGAATTATAAAAATAAACTCATTTATGTTTTCTGCTACTATTTTATGGTTCCAATATTTACATTTAAACTGTGATTAATTTAAGTAGTGAAGTAGGGATTAAATTTTATTGATTAAAAAACTGAAAGTAATCTGCTTACTAAATTCATTCTTTATGTAAAATTTGAAAACTTTTGTTTGCTTTAATGTTCTTAGTGAGACTACCTGTACTCAAGTTCTTGTAATATTTTTAGTTAGTATGTACCATAAACATTAAAACCATTTTCTGAATATCTGTAGGGGAAGAAATCTGATTCAGTTTACAGGAAAGAAAAAGAAAAACCTTTTTTGAGAGAGGCAGATCAAGAAATTTTGCACCCAGCCTTCTAGATCTCCAGTCCTGTTTTTTGGGTCAGTTTCTATTATCACCTGCATGATACAGCCATAATCTTTTTCCTCATGTTTGAGGATAGTTGTAGCACTCTCCTCAAATGCTGTATGCAATTATTGTATTGACACTCTAGACCTGGATATGTGACATAAGCCTGGTGAAGTGGAAGCCTGGTGAAGTTTATCCAGTTGGATAAACTCAGCCTGGTGAAGTGGAAGCAGGAAGGGCAGTTGTTTGTTTAAAGATGTGCGGGTTGGTGCTGAGGAGATTCAGGGTCAAAGACAGGAAGGCAGAGAGGAGCAGCAGAAGTATGAAGAAAATTGGGAACTTTGAAGACAGATGAAGGAAGATTTTGAAGTGATAGAAGAAGAATGTTTATTGAGGACCTACTTATGTCCCAGTTACTAAACTCAATAGGTTCCACAAGATTTTATGTTAAAAGTCATCTTTTAGTGCTGGGCTGACCTGGGATTGTTGCCCCTAGAGGTCATGAACCCAGAAAAGAAAGTCTTACTAATGATCAAAGTAAGTAAAATCTTAGATGCAGAAACTAGGTTTAGACATCATTTCTGCTCTGGTCTGCTTAGATGAAATGTTAGAGGAAATAGATTGCGTAAGAAGCCCATGGAGAAACCGCTTAAGATGAGCCAGTGTTCATTAGGCCTCTGTTGGACCAGCTGCATATAGACAACCCCTTCCCTTAGGGAACTTAATAATTTAGTGGACAAAACACATGAAAGATTCACACACTGTAGGTGATTCATGCCATTGGACAAGTGGCACTGGGAGGAAAGGATTAAATTGACCCCAGGCAGGAGGAGAGTGAGGCAGATGAGGGTAGGATTTCATAGAGGAAATGGTGCTGTTTCAGATTTTGAAGGATGAGTAGTTTGTTTTTTTTTATTTTGTCTGTTTTGACCACTGTAGCGGCAGGAAATGGCAGCACAGAACCAAGGTTCGGGATGGTTCTGGGCAGACGGGTCAGGGAAGGAGAGTCTTGGAGCCCTCGGTGGCTTTTCATACTTTAGTAGAGGTGGCCAGGTACATGGCAGGCAGGGGTGCCAGAGGGGCTGGGAGGCTGGCAGGCGCATCTCACCCTCTCAGCTGCTGCTTCTCTCTCTGCTGCTCGTCAGTACTGTCCGTTGGTCGGTCCTCGCAGTTCTGTCTGTTGGTCCTCACAGTTCTGGCATCCTCATGACGCCGCCATTTATGCCCGTGTCCAACACAGGTGTGCCCACTTGCACATGCCCACCCTGGAATGCTCACAGCACTGCAGGTGTCCATCATCAGTGGTGGGAGGGTGGAAATACCTGATCAACCTTTACCCTACACTGGATCTACCCTTGTTCTACAAACCAATTCGTTCCAAAGCATAGTGGCTTTAAACAACGGCCCTTTTACTATTACTGTATCTCTAATGATTCTGGGGGATCTTGCTTGGAGTCTTCTTAATTCTAGCAGGGGCTGGGATCTTCAGTAGACAGACTGACCCGGATGAGGCATCCGGGCGAGGGCTCTCGAGCACCTGGAGCTTGTGGGTGATAATCACTCTCACTGATTATTATTTTCTGTGATCCCTTTTGCCCGCCCTCAGCGTAGTAGGCTCTGGACCTGAAAACGTTAACCTTAGAGAGAATGGCAGAGTGTGTTGCCTTTATCTAACTGTAGCAGCAGGAAAGGTGGCACAGAAGCAAGGTTTAGGACAGACGGGTCAGGGAAGGAGAGTCTTGGAGCCCTTGGTGGCTTTTCCTGCTTTTATTGATCTCTACATCAGAGGTGGCATCAGGCACATGGCAGGCATGGGGGCTGGGGGGCCGGGAGGCTGGCAGGCCTCCCAGCCCCCAGCGCATCTCACCCTCTCAGCTGCTTCTTCTCTCTCACTCTCTCTCTCTGCTGCTCTCGCTTTCACTGCTGCTCTTCGGTCTGTACTGTTGGTCCTGTTGGTCGGTCCTGTTGGTCGGTACTGGCGTCCTCATGATGCCACCCATCTAAGCCCATGTCCAACTCAGGTGCGCCCACTTGCGCATGCCCACCCTGGAATGTTTGCAGCACCGCAGGTGTCCATCATCACAGTGGTGGGGGGGTGGAAAGACCTGATTTCTCTAACCCTACACTAACCTAGCCCTGGAAACTAGGCACCCTCATCTAGGACAGTTACAGGATCCATGTGGTATAGGCAAAGGAATAGCAAACAATTTGCAAACCTCTTTTTAAATCACCACAGTTATACAGAGAAACTTGAATTTTATGCTGTAGGGCAGTTTCCCCACCCAGAGTTAGTTTCCTACTGACTACACAGTTTCACCATAGTCTTTTAATACCTGAAGTATTATTTACATGTTTCAATCAGCTCACTTTTGAACTTAAGATTTTATTTTAGAAGGAATATTATCTTTCTTTTAGTGGAAAAATCAATATTACTTGCTATATACAGAAGACAACTTTTAAAGTAAATACAATGAAAAGAAAGAAAGTTTTCAAATTTTAGCCAGAATTTGCTGCTTATGAAAATATCTCACCTTAAGAGATTATCACGAGTTAGAGACAGTAGCAAGTGAAGACCTTAATCTAATGAGAAGCTTTGAAAGAATTAAAAAGTGAATGACTTTATCACCTTGTGATTTCACACCATGTGATGCTGTGTCCAGAACCTAGCAGCATGTGATGTGATGTTGGGTGCCTGCAGTTCCTCACCACATTTTGGGAAGTACGGCTATGGGCATTGGACCTACTGAAAGAATTTGAACACTGGAGTAATATAGTTAAACTTGCATTTTAGCAAGGGCACTTTGGCTGAATTGTAGAGAGTATATCTAAAGAAAATAAAATTGGAACAAGGAAATGGTTTCTAGGAGATTATTGCAGTAAGTCAAACCATTGATGACAAAATCTGACTTAAAAGGTGGAAGGGGTTAGGGGAGGGGAATATAACACATTAAAGAGGTAGAATTTGCAGGACCTGCTCATAAATTGAACTAGAATAAGAAGGTGAATGAAAAGTCAGGGATGACTTGCAGAAGTTTGGGTGATTTTGTAGAAAAAGTACAGGAGAGAAGATTTTTTTATAAGGGGTGGAATGATAATGATGAGTTCAGTTTTAGACATTCTTCTAAAAAAATACTTAACACGAATTCAATTGCCACTTTATAGATTTGTCTGATTGTTTCTTTGGGGGTTGTTTAGGTTATTTTTGTCTGCCTGTATTTTCTGTGAACTGTAGATTAGATGTAAAGGCTTGATTAGATTTAGGTTAAACATTTCTTTGGAGGAAAACCTTTATAAATGATGCAGTAGATCAGAAGCACATAATGTTTAGTTTCCCCATAATTATTGATGCTAATTTTAGGTCCCTTCTTAATGTAAGACTAGCCAAATTTGTCCATTGCAAAATCATTGTTTCCATTTCATGACTGGTGGATAATCTGTGGGTGAACTTTGACATTGGTTACCGTCACTCTTTCACATAAGTAATTAGGTTTCCTTTTTAAAATTTTTATTATGGAAAATGTAAAACATGCAAAAGTAGAGAAATCTATTATTCAGCGTCAGCCATTATCAACATAGACACTAGTTTATTTAATCTCAATTCTACTCCTTCTGCACTGGATTTTTACCATTTATCCATAAATACTTTAATAATGTATCACTAAAAGACCTCTCAGACATGTCTTAGATGTGTTGAATTCTGACCAGCAATTTTTAATCACTCATAAAGGAAGAGAGGCTACTGAAGATCCATTTGTCCACTGATTGGGACTTTATAGGTAAAAGGTCAAAGGGGCTAGAGGTTGAGAGTGGTGGGTAGTGTATACTTACTTGGGTGGACAAAAAGGTGGTAGCCGATGCAAACTAGGAATAAATGAGCTCAAGGAAAAGAAGAGCACATAAGGTCAAAGAGCAACTATTGGATAATAAAAAGGTAAAGAGAAAGGCAGGAAGGGAAATGTGGTCAGAGAGTAGGATTTTGGAGAACTGGATTGAGATGTGTGGTCTCAGGCAAAGACGTGGCCCGAGGTTTGTCCACAGGTATGGCTGACTAAAGTAGAATTGAAGTCAGGGAATCAGTTGTAACAAGGGTTTTGAGAGCATCCATCCACAAAGGTATGACAGTTGCCAGAGTGAAGGGAGTGCCAAGTGTATGTTAAGGGCAGATCTGTAGGCACTGTGAAGAGTTTGAAGATGTGGTGTGGTGGTTTTGCAGTAAAGCAGTGACAGTGTGGAATAGGTTGGAAGTGTAATCAGTGATGGGAGAAGACAAGATGAAAAAATTGCAGATCATTTAAAATAGCTTTTAAGCCTATTGTGCTCTAATAGATAGTGTTGTCCACGAACTGGACTGGGAGAAAACTATTAGGGTAGGGGATTAATGCTGAAAAGAATTGTGCTGTGTGCATGGGAATTGAAACAGGAAACCTCTTGGAGACACACTGCTTCCCTAAAGGAGTGCCAGTATTAGGGGAGTTGGCCAGGGAGTCTACTTCTCTCTCCCTACTGGTTCTCTTTGTATAGTAGTAGCCCCTGATACTTTTTTTTTAAAAAAGATTTATTTATTTATGTATACAGGAGCTGGGGTGCAGGCCAGAGATGTAGGCCAAAGGTGCGGGGGTGGGGGGGTGGTGAGAGGATTCACCAGAGACAGAGTGGGGAACAGAACAGGCAGATTGAAATACACTGTTGAGGTGAGCAGCTGGTGAGACAGGAGAGGTCTGCTGCACCATGTGGGCCACCTCCCTGGCCTGGGCTTGGCCGGCCACAGAAAGCTTCACAGTGTTGCACTTTAACCCCTTGCACCACCAGGGAACCCTCCCCACCATGCTCTTTTGATTGACATTTATTTTGTGAGCCAATCTTTGTGAGGATTTGTGTTGCATTTTTTACACTTTGCTTCAAGGCTTTGTACAGGGGCGGTAGAAAGAAGGGATGCCTGTCTTTGGATGAAGCACTGGTCCAGAGAATGCCCAGCATTTTCTTGCCTCTTGGCTCTTAAGCCTTTAGAAAGCCATTGACGCCTCAGGATTGGAGGTGGAATGTCCCGTTTTCTGACCTTATTTGAAACTTCATCTCTAAAATAGTAGGAAAGGCATACATATCTCTTCTGGGACATAATCATATTTAGGAAAGAAGCATATTATAGATTTCAAAGTTTTGGAAAATTTTAAACTAAAGTCACAAATTTGTGCGTACACTAGAAATGAAAACTTGAAATAATGCTTTTAGGGTGATCATGACTGAAGGAGATGAGATTACAGGGAAGTGGGGAGAAAGGCCTATCTGGCTCACCACCAGGATCACCTTGACTTTGAAGCAAGTAATCTAGAAATGGGGGGATTTCTCACTGTCTCACCAAACACCTATGTTTAAGAGAATGAGTGATGCACACTCTGACATGGCTTTGTGATTTAGTGTTGAGAGAAAAGTTTTTCTGTTAGGCTGGACTTGGAGTTCATTTCCTGCTAACAATGCTGATAAGTGTGTACGTGTGCACATAAAAAGAAATGTCAGCTCTGCTTTATGCATCATACCCTGGAGGATAATAATAGTTATGTACATGACCAATACCTACAGCATATGAAATATTTTTACATATTTTACTGGTTTTGCATTGTTTGGAAGAGGAATCACAGTAGCTGTCTACAAAAGACATAACAGAAACAGTACCTTATTGTTTTTCCATGAGTTTCCCATGGGATAGTGGAAGGAGTCAGAACTTTAAAGTCAGACGTGGTCTGACTTCTGGCCTCTTGCTTTACTCCCTGTATGACCTTGAACTTTAGTTTTCTTATTTGGTAAAAAAACAGACTTGATAACATTTACCTCATAGGATTGTTTTAGAGTATTAAATAAATTAACATAATTAATGGATGGGAACAGTGCTTGGCACACAGAAGATAACTGAAAGGAGGCCTTAATCATGTTAATAACCTAGAGACAGATTATCAACACCAAAGAAAAGAAGGGCTTGCCAATGTTTTAATCTAGTTAATTAACATGGTTGCTGTGAATGGCTCTCTGAGCTCAATGACTGAGCTCCTTGGCAGTCTGAGAGGCCCATAAGGCTTCTGACCCCACTAGGAAGGAGGAAACACACCAGTTTAGCAAGGCAACGTTTGTTTTTTTAGTTTTATATTTTAATGAGATTTTTTAATATGGATATCTTTGTAGGAAGTGTTGAATGTTATATGGGACAGTAATCATTACAGATTTTTAAAATTGAGAGGATGTTTAATTACTTTTGTCCTTGTTTTTATAACCACAGGACATTTTTTTACCATTTTTTTTACAAGTAATGCTTATGCAATTTCGAATTCCTATGGCTTTCTTACAGGGACTGCTGATAATAACATTTTATTTTTACATAAACTTGCAACTTAGTGAAAACCATATATAATGAATATAAGGACTGAACTGTAGTGACGGAGCTATTGGTATACTATGTAGTAGCTTTTGAGTGACAGAAAAATGGAGCTTAAAATACACAGGTGCATGGATATATATATCACATACCCTTTAGACAGTCTTATTTTTGTTTTATTTTTTTAAAATTAATTTATATATATTTTACATCATTGTCCATTTTTGTGCAGTTTGCTTTTTCCTCTCAGGTGTAGTCCCTGTAAACTCCCATCAGTTCACCTGTTCACCATCACCATGGTCCCTTGTGCTCTTCCCTGCCCTGTTTTGAATCCACTTCCTCCTCCCTACCCTGCAGAATGTCTCTGATTTATAGTTGCCTGTTAACTTTGTTTATTTATTATTTTTTTTCTTATCCTTTATTTGTGTCCTCTATATTCCTCCTATAAGTGAAACCATCTGATGTTTTTCTTTCTCCTGGTTTATTTCATTGCACATAATTCCTTCCAGCTCTGCAAATGGCATGAATTTATCTCTTTCAATTGCTAAATAGTAGTCCATTGTGTATATAGACTATATCTTTTTGATCTAGTCATCTATTTTTGGGCATTTGGGTTGTTTCCATATCTTACCTATTGTAAGTAGTGCTGCAGTAAACATAGGGGTACAGATATCCTTTTGAATTGTTTTTGTGTTCTTTGGGTATATTCCTAGGAATAGAATTACTGGGTCATATGGTAGCTCCACTTTTAGTAGTTTGATAAACTTCCATACAGCTTTCGGTAGTGGTTGTGTTACAGGGCAGGGAGAGGAGCACCCAGAACCCCCAAGCCTGCCCTCTCTGAATGGGTTCTGCCATCCGCCGCATTAAGACAAACACATAAA
>JAGFMF010012118.1:286485-380670 GCA_019455555.1 Galemys pyrenaicus
AGACCAAAAAGCAAGCACAGTTTCTTCACATGTCCCTCTGCTCCACGTGCCTCCTCCAGGTCTCCTTGCTGCTCTCCATCTTCCTTTCTTCTCCTCTCTTCTTCCCTGCAGAAATCTTCTTATCCTCAGCTCCACCCACTTAGGGCGGAACCAGGATTTTGGAGCTTCCCCTTTTCCTGGGACCACCCTGTTACAGTTGGACCAGTTTACATTCCCACCAACAGTGTAAGAGAGTTCCTTTTTTCCCCACATCCTCACCAATATTTCTTGTTGTTGCTGTTTTTTTTTTAATATGTGCCTTCTCATTGACTTGCATTTCCCTGATTATAAGTGATGCTGATAGACATCTTTCTTAATATCACCTTTGTAGTTGGGTTTTTGTAAGAGTTGAGCAAGTTACTCCAAGACCTGGAGTTTCTATATTCTTTACTCTGTACTCTTTATTTTCAACTGAAAGCAGGTCCATAGACTTTGGGGAACCACTGGGAGGGATTGACTTCCTGCAAGAATATTAGAGCTGTAAAAAACCTGTGTTGAAATACTTTGTTTAATCTTTATAGTCTTGGGGGGGGGAGGGGGTGACCAAACATTTTATTTCCTCTGAACAACCAGCCTTCTCCTCCATTTGCAAGTGGGAGTCGCATTGTGTTGAGAGATCAGGTGACCAAGCCTCCATCTCTTGGTCATAAATGCTAGGCAGAGATTGTAAATCCTTTGCTTTATCTGCTTGACTGTTTCTGATTTGGAAATGACTGTCTGTTTCTAGATAGCACCAGTCCTGGGCGATTGCTGAATGAAGCTGAAGCAAACAAGTCATGAGATTACAGTGACCAGAGAGAGAGATCCTAGTTGAGAATGGGTGACTTTACTAGAAGGTACACAACAGTAGAGCAGGCAGGTTTGGTGTCCCAGGGTGTGAAGAGGATGGCAGAACCCATTTAGACAAACAGGTTTAGCGGTCCTGGCGTGCCTACTTAGTTGCCTGGTAACAACTTCATATATAAATAATTTAATTGGTATGTAATGGACCATTGTATGATATTGAGAGATGGTGAAAGTGTTTCTACATTTTGTATATTACAAACAATGCTGAGATGAACAACCATGTATGAGGAATGTTTAAGAATTTTTGGATGCTGGGCCTCCCTGGTGGCGCAGTGGGTTAAGCAACATACCATGAAGCAAACCACAGCCACTGCAGCACGAGTTCGATTCCTGCCGCAGGCCAGGGAGGGGACTCACATGGCGTAGCAGACATCTGCCTTGCCCCGCTGCTGCCCTCAGCAGTGTGTTTCAGTCAGTCTGCCTGTTCTGCTCCCCACTCTGTCTGGTGAATCCTCTCACCTCCTGCGACTCTGGCCTGTACCCCAGCTCTTGTGTGCATAAATAAATAAATCTTTAAAAAAAAAAAAGAATTTATGTATGCTAACTTCCTAGAAATGGAATTGCTATAGTACGGTGTTTGATTCTTCAGCTTTGGTAGGTCATACCAGGTTGCTATCTGTAGTAGTTTTGTTGGGGGGAAAATATACTAAATGAAAGCAATGTATGTGTTTTCATTTCCCCAATTATTGGCTAACATTTGGAGATTCCATGCTTGTCAAGTATTTTCCAATCTGATGAATATGAAATTATATTTCATTGCTTAAATTTGTATTTATTTTCCTGGTTTACCAGAGATTTAGCGTTGGTTTATGTTATTATTTGGGTTTTTTTTTAATTGTCTATTCTTATCTTTTGCATATTTTTCAGTTATTTATCTTTTTCCTATTGATTTTTGAAAGTTTTTTTATGAATTCTGATTTTTAATCTTTTTTCACTATGTGCTTTGAAGTTATTTTCTCCCTGTGACTTATATCATTGTTTGATTCATTCTTCTGAACTTTTGATATAAGTATATGTCAGTACATACATATCTGAATTGTTCTCTGGAAAAATTTTATTGGTTTACAGTACCTGCATCTGTGTATGAGAATGCCCTGTTCCCACGCCCTGCCTGACCTTGGCAATAGTTTTTTTTTTTTTATCTTGTCCCATTTGATAAATGAGCATTCCTTTCTTTTCATTATAGCAGAAACCTGGCCTTCCCTGAAGATCTCTTTCCTTGTAACCTTATCCAGTGAAGAACTTATCTCCCCATGACTTTCACTGTACTTCCTCCCTGAAGTCAATCTCTCCTTTCTCATACATCTCCTTTCCTCATTCTCAGTGCTGTTACTGCTTTCTTGACTTCTGTGCTAAGTGCTTACAACCTTTTTCATTACTTTCCATTCTGGCATAATTAGAACTTGGGAGTTCACACTGAGAATCCTTCAGTGCTCTGGCCTCATAGACTGTCAGTCTTTTCAATGGCAGAGAACTCATCTCCTGAACCTTCAGTTGCTCTGCATGTACTTGTAGCATGGCCTCATCTCTTGGAGCTCTTCCACATTCAGGATCTTAAGCCCTGACATTTCCTTCCCTCCCAAATCTGAATGTTTACACCTTCCTCTCCTTTATTGCCCCCTCCTGACAGCTGATTTTATAGCCTTTCCCCCAAGGTATAGCTCCATAGCTGCCAGGGGGGCTGCTCACTTATTTTCTTGTTCGTTCTGAACCTCATAGATCAGAGTGCCAAACATGACCTTGATTACTTGGTCCCTCCCTCCCTTATAAATTCCTGAGCCTTCAGTCCTGGTGGTCTACATGCTCAGCTCTTCTGTTACAGCTCCTAGAGCTCTGAGTACTGCTGCTTCATCTTTCAAAAGCACAGTTCCTGGCCCAATCTGTATTTCTTAGAAAATTTCTATGATTTTCCAGAGAAAAGAACGGGTCCTTAATTTGACTCTCAGAGGCCTCTAAGAGCTGATATTTCTCTTATTTCCTAACTCTCTTTCCCTTTGAACTACTTTCAATTAAATTCCTGTCAGACAGAGCATCTTGCTGTTCTTCATGTATCTTCTACTTTCCTGTCTCCAAGACTGCTCCGGTAGTTCCGTTTGGCCAGGATTACTCCTTTATCCTTTTGTCCTTTGACCTACTAGGCCCAATGTAAGGGTGATTCTCTCTATGAAACCTCCCTGCTTCTTCAGTTGGAAGTAGTAGCCCTCTTAACTAAATCCACTTCCTCTCATCTCTCTCAGGGGCACTGAACTTCTCTTTTAGTAGTATTTAAAATAGTCTCCCAGGTATTGGTTGTAGTTTTTTGTATCATTGTATCTATCCTATTAAAAGGTAAGGTCTTTAAGAGGAAACATTTTTGAGTCCCAACACTAAGCACACGAGTTTATACATGATTGGTGTTAAGTTTGCCTTAGTTGAATGCTAAGGGTGCATGATAAGGGTGAATGGAAGGAGAGTCTTGCCCTTGCTTACCAGAGATTGTATCTAAAGTTTCATACCCCTGAGGTCCTGACCCATTTGCAGCAGGAAGCTTGTCTTTTTGTGGGGCCAGGGGGTCTTGAGTACCAAGAGTTCGATCAGGATGTTTTTAGGTTTAGGAAGTTAGGGTACCTATATTCTGTGTAGGGAACAGGAATTCAAAGTAGTACAGAAAAAGAAAATGTTGAGCATGCCCTTGGGAGAGGTCAGAGCAGGGTCTAGAGAGTGTGGTGACCCTGAGGTGAAGATTTTATTTTCATCATCAGGCCAACCTCTTTCCTCTTTATCTGCCAGGACTGAGCTTCAATTAAGGTGAGCAGATACTATGTGGATTGACATTTGCCCTTCTGCCTGCCTTGGGACCTTGAGTCATAGTCTAACTCTTCATGGGAAACAGCCTCTTGTCTCATTCTGTCCAGCTGCTCTTTGTCCTCTGAGGTCTGGCTAGCATTTCCTCAGACAAAAATCCTGTCTTGAGCTACTCTAACCTCTCTCCTCCAATTCTGTACTTTATTTTATTTTTTTAAAGATTTATTTATTTATGCATACAAGAACTGGGGTACAGACCAGAGGTGTGGGGGTGAGAGGATTCACCAGAGACAGAGCCGGAAACAGAACAGGCAGATCAACAGAAACACACTGCTGAGGGGAGCAGCGGGCGAGGCAGGAAAGGTCTGCCACGCCATGTGGGTCCCCTCCCTGCCCGGGAGCAGGGATTGAATTCATGCTGCAGTGACTGCGGTCTGCTTCACAGTGCATTGCTTACCCCATTGTGCCACCAGGAAGGCCCCAATTCTCTAGAGTACCTTTAGTTTGTGTCACACATCTGAATTATTTTCCCTCAATCCGTGAATTGTTTGAGTGCTATAATCAGATCTTAGGTTTTTTCCCCTCCCTCTCTGCTCAAAGAAAAGCAGTGGATCAGTTGGTACTGTTGATTTTATTGATGTGTCTGATATTAGAACTTTGATTATCAGCAGCAGAAAAACTGAAGATGGGAAAGGGCGTGACAATAAACCTGAGCCTGATGAGCTGGCTTTCCAGAGTTTGGTTCTAGGGAGGTGACGTCTGTTCCTCTTTATAACCTGCTAGTGTACAAGTGAGGTAGGTGAGTTTCCTGGATTCTCATGTCTGCAGCAATCCTTTCCATCAGTAGTTAGCATCCACGCAGGTGAGGGGATGAGTTGTTCAGGATGTGACCTCCTGGGAAGAAGAAGGAAGGCTGATGATGGCTTGGGGCCCCATATAGCAGTCACCAACTTGGGGAGAACTGGCACCCTGCCAGTTCCTTTCTACACCAAGGCATATGTGATAGATGAGAGCTTGAAGAATTCTTTACCCGGCCCTTCCCTGAGCTGGAAGCACCATGGGGAATAGCAAGCCATTTGGCAGACTTGCCTTCTCTGCCTTAAAGTACTTGATTCCTGTTGCTAACAACAGACATGGGTAGTGTAAATAAAACACAGACACACAGGCACACAGACACATGTGGAGACTGAACATTTGAATTGTCAGGGGGCAGGGGAAGGGTTGAGGAGGAAGGGTATTAAAAATATGTAACTTAGTCTCTGAAAATACTTAGTGTGCCGGTGGGTCCTCTCTCGGTGAGGGTCACAGAGAGAGGTGAGTGTAGATAGGGAGTAGGAGATGATACTGTCCGTCTGGATGTCACAGGCTGCAAAGACTAGGTCCTGTTAGCAGTTAGATGCAAAACTGACCGGTAGGTAGTCCTTGGAGCTAAGTCGGGGCTGATGACAGCTTCCTCCTTTCTCTCCTGCCCTTTCTTTACAGCTTTTGCATACTCACCCTTGTATTGCTCACATGTGGTGTAGATTGATCAGCGACAGCTGTGGTCTTCTCGTGGGGCTGACCTGTACTCCCTGAAGTATGTACCCCCAGATATGTAACTGGCATTCTGGGAAGGCTCCTGAAAGCTATGAGCTTCCCTAGCATGAAGTAAAACCGATTCGGCCTCACTGGGAAGGGTGGTGTTACTAGGTGGGAGACTAGTTGGCGCTACATGAAGTAATGCGATGGTTGTGTTTCATGTGAAATAAGCTTATTCAGAGACTTGAGATTCAGATAGATTGTGCTGAGGATAGGTGATAAGGAAATATAAACAGAGATGGATTATATTGTCTTCTCCCTCCTCCCTAGATCTAAAAGGTCTCTAAGATTATAGCTGGTGAACTCTTCAATTTCTGATTCAGGAGGAAAAACACTGCACTGATAGGGTATGTCACGTGGAGTTTACTGATTTTGTTACTGCAGGAGTTACAGGACTAAGGTACATGTGAATTTAGAAGTTTTGCAAGATTGTCCCTACAATAATAGCAGTCTGACTCATATTCTGATAATCTTTCTTGAATAGAAGAGGAATAGAGTTACTCTCAGAATCTGAGAATGGTACCCCGGAGAGGCCTAAGGGAGTCACCTTCCATGTGACCGCTATCATCTCTGCAGAGCTGGTGATACAAAGTACAGGGACTCCTAAGGAGAGTGTTGGTTGTTTTTTTTTGTCTGTTTCCTGGTCCTTAGGAGGGGTCACTGGCTAGGGCTATTATTAAATGAGGTTGGACCTAGAGGCTAGCTCTTAAATTGATAAAACTCCAAAGCAAGACAGGCGGCAGTACTACTTGAGATGAACTAAGAGAATGATGATTCTTAAAATATGTTTTAAACCACTAGATCTGGGTAGCTTCTTGGAAAGATTGAAGAAGAGGTAAGAAGACCTTGCCCAACTGGATTTCATGACCCCCACCTTAGTCCCTGAGAGTAACACAGCAATCAGCCTGTGAAGCCTGCTTATTGAATTCCCTACCTGCATGGTTTAGGAGTGGGGAGGTTTATGTTGGAGCCTCTCCCACCAGTTTGATGTAGGAAGGACTGTTGTCGTTTTCTTTATTGCATCTCCAGTATCTGTCCCAGCAAAGTGCTTGGCTGCAGTAGCTTCCCAACCTATATGCACAGAAGGGGTCTTAGAGCACAGCCAGAATTTTGGTAAACAGAAAAGAAGGAAAGTGCTTCTGCCAGTGATGGTGGGAGCACAGAAACACAGGAGCAGAAAAGGACAAGTCTGGAGAAGGAGGTGTTTGAGGGGAGGGAGATGACTTTGGTTCCATTTGGCAGGATTCTGGAGAACAGGAGGAGTGTGGCTCTGGAGTGACTGGCTGTGAAGGAACCTTGTACACAGGAACGACATGATGCTATTGATGTTCAGGATGCTTAGTCTGTCATTTATGCTCAAGGAGGACTGGAGGTGGGAGAATAAACGGGAACTAATGATAATGACAATAGTCACATAACTTGCATTTAGTGCCTCCTGTGGGTTAGCACTCAGTGTGCTCTGTATGTAACCAGAGACCATTGTACGCTAGTAATCAAGATATGAGGTGATGAGCTGGAGAAATACTGTATAGAAGACGATATAGTTAATGACTTTGTATGTATTTGGCTATGTATTTAGTTAAATAAGAAGTGGCTCCAAGCACCTCTTCATGGTCTCTGATTCCCAAAACTTGCCCTTGAAGCTGCTAGAGCGGGAGTTCTTATCTGGCTGGGTTGGGCTGCTGAAATTTTATATACTCCTTGCCAGCAACTAATGTCCTTGGGCCTCAACTGGGGTGTGTTCCTTGTCTGGCCATCTGGAAGGTCAGAGAAATTAGCCACTAGAATTTACCCATTTTGGCCTCCCTGGTGGCGCAGTGGGTTAAGCAACGCACTATGAAACAAACCGCAGCCACTGCAGCACAAGTTCGATCCCTGCTGCCGGCCAGGGCGGGAACCCACATGGTGCAGCAGACCTCTCCTGCTGTGCCCACTGCTCCCCTCAGCAGTGTACTTCCATTGATCTGCCTGTTCTGCTCCCGGCTATCTGTGGTGAATCCTCTCACCCCCCACACCTCTGGCCTGTACCCCAGTGCTTGTATGCATAAATAAATAAATCTTTAAAAAAAAAAAAAGAATTTACCCATTTAGTGCTTCGAGGGGTTACAACCTGTCAGTGGAATCCTAAGCCTGGGAACTGCTGCTTTCACAGGGCTTTGCAAAGTTGGAGCAGGCTAACTGTTCTAGCACCGACAGCTCCCTTATTTGGACACTAAGTTTTCAGGGTGAGACTGGACTTGTTTGGTTTAGGAGATTTATTAAGAATCTGATCCCTTTGTGAGTGATTTTCAAAGAGATAATGTGACATTAGAGCCCTACCTTTCTTCATCTGATCATCCTTTTCTTGGCCTCCTTTCCACCCACATATAAGACCAGGATGAGACCTGTGGACTGTCCCCACTCTGTTCCTAGAGGAGAAATGGTTGACACACCGTAGAGCCAAGAATCAGGTGACTGAGGCCTGGGAGTTTGACTTTAGGACTTGGGAAAAGAATCATGCTCAGCTTTGAGGTTTAACTCTTCACTTTGAGGGACTTGGTAGATTTGCAGATCATCAGTCCAGCTTCATGTGGGGAGCAGGGCATGTGGAAGTGGTGATGGACATCATGGTGGTGATGGTGAATGGTGGTGGGTGGTAGTAGTGCTGCTGATGGGGAGAAATCTTTCGTGGCAACTTTTAAAAGAATACCCACCACTACCCGCTCCCTGCAGTAGATAGCTAGTCATAGTGGAAGCCCAGCCGCTGACTTTCCGTCTGCTTGACCCCTGCAAACCTCAGCAAAGTAATTCAGCTCATGGTAGTAACACTGAATCCTATTGGAGGAAGGGAGAGTGGGAAGGAAAAGAACAGGTTTCTGTCAACAAAGGTGTGCTTTCACTGGTTGGAACTTGGTGCAAGGTGCCCTTCAGCCCTCTGGGTGATTGCTGTGGGCTTAAGGTATATTGCTGCATGTGGAAAGGCTGTGAATCATAGGGACACGTGGGGCTGTAGGGTGGAGGTAGGGCCTCCAACTGAAGTTGCTGAAACCCAAAGCAAAGCTGACTGAACCGAGAAACTGCTACTGCCTAGTGCTCCTTTGCATGAGTATTGTATTTAATGCAGTATCGTGATCGGAACCGTGATCTGTTTCACAGACAAGAAGCTGACACTTAGAAAGGTTAGGTAACTCATCTACAACATCAGTGCTAGTAGAGGCAGTTAGAATTTATACCCAGCACCATTGTTTTCTTTTTATTCTGTATAGAGAAAACCATGGCAGCTATTGGTTTTAATGTTTTTGATTTACAGAAAAATCGCAAAGGTGGCACAAAGAATGCGTATAGACTAGGCCAGCTGTTCATTCGCCCTCGCCCCACCCCACTTCCTTTACTGGTCCATTTTATTATGAGAACTCATGGAGGTTGAGGTTCAGATTTAGAGAGAGGACATCTTTCCCAAAGATTTCAGCTTGGTGGAATTTTTTTTTTAAAGATTTATTTATGCATACAAGCACTGGGGTACAGGCCAGAGGTGTGGGGGTGTGGGGCGGTGAGAGGAGTCACCACAGACAGAGCGGGGAGCAGAACAGGCAGATCAACGGAAGTACACTGCTGAGGGGAGCAGCAGGCACAGCAGGAGAGGTCTGCCGCACCATGTGGGTCCCCTCCCTGGCCGGCAGCAGGGATCGAACTCGTGCTGCAGTGGCTGCGGTTTGTTTCATAGTGCGTTGCTTAACCCACTGTGCCACCAGGGAGGCCCTGCAGCTAGGAATTTTGAAAGTTCATCAAAGTATGCTATTCTCAAATGTCTGGTTTCTTCTTCTCTGCTGGTTTGGGCTACATGTGACTTTGATGCCTCATTTCAGAGTAAAATACTGTATTTTCTGACTTTGAATAGGTTTGGAGAGTAACTGGGTTTCAGAGAGTCAGGGTAGGCAGGGAGCTATAAGGAGTCTCCTTACTAGTTCAGCTTCTGGACATTCTCTCTGACGGGGTTGTTACAGGGAGTGTTTGTAGCTTCAGTGGGTGTTTCATGACCTGGAACCAGAGCCCTTCTGAGGGACACAGAGAGGACTTTGCAGTGAGGCCTGCAACTGGGATGCACTGGAGCCTGTGCTGGTTCTTGCAGGGTGGTTTGTGGAGGTCAGTGCTCTGGGCCCAGGCCTCCATCTGAAGGAGGCAGGCTGACTGGGCAGGACGATATTCGTGGGCAGCTGGTGTACTTTGTTTTGGGTCCCAGGCACATTCTCCATTTAAGGGAAAGGGGTCTGTGATCTCCTTGGCTCTGGGTGTGAATGGGCTGGCCCAAAGTTTGCTCATGGCCTTTGCTGGATGTGCTTTTTCAATGAGATCACTCCAGAATTACATTCCTGTGAAATTATATTTCACTCAGGACATGAAGCTGGATTTGTGTAAAAGCTTTGGCACTAAATCTCAGGGCTCAGAGCGGGGCAGAAATGAGAATAGGGATAAACAGCTCTTTAGAAGGAGGGTAAAACAGAAGAGAGAGAAAACACTTATTATAGGATTTTGCATTTAAAATTGATATACTGCGAGCATAGCCAGGGAGTCCGATTGTCACTCAGCCTATGGAAAAGCCGACGTGATGCTTATTGCCCCAGCTGCCTGCTACCCCCAGGCAGTACGGGCTCACCCTGCCACAACTATCTTCTTTTTTTCTGTCTCTTTTTGGCTCTGTCTGTCTGTCTCTCTCTAGAAAGGTACACAGAAGTGGAGAGACATTTATAAAGTGGTAAGGTAGCGCTCCCAGTACGTTCTGGTTCCATAGGCAAACTATTGTTATAGGGTAGGGTCTGGACTCACTCAGTGTTAAATGAAACTACGTCCTGAATCACCTTGCAAAGCTGCAGCATGATGGCTAGGAAAGTGCTCTGAAACTTGGAAGTGGGGAATTGGGTGGTGGTGCTAATAGTGCTCTTAACAACAACAGCTAACACGGACCCTTGCTGTAGACTGGATACCATTCAATGAGATCTAGTGAGCAAAGGACCTAAAAGCACTGTAGGTAGGTCAGCCCATTTCCCTTGCAGTATGGGATAGCTATTGTTGTTGACATAGGAAGAACTGAGGTCACACAGCAACAAATTAGTTCTAAACCTGGTTCTATACTTACGTAGAGCTCTAGTCTCCTTTGTAAAATGGAGAAAATGCCTATTGCGTTCAATCTCCTGGGTTTGTCTGGTACACTTGAATGAGATACCCGGGGATAGTGATTTTCTTGGGAGCTACACTGGGGGAGAAAGGACACTTGCACTGTAGCTGTGGTTTAGATACTGGGCTCCTGCTTAATGTGCCTGCTGCTATGAGTTTGGGTCTTTGTGCTTCACAGTGCACTGGGCTAGCTGGTGGCAGTATCTTTGATCATATTTAGAATCAGAATTTGAACTGCAATGAAAGAATCAAGAAACCAGGTTTTTTTGAGACAAATGTATATGTAAAATATCCCTAGGATAACTCTTTTGAGCCAACCAGTTCTTCCTTTTGAGCTAGGGAAGGAGTGGGGAAGCAGGATGGTGGGTGGGCTTTGGCATGGGGAGTTACTTTGTTGGGTTGTTTTTGGCAGCTGTGAGGTGGCAGAGGGGCCGACTCAGAGAGACATCTTGTGTCAGCACCCATAACCCAGCCATAATCCAGCAGATTGCTAGATTCTGTGACCTGCTTTTCCTCAGGTGAGAAATATGTGGGGAAGTTTAGAAGTTGCTTTGCATTGTTGTCTTGTTCATGGAAACTGTGTCCAACAAAGTGGTCCACTTTTATAGGCACTGTACCCACAAATGTGGCAACTCTGAGACTTGAGGAGTACGCTATGCTGCACTCGGTAGTTTATGAAAAAGAAGGGTGAAAGGGACAAGGAGGGAAGTATCTCCTTGTACAGCCAAGGAACAGCAGCATCGCCCTTCTGAGTCCCTTTACTAACTGTATTCTCTGAACCTCCTTCGAGCCAAGAGGCCTCCTTCCTGAGATCCACGCTCAGAGTGCCTCCTGCCTGATCATTGCCTGGATTGGCCATGTCGCCTGTGTGAATAATTATAGGCCACTGAACAGAACCACTACTCAGCTACATCCCTCAAAAATGCCTAATTGTAGGCTGCAAATACGAAAATATACAAGAGCTTAGAAACATGTCATCCCTCATTACAAAGAGCAATGGCATGAGTCAGATGTGACTTGGGTGGTTGTTGGTGTGTTGAGAGCTGCTTGGTGAGCATGCTGGCTAGACCCAAAGAAGGCATCTTTCCCAAGCTTCCCCAGGGAGAATGGGGACTGAGGGAAGGAGGTGGGGGGGTAAATGCATTCTGTGATCAGAGCTTGCATGTCATGTTGACACATAGCCAGCTCAATAAATGTGGTCACCTGAAGGGAGATAATGACTCTTTTTGGGAATTATCACCAGAACCAGTTTATAAATCATATTAGAAAATATCTCATTTGTGAGTTTAATATTTTTGGATTTAACTGTTTCTAACACACCTGAAGGTCCAGGATTGGTGGTTTATAAATTGTTGACATTCAAGTATGGGATATTCAAGTATAGGCGAGTGCTTCAAGGACTGAGGGAAGAAGGAGCCTTGCTGCATACAGTAAGCCTCTTTCAGGCCCAGTGCTGGCTTATCTGATGAGCTCCTCTGACCTCCATTTGGAAATCTCTGTGCATTTGTGGGGAAGGTAAAATGGTTTACATAAGGATTTTTTTTTAAGACTTATTTTTATTTATTTATGCATACAAGAACTGGGGTGTAGGCCAGAGGTACGGGGTGGGAGGTGAGAGGATTCACCAGAGATAGAGTGGGAAGCAGGACAGGCAGATCGACTGAAATACACTGCTGAGGGGAGCAGCAAGCAAGACAGAAGTCGTCTGCCATGTGGGTTAGCTCCCTGGCCAGATCTAACTCATGCCGCAGTGACTGTTGATAGTTTGATAATGCTGAGATTTTAACCCTTGTGCCACTAGGGAGGCCCTAAATAAATAAGGATTCTTAAAGTGAGTTTATGGAGGAACTTTAGAGCAGCTGAATCTCCTAAAGTGGTAGACAAAAATTCCTGTACATGTAAGTGTTTTATGGAGAGTCTTGGGATTTATTAGATACTGAAAGGGCTATGTGACCTCATAGAGAATAACCACTGCTGTACTCTAAAAAGTGACTTGGGATGGTCCCAGTATTATGCATCCCCTTTGATATCAAGACTCTACTGTTTATTTGACAAGCGTTGCTTTTCTGACTTGTGATGGCTTTCTCTAGTTTGCGCCTTTTTTGGTCATGTGGCTCTGAATGAATTGAAAAAATGGAGATTTTCCTTCAGAGAAATTTCAAGTAATGTCCCACGGGCAATTTCCAAGTGAGAAATTCAACAGTGTTTGAGAATGCATTGGAATACATGTGCAGGCCTCTGTTACTATTAGTTTGTTTCATAACATGTAGTTATACTTTCAGCCTTCAGTGGTTGGGACAGTTGAGAACCCTAACACAACCTGGGCAAAGATCTTGGCATGATTTCTTTGAAGATTGCTCTCTAGTAACTTGGTTGTCATTTAAATGGCCTTTAGCAGGATAATTGCTTGAGAAGAGTGTGAGTGTGTCTGAAGTGCCTCCTGTCACCTACTGCAACTGAATCATGCTTACTCATTGCTGGGTTGAAGGATCCTGCTGTATCTGGGTTTGGGGAGGATGGACTTTGATAAGTGCTCCACCTGGTTGTTGTCTCGTCTGGTTGACCCAGTATGAGGCCTCTTCTCAGCGGCCTTAGCCTGGTCTAGACTTACAGACTTGTGAGTTGTGGTAGGGAGGGTTTGATTGTGGCCTCTTTTCACCAAGTTCGAAAGTATTTAGTCAACTTGTAAGAATCAAGGAGTCTCAACATTGGCAGGGACCTTATGTGCCACTTGTGGTCACCTACAAAGTGTGTGTATTTGATTGGGTGGGAGTGGGGGGGAAGTGTCTTATGCATGGCATAAATGTAGACTGAACCTAACTGCCTAACTGCTGTTGAATCCCCAGCATCTTAACTGAATATTAAAAAAATTTTTTTAGCATAAGGAGTGCATCCCTGAAAACTCAAACAACTTTAGCAGATCATTGTCACCCCCTCCTTTATTTGACAGATACTAATAAATGCCTACTTTGTGCCATTTACTCTAAGTTTGGGGACGTACTATAACAAGATAGTCCTAGTCTCCAGAGCTTAGGCAGTAATTGAGAAGAACTAAAAAGAACTGATAGTCTCTAATTGGAATTTAAAAATAAAAATTCTCATTTTGGCCGTTCTGGATCTTCTCAGTGTCTGAGGTCTCTTTGTAGGAAAACACATCTAATCTTTTTTTTTTTTTTCTTTTTTTCACATGAGAGCTTTTCAGAATTCTCAAGGCAATTATCAGCCTCCCCATCCACAGCCTTCTCTCCAGGGTAAACATTCTCAGTTCCTTTAGTCATGTCTCCCGTGACGTACCTCTCTGTGCCCTCTCCATGCTGATCACTGTCCTCAGGATACCATCCAAGCTGAGCCTGCCCCTCTGACAGTGTTGGAGTTCAGGCCTCAATCCAGTATCCCAAGCATTAATTTTTAGGGACAGTTTCAGCCTGGAGCCTTTCCTCTTTTTCAGCTTTTCTTTTTTATTCTGGGACCAAGTGATATATGAAGAAGGTTATGGACTTGGCCAGACTGAGAGCATCTTATTTGGCTAACCCTGGAATTGAAAACCCCTTTTTTTGTCTCCTGTCTGGCCCACCCTATTCTGCCTATCCCTTCTCTCCTTCTCCAAACCCCCTCCCCCCCAACAAAAGAATCTACACATCTACACACAGCCTTGCTGTCAGTGGTTGCTTTTCCCTTTCTGAGTCACTGCCCTTCATTACCAGAGAATTAGCATAAAAAAGGAAATTCTAGTTTTTCTATTTCAGCCCTTTGTCACATTCTCTCACCCCAAGCCCCATGTAAAATGACTTGAGTTGGGCATTGTGACATCACAACAGTTGACTGTTATATCAACTATTATATCAATGGCTGTGATGTCACCAACAGATGATTATAATTCAGGGAGAATGGAGGGTATCAGGCTAGGAACCCCTTGGAAACAAAAAAGTTATTTTCATGCAAATCTTCACCCAAAAGCCCTGTTGGCCTGTCTGTGGAAGTGCTCTCCTAGATTCCCATCGCTCTTTCCCCTGTGGATTAATGGTTTGGCTTGTGGACCTTGCCCAAGTCTGAGTGTATGTGGAAGTCCCCTGCTGGCCTGCTGGCTTTTGGGCGGGCTTTGGCTTTTATTCATGTGGTCATTGCTGAATAGAGCTTTTTAGGGAGAAGTTCCATGGAGAGCCTGAGAGCCTATGAACCTGTGTCGAAGTTGCCACCAATGAGCACAGTCTCTGAGCTGAGGGGAGCTGGTGCACAGCCACTCCTCTTCAGGCAGAGGGCAGCTTTCTGGCAGTAGCTCTGGGAAGCCCTAATGCCTCTGTTGACCCAAGTCCTTGCTGTCTGTCTGCTTCTGGGGCAGGGTTGGATCTGCCCTGGGAACTCATTGACACTGAGACTTATAAACATCTGCTGCAGAGGTTTCCATACATTTTCAGTTTGTGAGCCCTTAGTATGTCAGTAATTTTTTTCACAATACCCATAGGCCAAAAGAAATACCTAAGTTTAGTTTTTCACCGTGGCGCTGAAAGTAAAAAAGGAAGCCCTGTCCTTCCCAAAGTCGAAGCCAAAGCAAAAGCTTTAAAGGCCAAGAAAGCAATGCTGACAGGTGTGTATACACACACACACACACACACGAAGGGTTGCATGTCACGCACCTTCAACAGTTCAAGGCTCTGCGTCCCAAAAGCAACCCACATATCCTCACAAGAGCACCCCTTTGAGAAGCAATCCTGACCACGATGCCTTCATCAAGTTTCCCCTGAACACTGAGTTTAGCCACTTATGTTCATTGTGATGTCAAGGATGACAAGAGCAAACAGGTTATGAAGGAACTCTATGACATTGCCAAGGCCAAGGTCAACACCCTGATCAGACCTGACTATAATGCTTTGGAGGTTGCCAACAAAATTGGGATTATCTAAACTGAGTCCAACTGGCTAATTCTAAATATAATTTTTTTTTCAGTATAAAAAGGAAATACCAAGTTTAATTTACTGAGTCTTTAGGTTTAGACAATTTAGTAAGTGCTTGTATCCTAACAACTGAGAATCTGTGAGAAAAAAGTTATACACATAAATGAAGAGGGAAAATATTTTTATTTCATTCTTAAGTAACCACAGTTACTAACTAGTGGGGTGTGCTGGGCACTGTATAATGTCTCACATTTTGGAATCACATTGAATCCTGCCATCCTCATTTCCTGGTTCATGTTGCTTTTCACACCACCCTTGTTTTTTCTCCGAGAAGCTGCTGAAAACCCAACTTCACAAAGAAATGACACCATCAAAAAGAATGTAATGCAATCTAATGTTGAAACTGTAAACTCGTGGAGTGTCTGACAAATGTTAAGTACTCCTCTGTTTCCCTAAGACATTTGAAATATTTCACAGCACCTATTTGAGTTCACTGTGTTGCTCAGGGCATGTCAACACAGTCTGAGAACCACAGACCCACACTTGTCAAGTAGCACTTGCTTTGTTTAAAGGAGGGAAAAGAGGCAAATTCTATCCTGTCATACTTTTAAAGAAGTTGGATGGATGTCTGAACAGACTCCCTGAGTTGCAGTCCTAGCTTCAGCCTTTCTTTGACCAACGTCTGTGTTAGTGACTGCCTCTGCTCTTAAGTGAGGAAGAATGATAAGGAGAAAAGGCCTAAAAAACAACAACAAGAAAGGAAGATCTCATAGTTACTTTGTCTTGTTTTAGGGCCCTCTGAGCTAGATAGCTTAAAGAAAATCAGGCTTAATATAAAGAATTTGGGGGCCAAGTATAGGACTGCCTTTTCTAACTACACAGATAAAGCTGGACTGCAGGAGTATGCTAGTGATATAGGATTATTTCCTACCCCAGATAAGACAAAATCCAAGACCTAATGTGCTATGGTATCATTTATAGATCTCAGTGCCAATCTCTCTAGCCTTTGGGGTCTGACACTTCACTGTGAAGCCCTTGGCTAATTACTTGATGTGAGCCTCAGTTTCTCCATCCACAAAATAGAGATGATGATAACTAGATTAAATGAGATAAATGCATGCATGGAGCTAACAGTCTGGCTGTTGATGTGCACTGTTTTCTGTTACTTTCCAAAACTGAGGAACAAAGGACTTTTCTCCAAAGGGAAATTCATCCTTGATGATCTGGCCAGGATCTGCTCTACTTCTTCTTGATGACTTTGCTCTGTGTAGCTAATATTCCCAGATCTGCTGAGAACCTATCATCTGTGTGCTCACTCTGTAGGTTTCTTTTTCGTTTTTGAAATGGCCTTTCTTAATGAATGGAGTTCTTATTTAATGTAGTCTAATTTATCAGTGTTTTCCATTTGGTTATCACTTTTTGTGTCTTGTTTAAGAAGTCTCTTTGCTCCAAGGTGTCTGTGGCTTTGGCTCATGAATTTTCTTCTGCTTGCAATGTTCTACCTCCTTTATCTTCTACAAGTCCTGCAAGACTCAGCCCAGTGTGAATTCTTTTTTTCTTTTTTAAAGATTTATTTATTTATGCATACAAGAGCTGGGGTACAGGCCAGAGTTGCGGGAGGTGAGAAGATTCGCCAGAGACAGAGTGGGGAGCAGAACAGGCAGATGGACTGAAATACACTGCTGAGGGGAGCAGCAGGCAAGACAGGAGAGGTCTGCTGTGCCATGTGGGTCCTCTCCCTGGCCGGGGTTCAAACTCACACTGTTGTGCAGTGGATGCTTCACAGTGCGATGCTCAACCCTCTGCGCCACCGGGGAGGCCCCCAAGTGTGACTTCTGTCTCTTCCAAAATCCATCCCAAACATCCATCCTGTCCACCTAATGAGGTATTCCCTTGCTCCCAGAACTCTGTGTTCATACTTCTCTCAAACTCTTGTTTCATTGTGCCAGAATCTTATCTTTACTTGCCTATCTAGGGAGAATGGGTTGCTTCTCTAAACCAGAATATAACACAGTAGCATGGAGGCCTCAAAGGGTTCAAGTAAGTACACAAATGAGAGCCTTAAGTGCCCACACCCAAGGGGGAAACATCCTCCCTTCCCCTTCTCGGACAATATTTCCCAATTTTTTTTAACTTGATCTGTCTTTTGGTGAGCATAAAGATCTTCAGACACATTATGAAATAGCATTCCCAGGGGTAGTGCCCCAGGTTGTGAACTAACAAAGTGCTGTGCTTCAGAGGGGCAGAGCAGTGGTGTCCAAACAGTAGGAATCAGGAAAGGAAGATCCTTAGAGAAAGCACCTTTGCATTTTGTAACAGGAAAAAGCATTGTAATCTTGGCAAAGAGGTTTCAGTTGAGTCTTGAGCTGAAGTTACCCCTGCTCTGAAGCTTTTGATGCTCAGAGCACATGGCCCTCTTGAATTTTCTTTATGGTTGTGATTGCTGCAGGTAGGTCAGTTCTGAACTGGGAAGGTGGCCACAGTGACCTTGGAAAATGGGCCTGGACGTTGGATCCTGAAGCTTCCCATCCTGTCCAGGGAGGACCTCTCTAGGCTGCTGGCAAATATCTTTTTACCCAAAAGTATTTATTGAGGGCCTGCTGTGTGTGAGAGACTGCTCAAGACACTGAGGATACAACTGTGAACATATACCACAAGCATCTCTAGTCTCAGGGAGCTTATAAACATAATAAGTGGAAAAGAAAAGTAGTATGTGTGATAAAAGCTGTGGAGAAAAAATAAAAGAGAAAGGGGGTAATAGAAATAGTAAGGGATAGCCAGGGGGAGGAAAGTTTTGCTAATATTATTTTTTTTTAATATCAGTTTTTATAATGTGGTCAGGGAAGTCCTCTTTGTATGACAGCTGACCAAAAGACCTGGGAGTTGAGGATGCAGGCTCCCTTTGGGCGGTGGTGTAGCAGGTGTGAAGATCCTGAAATAGGAATATGTGAATATGTTGTGCATTTTAGGAAATAATGAACAATGTGGAAAGAGTAATTGAAATTAGGTCAATGATGTTATAGGCACGCAGATAATGTTGGGTTTGTAAGTTGTTGTAAAGATTTGGAAGCCACCTCATGGTTTTTTTAAAAAATATTTTATTTATTTATGCATACAAGAGCTGGGGTATAGGCCAGAGTCCAGGATGGTGAGATGATTCACCAGAGACAGAGCGGGGAGCAGAACAGTCAGACTGACTGAAACACACTGCCAAGAGCAGCAGTAGTCGAGGCAGGAGAGGTCTGCTGCACCATGTGGGTCCCCTCCCTGGCCAGTGGCAGGGATCAAACTCATGCAGCAGTGGCTGCAGTTTGCTTCATAGTGTGTTGCTTAACCCACTGCGTCACCAGGGAGGCCCCACCTCATGGTTTTGACCAGAGTGATAACAAGATCTGCACTCATTCTGGTGGTGGTTTGATGTGATATGATAACTTACGGAGGATCTGTGATAATTATTTCTGTTTTCTCAGTGAAATAAGAAGCAATGTCAGCTAAAAGAGGGAGGCTGAGAGAAGAGGTCTTAAGGCCGAGAGTGGAGGGAAAGCTAAACCCTCTGCCCAGAGTCTTCAAGTATGTTCCTTCTTGGTTGAGTATTCTGTTTTGTTTTGTTTTGTTTTTATAGATGGCTTCTTGTTGGACTTTGTGTTTTCATTATAGAGGTGGGGTAAGTTCACCCAGTGCTACAGATCAGAACATAGAGGCCTTGATACTTGCCTCGTCACTTCAGTCCTTACTCTTTACCATTATTCTTCTGAGAAAGTCAGCTTATAGGTGGTGTTTTTCTTTAGCAGGAGAGTCATCTTAGCATCTGTCGGGTTGAGTTCAGCTAGACCAGAGAGCATGGGAAGGATGGGAATAAGATCAAGATTTAGGATCAGGAAAGACTTCAGAAAGAAATTGACATTTGAACTGGGTATTTTAGAAAGAATGGGGCTGGAGGTCGTTCAAAATAGAAGGAATCGGGTGAACGAAAACTTGGAGGTGTGAACATTTCTGGTATGTGCAGAATCTCTGTGGTGGACCAGAGATTCTTCTTTAGCCTGAGGACCAAGACTCTTTGTAGGACAAACCTCTGTTCTACCTTCTTCCTCTAAGTGATGGCAAATCATGGGGCATCGTGCGCACCTTTGTATTGACGGAGCTGGATGAAACACTTGCTGAGAGGCTGAGTTCGCAAACTGGCAGAAACAGCCATGTCTAGGTTTTTAAAATTATCTTGGAAGCAAGCATATTTCTGTTGGCCTGGAATTGCTTAACAGGCCCTCACCCCATTTCAGATTTTCAGGAAATGTTTAAACCCAGCTTCAAACCTCAACAGAATCTGTACTGAAGTGGAGAAGGACCATCTGGTAGCAAAAGGGACTGAAAACAGTTGAGGTTGAAGACCCAAACTTTAAAAGGCTTTCTTTGGGGAGGAGGGTTAGGAAAGAGCATGTGGGGGAGTGATAAGCAGACTGCAAAGAGATGGAAAGAGATCTTAAATTTTTCTCATTATTATTCAACAAAAACAAAAATTTTTCTTCCTCTGGCTGACTGAGGAAGACCTCAGCCTCATATGGCCCTGTAAAAACACCCAGCAATTTTTGTGACTTCCCAGCAAAACCAAATCTTGGTTCCTTTCTACTTGACCAAGCTCTTAGTCCCATCGACGTTTTTACTTGAAGGGCTTTCTGGACTTAGAATCTCAGAACCTGGGTTTGGAATGGAAGAAATTCAAGGTATGAGGTATGTAGACATAGAAGCGGAGAAAAAGAGTCTGGCGTTTTGGAGGGAAGTATGGGAGAGTCTTGAAAAATTCCTCACTGCCTTTCTTAAGCTCCAGATGATGCCCACCTACCTTCTGAGCCTACTTTCTCCCTTGTAATTTCTTGCTTTTAGGCTCAGCAGAGCCAAGACAAGATGTGGGCAGATAACTAGTGGGAAATGAATCAGGAGAGGAGGGAAATGGGTGAAGGAGGAAGCCAATATGAATGAAAGGAAGACAAGTCTCACAGAAACAGCCTTTCTTTATGGGTGTGTTGAATGAGCACCTGCACTCTAGCAGGGTCCTGGAAGATAATAAGGATGTTTGTGAGGAGCTTGAAAACTCTGAGGTAGATAAGGTTGGCAAAAGGTTGGGAGGAAAGGTCTGCTCTTCAGAGTTCAACTGGGTTTTCATGGTTTTACAGCAACTATGACTTCAGGAGGAGGAGGTGTACACCTTAAAGGATGTGGCCAGTGCTAGAATGTCTTGGGTCCTTCGTTGACCTTGCTTTAGAAAACTCTTTGGGGGCTCTCTTTTATCACTAGTTTGGAGATCAGTTAACATTTATTTAAGTACCTTTTATGTGCAGAACTCTCTGTGTTCAGCATAGGAGTTTCTTTTAAAAATAAAATGGAGAAGAGCTAGTTGACACTGTCCTACAGCTTTCTGAGCTCTGAGGGGATGGAGAGGCTAGGATGACAGGAGACCAGGGGATGACTGGACTTTCTGGGAATGCAGGGATCCCATACCTGTGCAGACACACTGCCACAGAAAGACCTGGAGTTGTTGGTCTTGCTGAGAAGTTAAACAGGTCCCATCCAGGTTAGATGAGGAGAGAAAGGAAGGCTAGAAGTCTGGTTTGGGTACTCAGAAGGACTCTCCCGGAGCTTGCAGCGTCTCTGGATTCTGTGTGCAGTGGGGAGGAGAGACAAGTATGGCTGAGAAAGAAGGAAGGAGGCAGCCCCAAGAAGTAGAAATGGGCCGTAATTATGTCTGAGATTCCTCAACCATTTCTAGGAGTTCTTTTATCTCTTTGAGAGCCAGTTAGGGAGAGAAGGAGGCTCTGGGCCAGGGAGCTTTTCCATAGGGAACTTAGCAGAGAACCTTCCCTCTTGAGGAAGAACTAGGACTGATGTTGTGATCCGGAGGTTACACAGGTGCTATGGTGAGGTTAAGGTTCTGTGGTAAGAAGGAACACTGATTTTGTCACCTTGGTCAAACCCCTTGCAGTGCCAGTGCCAGCATTGTCTACTGAGACTCCAGAGGAAGAAATTAAAGCTGAGGTCCTCTTCTGGGGGAACTGGCAGTCAGTTTCTCCTGAGCTAGGGCTAAGGGCTGTGGAAAGGACACAGGAGGGAGTCTGAGGAGGTATGCTCTGGCAGGATGGCTAGGCAGCCGGACTGGATCTGTGCCCTGGGCCGCAACTGCTTGGTACTGGTTACAGTCTTGACTGGTGCCAGGTTCTTGGGGCACGTAAGAGCTCGGTTCGCTTTCCCATCTTTTCCTTCCCTGTGGGCTACTTCCTCAGCTATCACTTCCACGTGAGCAGAATGCTTAGAACATCACTGGAATGCAGATGTCAGGGGTTCTCTCCATGATTTACAGTTTGTTTCTGTCAGATGTCTTGACTTCTTACCTTGCTTCCTTTGTGGATCTCGGCAGCGGGACAGGGCAGCAGTAAGTTAGAGAGAGCTCACTACATCTAAGGGGGCCATTTAGACTTTAATGTTTCATTTTCACAAGAAACCTGAATCTGGATTTTAATTTCTGTTTTACTTGTACTCACCCAATTCTTAAGATACTTGACTGACAATTCAGATAATTTAGAAATAAAGAAAAGACCAAATGAGACTTGCAGACCACCAGTATGTCTTTGGGTATAAACTGTGTCCCCCAGGAGATTGGACGCAAGGAGGGAGGGAGGAGAGCGCCAGAGGCGGGTGGCGGAGTTGTTTCAGATATAAGACAGAGCACACCAAAGGCTGAGGAAACAGTAGTGTTTTCCCCCAGTGATGTAGCTACTCCTTTGTTGTTGAGGGTCAGTGGTTCTGTGCAGGATGGGATGGGAAGTGGGAGGGTGGAGAGAGGTTGAGGAGAGGTGTGAGAGGGGAGGAGGAGCTGGAACCCAGTGCCCATCTTGTATTTGCTTACAGTTGGGTAAACTCTCGGGAAGACCACCTTTCCCAGTCCTTAGAGAGCACACAGATTCTCACATTTATCGCTGTATAACATGAGCCTGCGTGCTTACCAAAACTGCAGTCCCAGGCTCCATCACCACAGGTGCCATTCAGGAAGCAGAGGTCGGACCTGAGACTCTGCTTTTACTAACAAGCACCACGCTGATGTTAAGGACAGTGCAGTCAGCAGAACTGCTCTGCTCCTTCACTAACTAGGTGAATGGGAAAATGAATCGGCATTACCACTGTTTCAAGGAATGGCGAGAACTGGACTACTGGACAAAACAGAATCCCAGCTCAGAGCTGGGGCAATGGTGCAGCTCTCCCCAACCCCCACTTTCTAGCAAGCTATTTAATTGCTCTTTATCTTACTTTCTTGGTAATCTGTAAACAATAATAGAATTATTGTGATTGTGATTATAAATGATTAAATGGGTTAAAAGGATTAAGTGATTCATATACGTGATGTGCTTACTGCTTTAGTTAATATATAAAAAATCCAACACCATATCTCTAATAAATGTACCCTTTTTCTCCTTAGGACTTATAGACCAAGGTTTACTTCAAATGCCACCTTCTATGAGGCCTTTCTGGAGCCCCTTATTACTTAACTGTGCCTACACAGTTAACTTCTCCAGGCTGGGGGCTGTGTCTACCCATTTTTTTATCCCAGTGGTGTGCACAGTGCCCAGGGTGAATGGACTGAACAGCAGTGTCAGGGAGTCTGAAAAATGACTCAAACTTGGGAACTGAGAAATTGCTTTCCATATACCTACAAAAGCATTGTCTGAAAGAAAAACCATTAAGCTCTGTGTGCCAGATTTCCCAGTCATGTGAGGTAGGTCACATTGTATGTGTTGCTCTTACAGTGAGAAAGTTGAGTCTTTGGAACTCGCTCATGCAATCACTTATCCAGACGTTGACAGAGGCAGGGTTGGACTTAGTTGTCTGACTCCAAATCAGGTGTTCTTCCCACTGTGCCTATGTACCTGGAATTGTGGTCTCTTCATCGCAAATGCAGAGTTTGTAGAAAAGTTCTCGAAGTACCTGATGATGTTCCTTTCTCTGGCTTATAACTCTCTGGATAATTGCTTATAATTTGTCAGAGTTGAGTTTTGCAGTAACTTGTGATTGGTAGTAGATGCTAATTGAACGATTTCATTTTACAAACATGCAATTTCTGCCTGCAGTTTGCCCTTGTGGGTGTGGGATTTAGTGAAACAACCTCACATCTCCCTGGCTTCTCTGCTCCAGAACCTGTTATTTCCTGTGGTTATTTCCTTTGCTTAGAAGTGACTTCTTTTCTTGCAGCCTGGCTCGCCATGCTTGTAACTGGCTGCAAGTGTACATGAGAGCCTTGGGTTAGTCTAGCATTGTCCGGAAGCCAGCCATGCTGTTCTGTTAGTTTGGTCTTAAGTTCCTCAAGCCCCTGGGTTATTCCCTGACCTTCATAGACTTGACTTGAAGAGACAAGGTGGGAAGGAGGATGGTGAGTTGGTGTCTCTATCCTGACCTAGGGAGCCCTTCTGATGTTCTCGCCTGCCCAACATTCTTTTGTTCCTGGACCACTTCGAAGAATGGCATCTGAGAAGTTGCTTAGATCAATTTAGGCCCTAGAGCAATTTTAATTCACTGGTCTCTTGGTTACATCTTAGCAAGATTTTTCTCTGGATACAACCAAATGTCAGCATCATTGACATTTTTCCTCCTTACCAAGTTGGTCCTGTCATCTCACATACAACACATAATAGCATTTTAGAATAGTGTGTCCCACCCTCTTTAGATGGAAATCAGAAAATCAGAGAAAGAAAGAATATATTTTTCATTATGTTCTTTTGATGCTGTTTTGATTTTTGGTTTTTCCCACAAATCTCCATGAGAGCCTTCCCTGGAGCTGCTAAAGCAAGTCCAGTGTTGTTTGGATGGGTTATGATGGTTGTTGTGACCTTTGTTACCATGGGGACAGCTGAAAGCTGAATCTTACCAGGTTAATTTCCTTGTAGCCTGACTGGCCCTGGGAATGCTTCCAGAGGCTACCTTTTCTCTTTTTTCTTTTGCACACCCAGCCATATGCCAGGCCCTTAACTTGGTACTAGTCTGGTGCACAGGAATGCCTTACCAGAGCCCATGTGCATAGGTGTCCCAGTGGCAGGATTGATTCCTTCTCCTCCATCTTACCAATATTTAAGGTACATTTCAGTCCACAAAGACTTCTTTCCCAAAAGATAGAGGGGAAGGGGGAGAAAAGTGAGACTCAGGATTGCTTTCCTTTTCCAAAATCATCTGCATTGTTCACCTGGACAGTTCCCCTTATCCTGCTGACTGCCTCCTTTTCAACTCCCACTCCATCCATTGTGAGCTCACATGAAGTTAAAGAAACTGTCATGATATCATGTTGAAATTTGGAAACAACTATAAATAATATCAAAATTAGGGTTTGGCTTATTTTTGCCATCAAGACCAATCACTTACTTGCGCCAAGGTAATAAATAGATGACCTTCAGGAGTAAGGTCATTAGTGGCCCTCAGTAAATATGTTTAACCTTTACATCCACATTTATTTCATTTTGTTCAATGTGATGAGAATACCAGTAAGAATGAGAGAATATTCCTGAACTGTCCAGCTTCCTTGAAACTGGTGTTAGCCCAGCCCAGAATGTATTTTCCAATGTATTTATTGGAAATAAACTTGATATGTTAATTGCGTTGTCTCTCACTCTGCTCTCCAAGGTATTAAAATCTTTTTTGTTCTTAAATTTCCGGTTTTAATATCTATATTGAGATATGCTGATATCATAAAATTCACTCATTTGAAGTATATAATTCAGTAGCTTTAAAATATAGTCAGAGTTGTACAACTGTTAACTACTATCTTATTTTAGAATATTTTGGTACCCCAAAAAGAAGCCACTTACTCATTGTAGTTATTTACCACTATGCTATCTTCCTCCTTGTACTCAGTAACCACTAGCTTCCTGTCCTCTTTCTATTTGCTTATTTTGGACATTCCATAAAAGTGGCATCACAGTTTTGTACGTGATAGAATGTATCTTCATTCTTTTTATGCCTTAATAATAAATAGTCCATGTGTGGATATACCACATTTTTAAAAATTCATGCACCCTTTTACTAGGCATTTGGATTGTTGCTAATTTTTGGCCATTATGAAAAATGCTGTTGTGAACATGTGTACGATTATTTGTGTGGACATAACATTTTCATTTTTTTCAGCTACATACCTAGGAAGAGGTCATATGAGTCATATGAGAACTGGGAAAAAAAATTTTTTTTTTTGAGGAACCACCAAAGCTTTCAAAGTGACTGTACTATCTTATACTCCCACCATTACTTCGCTAGCACTTGCTGTGATCTGTCTTTTTGATTATGGCCATTGTAGTGGGTACAAAGTACTATGTCATTGTGGTTTTGATTCATATTCCCTTGATGATTAGTGATGCTGAACATTGTTTCATCTGCTTACTGGCTAACTTTACATCTTTGGAGAATGTCTATTCAGACTCTTTGTCTACTTTTGAATTGGGCTATTTGCCTCTTTATCATTGAGTTGTAAGGGCAAATAACTTTTCTCTTTCTGTGGATTGTGTTTTATTTTCTAGGTGGCTTTTATTTTGATATAACAAAGTTTGTCTTTTTTCTTTTGTTGCTTACGCTTTTGGTGTCCTGCTATGAAAGCATTGCCTAATCTAACCCAGTGTTACAAAGATTACCTGTATATTTTCTTCCAGTCTTGTTTTTGTCATTTTAACTCTTACATTTAAGCCTATGATTCATTTCTACTTAATTTTTGTGTATGGTGTGAGGTAGGACTCCTCCTTTGTTCTTTTGTATGTGAGTATCCAGTTGATCCAGCATCCTTTGTTAGAAAGACTCTTCTTTCTCCATTGAATTGTCTTGCCATCCTTGTTGAAAATCAGTTGACCATAAGTGTAATAGTTTATTTTTGGACTCACAATTTTCTATTCCATTGATCTCTGTTTTTATTCTTATGTCAGTGTGCACTATCTTGATTACTGTAGCTTTATGGCTTGTTTTGAACTGGCAACTCCCAAGTCCTCCAAGTTTATTCTTTTTTAAGATTGTCTTGGCTGCTCAGGATGCCTTACATTGCCATGACATATTAGCATCTGTTTGTCAATTTCTGCAAAGCTTGGATATTGATGGGTATTTTGTTCTATCTGTGAATCAATTTGGGGATATTGCCGTCTTGACAATATTGAGTTTTCTGCTCTATGAGCATGGAATGCCTTTAACTTTATATTTTCTTTCATTTCTTTCAGTGATGTTTTATAGTTTATCATGTACAAGTCTCATACTTAATAACATTTCTAATGGTTTTATTCTTATTGACTATTATTATTTAATGAAATTGTTTTTTCTTGATTTTCTTCTTGGGTTATTCTTTACTGAGATATGGAAAAAAATTTCATTTTTAATATTGCCCTGTATGCTGCAAACTTTCTTAATTTATATATGTTTAATATATTTTCAGTGGAATCTTTAAAATTTTCTGCATATAAGATCATGCCATTTGCAATTAAGAGAATTTTCTTTCTTTCCTTCCAACCTGGAAGTACCATTAAGTTTTAACTTTTTCTTCTTTTCAGTATTTAGCATATTTCCCTAAAGGATAGTGATGTATTAATTAACTGTATATGGTACATGAATGGCCATTTTTTTCACTTATTAAGTACTTAAATACTTTAATGAATATTAATTTTATTTTAATGAGGATTAGAGAAAAAAAACAACAGTTTATGAGTTCATGATTTTGGCTTAGGTGTTACTAAGATTGTTGTTTCCTGAACATTCTATTTAAAATAACAGACCTTACTCACTTTCCCTCCACATCTTTCCATTTTTTTGATTCATACGACTTCTCTGAATCATACATTTTATATTTAAACATACACTTGTGAACCACCACATGATGATGAGTGCATGCCTAGTGCCTGTTTCTGCCCACTTTGTCCAGAAGGGCAGAGACTTTGTTTCATTCTTTGCTGGATGGCCTAGGGCCTTGGTGCTCAGTAATATCTGTTGGATGAATAATACTTAATTGTTTAGAATAAGGTTAGATTTCTTTTAGAAAATCAAGTCAGTTTCAGGTTGATTCAAGAAAAACATTGAATAATTTAGTAGGTATATGAATACGCCAAAACTCATAAAGGTTGAGTGGCATGTTGGGATCTTGGGAAACTAACTTAAGAAATGAGAAGAGGTAGGATAGAAACAGAGTTTTTCTTTTTCTTTTTTTTTTTTTAAAGATTTGTTTATTTATGCACACAAGAGCTGGAGTACAGGCCAGAGAACCAGGAGGTGAGAGGATTCACCAGAGACAGAGTGGGGAGCAGAACAGGCAGATCAACCAAAATACACTGCTGAGGGGAGCAGTGGGCAACGCAGGAGAGGTCTGCTGTGCCATGTGGGTCCCCTCCCTGGTCGGGGATCAAACTTGCATAGCTGTGCCACAGATGCTTTACAGTGCAGCATTCAACCCACTGTGCCACCAGGGGACCCCAGAAACAGATTTTCTTACGTTATTTTCTGTGAAGTGATAAGCTCTCTGTTAACTCACGGACTCTTCAGTCAGGAGTCCTTTGAAACTCTTATGCTGTACCACATGGAATTAAATATGTGTGGGAAAGTGGTTCCTACCACTTACCACAGAAACCCTCTTGGCAGTTTTGGAGGTCATCTGGAAGATGTTTGGGGTGCTCTGGGCTGGGCTGCCTGTGGAAACTTGGATTATAGGCTTGTCTTCTTTGCAGGGCTCTGGATTTGCAGAGAGCCGAAATGACCATGACTGCCAACAAGAATTCCAGCATCACCCATGGGGCTGGAGGCACTAAGGCCCCTCGGGGGACCCTGAGCAGGTGAGTAGGGCCACTCTGCTGGGGGAGAGAGGCTCAGTGGACGGTGGCAGTGAGGGACAGCCAAATGACTTGTCATGGTTTGGACCTCTGCCAAAGAGTAAGTGATTATCATCACTGCTCATCGAGGTGACTGGTCTTGCCCCAGCTCATGCTAACTATGAAACAGAATCATCTGTAACACATATGCCATTTTCAAACTACATAAGTCTCCATAGGAAGAGAGTAAACAGGGGACCTAAAACAAGTTTTGCCTTATGCAATCTGTTAAAGTTACTTAGATGCCAAGGAACAGAGCCAGTATGTAGCAGCTGATGTTCTTCTGACTGTATTCTTTTCCAAGAAGGGGGCGGCTTGCCTGAGCTCTGGCTCTTGCCTGAGCTGTTCTGTAGCAAGGAGGCTGACCACACTGGGGGTTGAGATGGGGAACCAGTTGTGCATATTAACAGCACAGTGCCAAGCAGAAGTCTAGACTCTTAAGACTTCAGACTGGACTGAAAACAAAACAAAACAAAACAAAAAAAAAAAAAACCCCCAGCTTGGGGAATTTTCATCAATGTAAACTATAATCTACTTTTTCTGGCTTTGTATTCTTTTTAAAAGTGGGAATTTTAGATCATAGAAAGCCATGGATTTTGGAATCAAATCCCAAATTGAACTGCCTTCAAAATCTAAGCTCTAGCTACATACCAAATAGTGAGATCTCAGGGAATTTTCTTGGTTACTCATCTATAAAATAATAATAGTACTTATCTCACAGAGTTTCTGTGAGGATTAAATGAGATAATATGTCTATGTTTAGCACAGTGGCTGGCATGAAGGTGCTCAATTAATGTTAACTCCCTCCCTAAATGGTATTAAAGCTTCTAGAACTGCAAATAGATGTACAGTGCTCTCACCAGGGTTTCATACACCTTGGTCAAGGCTGGACATCCTAGAAGAACCTCCAGGCTCTTTTATTAAAGCCACATGCCTTTCATGGCTCCATTTGCTGAGTCTCCAGTGGACAAATTTTACTTTTGGGACATGGGCCACTAGAATGAATAGCTTCGAGAAGGATGCTCAGCTCAGTTTTGAGTAGGACTCATTCCTTCCTGGTTGTTTGGTCCATGCAGAGCCAAGCTGTGCCCAGTGGAATGTGCCACCCTCAGTTCTTGCTGGTGGTGTGGTAGACATCTGGTTCATTGACAGCTGGAGTCCAATTATGGTAGATAGGATGAGTGCAGGATATAGTCCCTGGGGAGTGCCTGGTATGAATGAGGCAGGATCCTGTATACTATGCATGCAGGGTTAGTCCTGGTAGAAATGGTCTGAATGGATTTTGCTCATTGAACAGAGATTAGGAGAAACTGATGTTTTTTAATGTAAGAGCTAGTTTAGACCAGAAAATTAAATATCCTCTCCGTGGCAGCAAGAACGGTAAAGCACTCCCCTACCCCGTGCTATACATCTCCTCTAACCAAGGCTAGAGTTGCTTGCGTACCTGCTTCCCTGAAGGGGGTAAGACTGGGAATGGTAGGAAGCAACAACTCCTAGGTAAAACAGGTGGAAAACTGCAGTCTTCCAGGGCATGTTGGTGGTCAAGGCAGAAACTGGTGTAGATCTTAGAGTCTTTGTTTCTTATTATGTGCTTCTGAGAAGCAATTTAGGTTCCTTTTTAAAAAATGTGAGACTGTCATGGTAAAACAAGCATTATATGTGACTGCATAGTTTTATTCTTAATTTTAAATAATTAATATTAATTCTTTGATATTATTTAAACTAATGTTAATATTACTATTTAAACCTGAATTGAAAATTACTATGCCCAGCAGTACTCAACCCTTCTAAATAATTTTGTTTTCTTCTCACTTTCACAATGCAGTGGGAGATACATTAGTTACATCAAATAACAAAGCGGAATTGGGACTGCTGGCTGGTCCCTCTATTTCTGTTTGGAGTGCTTATCTACAAGTTTTAAATATTTTCCAGAGGTTGTTCTTCCTTTAGTTTCCCAGCATGCATGTCACCAAAACATGATGGGTGTTTGTAAATATCTGAGACTTTCATGTGCCTCAAAAAAGAATTTCTCCAGCCTTTCCTTTCCTCTCTAGCCTCTTTCCTGGCACATTCCCACTTTACTCTCTCCTCTCCTGGGAACTCGGCTTTTGGTAGGGAGTCATAGGCTTCTGTATGTCTAACAATAACAATCTCTCAGAGCTTTCCATCAAACTGAAGATATTATTTAAATATTGTCATGCGGTGCTTTCTCTGACTGCCTTCACCCCTAACCACATCTTAAGGATATTCTTTGGCTGAGTAGGGTAGTTGAATCACCAGTTCACTTAGGAAGTCACTGTCAGTGAGCTCCGAATGCTGTCCTCCTAGGTGCCAAGCCCTGTGGAGGACAATGGAGAACAAAGAGGGATGACCCCGTCTCTTTCTCCAAGAATTTAAAAACTGGGCACCTACATTTCTTAGTCTGACCTTTCAGTAGATAGTTGGCAGTCACCTGAGGCCCTTTTATCATTGCTAGCCTAGGAGTCCAAGTGGGAAGAGACAGCCTGGTATGACCAGAACTTTGGTTTGGGAAGGCAGGGCTGCTGAGGCTTTGGAGAGCTGGGCCTGGTACCCCCAGGTGACAAGTGCTACTTCCCTTCCAGTGCTTTTCTTGACCACTCAAACTAGAAGATTCCCTTCCCTTCTCTAGTCACTCTTAGAACCTTCAACTTGTACTTTCAAATTGCACTTCTGTGAAGCTGCATAAGATGGATGTTTCGGTGAGCCTGAAACTCTCTAGTGGACTGGCACTTACTCTGTTAGAAAGTTAAGAGTTAGAAGACAACTTGGGATTTGACTGAGTCACTTGATGTTTGTGTAAGGAAGCTAAAGCGCACATAGCAATCGATAATGGAATCATAATTCCAACTCAGAGTTGTAGGTTTCTGTGCAAAGGAAGGCATTGGTTTGTGATATGGTAAACTCTGGAGAGGTCTTGGGGTCCCACTGCCAATGTGGGTACAGATACAGACCCTGTGCTTAGGTTTAAGGAAGAGAGTAAGAACTGCAGAGAGTAAAAATCTGCTGAGAGTAGTGCTTTGAGTAAAGGATAATGTTGCAGAGCCTGACTCGGCCATAGCCTTAGTCCCATTACCTGAAATACTTCCCTAGAATCCAAACATGATGTCACCAGTACTGCTCTGCGTATTTGTTGCTGTGTAATAAATGACTCTAAACTTGTGGCTTAAAACAATAACAGTCATTTATTTTCTTCACAGATTGCAATTTCAGTAGGATCCAGCAGGGAAAACTTGTCTTTGTTCCTTGCAGCTTCAGTTGGGGTGACTTGAAAGTTGAGGGTGACTTGGTGACTGGGGCTGGAGTAGTCTGAAGACTTGCTCACTTACATGTCTGGCTGTTGAAGCTGACAGTGAGTCTGGTTCTTAGTTGGGGAACACTGACAGCATGGGAGGCAGGAAGTAGAACCTGCTGGCTTCTTGCGACCTGGGACTGAAAAGCGAATTAGATGCATTTCCTTTGTATTCTTTCAGTGAAGCAGTCACAGTGTCCACATTCAAGAGAAGGGATTATTTTGATGAAAATTATGTCAGAATTTGGGGAACATGTTTTGAAACTACTACAAGTGTTTTTAGCTTGATTTTCTGGAAATTGATTTCTCTCTCTCTCTTGGCTTTGCATAGTGCCTATTTCTGTTTATTCTGCAGTCCTGTTTTACTAAGCTGGGGTATTGGGGATATTTCCATATCATTTTTTACCTGCCTCAAAGAGGGCTTCTATATTATAAATCTTCTATATCCATTGACAATACTTAGAGAAATTGGGGTCATCTCCCAAACTCCAAGGATTTGCTTGATAGTCTTTGTATTTCCCTAGAAATTAGCTGCAGGGCTGACAGGAATGGCTTTTGTACATTTATAGATGCATAGGGCAGAAGGTGACTCAGTTTCTGCTTTCATCATTCTACTCACTCTGAAATTCTACTTACCCTGAGAAACTGTGATTGACATCAAGAGTCTCTATAGATGGCAGCCTAGGTGTAGCCCCACATAGAGGCTGAGGCTGCCTGGGACTCTGCATTTGAGATGAGATTGTTTTTTCGGAGCAGAAAGGTCAAGTTGTAAGTCTTTTGACTTTATATCAGAACTGTCCCAGAGCAGGATGTCAGCAAGAGTTACTGCACTGAGCCAAGTAACTGGGAACAAATTTCTGGACTCAGACGACATCCTCCCTTTGCTACTCATGTGTGTTCCAGGTATGGCCTTGAGAGAGTACAGTGAGAGCACCTTCTGTAGATTTATAGAGCTTGGGCAGTCACTGGTGGGGTCAGCATGCTGATGCCCACTTAACCAGCACGGGTCCACCTTAGTTGAGCAACTCTAGAATGAGGAATACTCAACTATGAGGTAATTTCATTTGAAAGTAGGTGTTTTGGGTTCTTGGACTCAATTCCAGAGTGCAGAAGGGAGTTCCCCTATACCATGAAGCAGTTCTGGAAACTAGCTGGGTGGTCTACAATTTAACTTAGTTGTGACATCACCTACCAGGAGACAGCATCAGATTCCAATGTTAAGGGCAGTTTTAGATGACTGCTCCCCCCAGTTCCATTGTCCCTTGTACTTCTGACTGAACTTCTACAGATTGAGGGTTTCAATAACACTCTCCTTGGACCTCAGACATTAGTTGCAAGTCTAGGTTGTTACCTATAATTCTGACCTACTGGCTGCAAATCAGGTTCCTGTGAACTCTGTCCCCTTTGGATTCAGTTAACTTTCTAGAGTAACTCACACAATTTGAAGAAACATCTTATCAGTTACTCTTTTATGATGAATGAACATTAAGATGTAAGAGGTAGAAGAGACCCATAGGGCACATGTCCCAGTGTCCCCAAATCTCCAAGTGTTCTCCAACCCAGAAGCTCTCCAGACTCCTTTGGGTTTTCATGGAGACCTCATCACATAGACAGGATTGATTAAATCGTTGGCCTTTGGTGATTGGTCCAGCCTTTAGCCTTTCACAGTTGGGAGGGTGGGACTGAAACTTCCAACTCTGTAATCACATGTTTTGATTTCTCAGGCTACCAGCTCCTATCCTTAGGGACTTTCTAAAACCAACCCAATTAGCATAATAAAAGACACCTTAATAACTTTCATCTCTTAGAAAATTCCAAGGGTTTTAGGAGTTATGTGCCAGTTGTGGTGAGAAGCCCAAGTATGTTTCTTATTATGTAAGTCACAGTCTCACAGCAGGCTAGATACCTGCTTAGCAGGGACAGGAGCATATTGGAAGTTGGGCTTGTATATTTCAGATAGTCTCGCTTCATACACCATAGCCCTTCTTGGTACAACTAGGGCTATTTTCTGGACTCCCAGGAATGTTCTCCAGTTGGCCCTAACTTGTTCTTTTTCCTGATATGATACTTTGAGAAGTCCTGTAAGGAGAACTTGCTGAGTTCAGAACTGGCTTGTCATCAAGGAACTACTGATATAGTCGTCCCTCCCCCAAAGTCCCTGGGTGCACTTGACAATTTACAGGACATCTTTTGGCCTCAAATGCTTCCTGCTGTGTTACTGAAGAATGAACCAGGTCACTAACTCAGCAGTTGGGTAATGTTCTGAAACAATACCAGAGAGGAAGGTAGATGTCTTGCACTTTAACTCACTTTCTATGTGTCTGTGCATGTAAGATGTGCATATATTCTTTTTAATTTTTTTCTCTTTCCATACCATAGTTTGTACTCTTTCTGTCTTCCTCACTTGTCTTACACAGGTGCTCCCTGTGTCTTTAAATTTCCTTTGCACTCTCCCCCTTCCTTTTTCTCTTTCTCCTTTTAATCAGTTTATCTTACTCCCTCTCCTGGAGCTGTTGGTTTTGGCCAGCCAGATGCTGCAGTGTTGGCATCCATGCCTGTGCCCAGCAGCAGAGCTGACTGCCTGCTGACAGGGCAGTGGCTCTAGTGCCCAGTTTCACAGAGTCTGCCTCCCCAGGGGTAAGCTCTAGGATTTTAGAATAGAGGGAGACATGGTAAGAACAAAGTTTTTGGTGTCTTTTGACCGCCTTGTATTTACTTGTCTCTTCTATTTCCTCTACCTTCTTGGAACTGTTGGTCTTCAAACACCTTTACAAATTGGCATCTTCTTATTCCTACAACTACTATGTGAGAATACTCACAGCAAGTATTTCCCCCAGCTTTACAGATAGAGAACCCAAGACTGAGGATTTAGGTGACTTGCCCATGAGCACACCCATGACATGATGGAACCAGGATCAGAAGAGGACCCAGGTCCCTAGACTTTGGTGTAATATATGATTTTTGCCTGATGGGAGAGGGTTGTGGGGACTGACAACTGTGCTGGGCCATGTAAAGTGCTCTATGCACCTTTTTTTGTTCTTCAAGTTACATGGCTCAAAGAGGGAGGCAAGAAAGTCCATGGGTAGTGCCCTGGTTATTCATTTAGTCATCCAACATAAATACATTGATTCCTACTGTGTTCTAGATGCACTGCAAACTTGAAGGGATATCAAGATTAACAAGACACTGTCACCACCTTCAGGTAGACCACTTAGAATCTAGAAGGGACTATGAGTTCAATAAAGTATTATGTTTCCATCAAATTTTTCTGGGAAATCACAGGTACTAAAAATAGGTCATCTCCATCTGGGTGAAAGGAAAGGTAATGTGAAGGCCGAGAGGTGTGCAAGCAGGGAGTTTGATGTGGCCAAGGTTGGGGTACAGGATTACAGAGAGGAAAAGACAGTATGAGATGATAAAGGAAATAGGTAGGGACCAGATTCAGGAGCTGCCTTGTCAACAGTGTCAGTGAATGTGCACTTTCAAGCACAGTCAGCTTTGTATTTTAGAAAGAAGTCAGAAGATGAAAGGATAGGCTGGAACCAGATTAAGACTACACGCAGGAAGAGAAGAGACTGTTTTGATAGTCCTAGAGAAAGACAAGGTCTCAGTCAGCGAAGCAGCAGTGACAGCAGTTGCGGGACAGGTCTCAGAGATGTGAAAGAAGCAGAATTGATTTACCCATCATCAAGTAAAACAGTGTGTTTGGAGAGGACGCTGGATCCAGATGCTTGAAGGAGGGTGAAAGAAAAGAAAAAAAGCCAGACCTTTTCTCTTCTCTATGGAATGAGTTAAAAATACATGTAGAAGTAAAAGTCAGTGGTGAAAGAAGCATAGAACATTGTAAGGAGAGACTTGTGAGAAGACACTTGACCGAGCTGGATTGGAACAAGAACAATGGGGATTCTCTAAGCCTTCTAGATAGGCAACTGATCAGACTTCTTCCCCTTGACTGCCTACTCGAGGACTTTGCTCCTGTACTTATCCCTACTTGTCCTGCTTGGACAGTTTCTTCTTCCCTCCTGGATCATTCCAATCATGCAAGCATGATGTAAGATTTCCTGGCTCAAAACAGCCAACAAAAGCTTCCTATTATCATGCAGTGCCCTCTGACTACCACCTCATTTCCTTGTTTTCCTTTTAGGAAAAGCTTTCAAAGACTTGCCTGAACTTGTCTCCATATCCTCTCTTACCATTTTCTTGAATCCCTCCCTCTCAGGCTTCCCTTCCTACCTCTCCATCGAAATCTCCATTCTCAAGATCACGGTGACCTCTATGTTGCCATGTTTAGCCATCATTTCTAAAGCCTTTCTCTTATTTTATAGTTAACAGATTTGACTCTGTTTATTACTCCCTGTTTCTCTAAGGTCTCAGGATATTGCTCTGTATTTTTCTTCCTTCTTTACTCTGTGCTCTTCTCAGTCAGTTGCCATTGCCTGTTTTGCTAATTCTCCTTCCTCTACCTGACCTTGCAACACAGGAATGCCCCAGAGCTCATTTGACTACTAGCTACATTTGACTCCTTAATTGAGCTCATTTAGTCAGATAGTTTTAAATAATATTCATGTACTAACGATGATTCCTAAATTGAAATTTATTACCCTAACTCCATTTTACCAGGTGCTCAGGCAAAAGCCAGAATCCTCGATGACAGTCTTGCCTTCTCTTTGTCTTACATAGCTTTCCTCCAGTCCACCTGCAAATCCAGTTGGCACAGCTCTCAAAATAAATCCACCTCTGCTGCTACCATTCTAATCTGAATGGTCGTAATCTTAAGTCTGAATTGCTGACCTTTCAGTGATCTTCCCACTGCCACATTTTCATGTCATTCTTTGATAAGAAATCAAATCCTGTCATTGGCTGCTCACACCCCTTCGAGAGCGTCCTTTCTCTCCATGAGTCAGTCTTGTTATTGGTCCATTGGATCCTCTGTCATGTGGCCACTGGTGTCTCTCTGACTGATCTTCTGTTCACGTCTCTTCTAAACACTCTGCTTTGGCCGCGCTTGCCTCCTTGTTGCCCCCAATATGTAGTAAACCTGTATCTCAAGTCTTTGACCTACTGCCCCTTCTGCCTGGAATATATATTCCCCTCAAGAAATAAACTGCTGGGCCTCCCTGGTGGCACAGGGGTTAAGTTTTAGTGCTATCAAGCTGTCACCAGCCACTGTAGCATGAGTTCGATCCCTGCTGCACAGGGAGCTGACCCACATGGTGCAGCAGACCTCTCCTGTCTCACCTGCTGCTCCCCTTAGCAGTGTATTTCAGTAGATCCTCCTGTTCTGCTGCCCACTCTGTCTCTGGCGAATCTTCTCACCCCCAGCACCTCTGACCTGTACTCCAGTTCTTAGATGCATAAATAAATAAAAATAAATCTTTTTTTTTTTTAAATAAACTGCTTACTTCTGTAAGGTTATGTTCTCATATCCCCCAGCTGAGAGGCCTTCCCTGATTGCCCTCACTGTTAAAGTCTGTCCCTTTACCCTGCTTTATTCTTCTTCATTCTCCCCAAAACCCTCTCAGTGTTGATTTGTTTGTTATCTGTTAACTCTAAACAAATAAAGCCATACTGTCACCTTCTATGAGATTGTGGGGGAAAAAAAAATCTCTTCCAACAGAGACGTTGTTTGTTTTAAATGTCTACTGATTATTAATACCAAAAATATTTAGAGCTCAATAAATATTGGTTCAAGAGCCAAGGTGTGTCTCAAGCTAACTCACTGTGGCCTGGGTAATAGGTAGCTTCTTTGTTTGCATGTCCACTGTGTTCAGGGAAGGTTGGCAAGGAGCTGTCTTGGGAAGCTGGAGCCTGTCAGTGGCTGAGTGGGAAGCCAGACCCAAAACAAGGCTTTGCTCAGGTGGCTGGCTTCTTGAGAATGCCTGGGTTCTGGCACTGTCATTCTCTTGGCCATATTTCCTCCTTGTCAAACAGGTGGACATTTAGTACCAACCTCAGTTTGAGAACTGGGAAATACCTAGAGAATGAAACTGAAGCCTGAGAGAGTAGTCTCTCCCACCCATTCAAAGGAGCTGACACCTACTGTGCAAACTCTTTGTCAGAAAGAACCACACATCCTGACTGCTATCCCCCATTGTGTTCCTTCTTAAGTCTTCTGTTCTCTAGGTACCAGATCCTCTTGGAATCAACTTGGGAGCAAAGACTGATGGAAACTGACTCCTGGGGCTACAGCACTAGCTCTGTTTCCAAGGTGCATGTTTGTTGGGTGCCTGCTTTCTTCCACTACAATTTAAGCTTCATGAGGACATGGATTTTTGTCCCTATTGTTTATCCTTGTATCTAGCACCGAGAGCCGAGTCTGGCACATAATAGGTGCTCACTAAGTATTTGTTGAATGAATAAACAAATGATATGGTCATCTTCCCCCACCTCCAACTTAGAAGAAAAGAAACATAGAGTCCTTTGTATAGCTCAGACATTCTCTGGTTTACTGAACTGAACTGATGACCTTTTGCATTCATGCTGTGGTAAAATAAATGACCCAAGGCCCCACTAGCTTGTGAGTCGCTGGGATCGCCGAGGCTCAAGCCTGGTGCATTGCCCTGCTGCCGTCTCCTGTAGAGAGCACTGAGGTTTATTCTGTTCATACCTCCTCACTGAGCAGAGACTCTTTGGTCACCAGCTTGGCTGGGCACCAGATTTCTCTCATCTGTGCCCGTGTACACGTGGGATGGTTCTTGTTTGACTTGCCCTTTTAAAAACAACTTAAGCATGTAGCGGTTTCCTGTTGGTCGGGGGCAGCCAGAGGCTATGACCCAACAGGGAATTGTCAGCCAATCCCTGAGTCACTGGAGCTCCAGTTTTCTGCGTGTGAGCAAGCAGTGACAGCAGCCTGGCTCAGGGCAGCTGGCTGCCTTCCTTGGATGGCATGGCACTCTGAACCTGCAAGGCGGAACCGCCCAACTTTGAGGGCCATGGCATTAGGTCATATAGGCCTTTGTAGCATTCAGTGTTGACAAAACCCTACCGACTGTGTTTGAACTAAAACTGGAAAGAATCCTGAGAGTGATAGTAAGCGCTAGAAAAGTTTACTCTGAAGAAGTATGCTTATGGTCCTCTTCAGTAAGCTCACTTTGACCTTTTCCCTCCTTTATATGTTCAGTCAACCTGGGATGAGTTAAGGTCGAGTAGGGAAGACCACGCGCTCCCCTGGTATTTACAAATGCAACACTGGAAACAGACTGTGCACAGTACTGTGTGTGTGGGAGGGGGTTCTGCCGAGTTATGTCTGGGACACCTAGGTGGTTGCAAAGATGGCGGAGATCATGGCTTCCCCTTGTGTAGTGTTAGTGCATGCCCTGGTTCCACCACTTACAGCAGAGTGACCTTGGATGAGCTATATAACTTTCCTACGTCTCAGTGTTTTTCAGTTGTAAAATGAGGATACTAACAAATGATAATAACCTTAAAGATGATTTTTGTAGATTTTTGCAGATTAAGTGAGTATATGTAGACACAGATATGTAGATATTTACTTAGCTGTGTATATATCTGTAAAAATATGTAAATACATTGGGTTGTCGGAAAAATCGTGATTTATTTTTTCTATGTTTTTCAAGCAAAAATCCAACAACCCAGTATGTATATGTATGTATATTTAGAACCCAATGCATGCTGGAATCAGTTATTTACTAAGATTTGTGATTGACTGGGACTTCTTTGGTGAGAGGCCATTGTTGGAGATGGAGCTGCTGAAGGAGCTGTTCCCCCTCCCCAGTAGCCTCCTCCTTGAAGGAGGCTACTCCTCCTTCTGTTCCATTTTGATCCTTGTGAGACCTTCAAAGATTTAAATTCTGATTGAGACTCAAACTGAGGAGCAGTACCTTGTGTCTGGCAGTGTAAGTCCCAGGGGAGAGAGGGACTTGTTACGGAGACAGATTGGAGGGCTAGAGTGTATTTGGGGGGCTACTTCAGAAGGTGGTTGTTGTGGCTGCTTTGTATGAGCTCATGAGAGCTGATCATTTTAGCATTTCCTCCCAACTTCATATTCAGTGACATCACATCGGTAGCTTAAAATCAGCCCTAGTGGAAATAGGTATCCCGTGGGACTGGTAAATGCTACAAATACATGCTGCCTCCTCTTCTCTCCCTCCAGAGCCTTTTGTTAAACCACAGGTCATAACGTTCTCTCTCTAGTCAGATGTAAAGTCTTTGGATGCTCTAACCTGTCACAGAACTGACTTCTGTTCCAGACAGTGCTCAGGGTCTCTGGAGATGAACTTGTAGTAAGGCCCACTGAGTTCGACCTGCTGTGGATAAGGAGTTGTTTTTTTTCCTTGAGGTCACTTGAATAGAGTACTTTTAGCTGGAGGGTTAGGGTTAGGTTACAAGAATGAGATACTGAGCTCTCCAAGAATAAAAATGATGTCTCTGTGCAGGGCACTCACTGCCATTTTCTCTTCTCTTCCTTGTTTTCCTCTAGGTCTCAGTCAGTCTCTCCACCTCCAGTTCTCTCCCCACCGAGGAGTCCCATCTACCCACTCAGTGACAGTGAAACGTCAGCCTGCAGGTACCCAAGCCGCTCCAGCTCCCGGCTGCTCCTCAAGGACTGGCACCCCTGTGATACTGTACCCCAGAACCCTCAAGCTGCCTCCCCAGGCACTTCACCACCCATCTGTCCCCTCAAGTCCACCAGCTTCAGTTATTTGGACGGAAGCCCTTCAGCGTGCAAGAAAGAGGACCAGAAGGAGAACGCCCAAGGGGCAGCCCAGGATGTAGCGGGAGTAGCTGCTTGCCTCCCCCTTGCCCAGAGCACTCCATTCCTGGGACCAGCGGCTGGCCCACGGAGTGTCTTTCTGAGCCGCTCTGGTACCCGTGCCCATAGCCTGGGCATCCGGGAGAAGATTTCAGCATGGGAAGGTCGCCGAGAGGCTTCGCCCAGGATGAGCATGTGTGGGGAGAAATGGGAGGGCTCTGGGGGCGAGTGGCCCGTCAGTGAGGGCTGCCCCAGTGTGGGCTGTCCTAGCGTGGTGCCATCCCCCTGCAGCTCAGAAAAAACCTTTGATTTCAAGGGCCCCCAGAGGATGAGCAGGACCTTCTCTGAGTGTTCCTACCCTGAGACCGAGGAAGAGGGAGAGGCACTCCCTGTCCGGGACTCTTTGTACCGGCTAGAGAAACGGCCAAGCCGGAGTGAGCCCAGCGCCTTCCTCAGAGGGCATGGCAACAGGAAGGAGAGCTCAGCCGTGCTGAGTCGTATCCAGAAAATCGAACAGGCCCTGAAGGAGCAGCCAGGCCGGGGACTCCCCCAGCTCCCCAGTAGCTGCTACAGTGTGGACCGAGGGAGAAGAAAGCCTGGGACCTTGGGCACCTTGGAGGAACTGACAGGGTTTGCGAGTGTGAGCACTGGCAGCCGGGCACTAGGAGTGGCTGGAGTTGGGGGGGAGGCGGGCCCACCCCCGGAGAGGGAAGGCAGCGGCTCCACCAAGCCTGGGACCCCTGGAAGTAGCCCTAACTCTCAGCTGCTGCCATCAAAGGGCTCCCCTGATCCCGCTGTGAACCCTGTCCCCAAACCCAAGCGCACCTTTGAATATGAGGCTGACAAGAACCCCAAGAGTAAGCCAAGCAATGGTCTACCTCCTTCACCCACACCTGCTGCTCCACCTCCCCTGCCCTCCACCCCAGCCCCACCAGTCACCCGGAGACCCAAGAAGGACACGCGTGGTCACCGCAAGTCTCAGAGCAGGTAACACATGTCCCACCAGCGTTTTCTAGCTGGGCACAGTGGCTTTCTCTTCAGTGGAGGGTGCAACAGCAGGCTGTAGTGGCTCACACAGTAATGCCGTCCAAGCTCTGAAGCACTGAACAATTACTAGGTGGTAACATGAGCTAGGTGAAAAAGATTATTCTACTTATTTGTTTGTTTGTTTTTTCCTACAATGTTTGCTTTCTTTTCTAGGTGTAGTCCCCGTACAGTTCCTACCACCAATTCACCTGTGCACCATCACCATAGTCCCTTGTGCTCTTCCTGTCCCTGCCTTCATCCCAATCCCTCCCTCTTCCCTGCAGAATATCTCTGTTTTGTAAGTTGTCTGATTACTTTTTGTTTTTTTTTGTGGTTTTGATGGTGTTGTTGATGTAATTGTTATTTTCCCCCTTGACCCCCTATATTCCTCCTATAAGTGAGACCATTGGTATTTTTCTTTTTCCTTCTGACTTAATCCCTTTGAGCTCCATCCATGTTTCTGCAAATGGCTTTAGTTTTTCTTTTTTGTTTGCTGAATAGTATTCCATTGTGTGTGTGTGTGTGTGTGTGTATACCACATCTTCTTGATCCAGTCATCTATTTGTGGCACTTGGGTTGACTCCAATTCTTAGCTATTATAAATAGCGCTGCGATAACCATAGGGGTGCAAGTACCCTTTTGAATCAATGCTTTTGTGTCCTTTGGGTAAATCTCTAGGAGTGGGATTGGTGGGTCATATAGTAGCTCCATTTTTAGCAGATTGAGGAACCTCTATAGAGGTTGGATCAGTTGAAAAGAGATTCTTGTGCTATTACAGGATAAGGGTTCTTAAACATGCCTGATCTGGTGAACATGTGTCTCCCAGATGCTGTGTACTAAACATGTTGACTGGGTTGTACCTTTGTGGGTAGAGGCAGGCTTCGTTCAGCATCCTGTGGGAACTTCCTCAGTCTTCCACTTTATTTTTAGAAAGAACAGACAATCCCTTAAGGACCAGTAGAATCTTGACCTTACAACTACCTGAAATGCCAGCATTAGAAATTTATTTCTTCAAGAGAAGCATTATCAGAATACTTCATATTATCATTAACACAGTGGTACCACTGCATTTGACATGATTTCCTCTTTCCTGAGGGCCTTTTAGGCACCCTGGGCCTATGTGGAAAGAGTGGATCTTTTGATTCTGAAAGAGAGACTGATGAAAAGGGCTGAAAGAACATTTCACTTACTTCTTGGTTATGTCCAACAATGACCTGTTGTGAGACTCACACTGGTTTCTTAGTCGGCTTAGCATTTCTGATGCTGGAAGACCTGCGCCATCTCCATAGTTATCCCTACTGGGCCATCCTGGTGACTCGGAAGCTGGAGCTGCTGCAGTTGGTGAAAGTTGACAGGCATTTTGTTTTCTGAATTGGGCAGGCTGGGAGCTACTCTTCTGGAAGGCCTAGCCTCTTACCCCTCCCCGCCTTTCTCTTCTAGCTCAGATTCAGATGGACTTTCAGGTTGGTTTCACTTTCAGGGATTCTTTGATCAGACTCCATACTTTGGGCTTCATGCAGCAGATCCCAGCTCATTTAGAAACTTCGCTGCCATGTGCAGGGAGGACAGAATCACTAATATTCACGCCCATGGGCCAGAAGAGCTTTGGTCGCTTGGGGCAGTCCTATGTTTGGGCCCACCCCAACTTGTTCACTGTAGCAGCTTGCCAAGAGTGTTTGCTTTGTCCTTATTCATCCATTTTTGTAAATACCTACCTGAAATATGCCGTGCACCAAGACACGTGGCACTCCAGGGAACACACGGGCAAATAAGACATGGGTCTTCCATTCAAGGAATTGAAGGTCCAGTGTAGGAGGGAGCGGCACAAATAAGTCATAGATGCCATGCTGTGCACAAGATTCAGAGGGAGAGGACTCTGAGGGGAAACTTGAGACTGGGGAAGAGGGAAGCCTCATCACAGAGGGAGTTGCAGAGCTACATTTAGAACAGTAAAAAAACAGGTGAAAAGTGGGAATGGGAAGAGAGTCCAGAATCTGAAGGTATTGTACGTACTCCCACCCACATTTGTATACAGTATGGAGCCACATTCCTGCTATATGTGGGTGAGTCACTTCCTGTAAGAATTGCTTTAGCAAGTAGAAATCTGCTGTTGGACAGAAAGAGAAACAGTTCAGAAGGTACAGGCTGTTTTATTTGCCTTTTCACACAGTGAGAGTGTTCCCCTGGGGAAGATAAAAGGGTAAGTTTGTATCTGTTGTGCCAGGTGTGACTTTTATATTTACTATGCTTTTTTGTTTTGGGTTTGGTTTTCTTCAAAAATTAAGCCAAATATTTCTTCAGGTATTCAACCACAAAAAAAGGAATGTTTTTAAAATCTGTGGGAGAAACTGTTATTATTCTTTTTATTTTAATTTTTAGATTTATTTAATTGTATTTGACATCATTTGTAGTCCCCAGGGCGTTCCCACCACCATCTCACCTGTGCACCATCACATCACCTCAGCCCCTCGTGCTCTCTCTGCCCTCATCCCGGTCTCTTCCCCATCCTCTCCCAGTGATCCCTTTGGTTTATCTTTGACCTTTCATTCTTGTGTTTTTGGTTTGTCTGTTTGCTTGTTTGTTTGTTTGTTTTTGGCTGTAATTGCTCATTTCCTAGAGCGCTCTCTCATTTTTTTGGTATTGATTTTCCTTTACATTCCTCCTAAAAGTGAAGCCATCTGATATTTTTCTCTTGCCTTGTGACTTGTTTCACTGAGTATAATTCCTTCTAGCTCCATCCATGAGAAACTGTTATTATTCTTTTTTTAAAAAGATTTATTTATTTATGCATACATGCTCTGGGGTACAGGCCAGAGGTGCGGGGGTGGGGGGTGGGTGAGAGAATCCACCAGACAGAGCGGGGAACAGCACAGGCAGATCAACCAAAATACACTGCTGAGGGGAGCAGTGGGCGAAGTAGGAGTGGTCTGCTACGCCATGTGGGTCACCTCCCCAGCCTGGGGCAGGGATCGAACTCATGCTGCAGTGGCTGCGATCTGCCTCATAGTGTGTTGCTTAACCCACTGCACCACCAGGGAAGGCCCACTGTTATTATTCTTAATGGAAAGACACTGTTGGTCCCTGATGTGGTTCCTTCCTGCGTGTTTTAAGAGATTATTGGCTGAACATATTTTGTGCCTTATTTGCTGACTTGGGAACTACCTGCATCATGTGTTGGCTGCGCCATGTACATTAATGAAGATTAGGTCTCAGACCAACGGTGGTCTGTGGACCAACATTCAGGAACCACTACTCTCAGCTATTGACTGTATACCTCTGTCACATGTCTGGACCAAAGAGAGAGATTTGGGAGTCATCAGGTAGAAAATGGTAGGTATGGTGAGGGCCCATCTGTATTTGCTGCCCAGAAAGTGAAGAGTGAGAAAGAGTCCCAAAGACACCTCTGAGAGACCCTCCCATTTAAAAGGCACATGGGAAAAGGGAAATTCCTCACACCAACCTGAGAAGTAATTGCCAGGGAGGCAGCTGAAGACGAGGAATGGATATGTCATTGAGGTGAAGGCAGTCTGCCAAGGTAGAGTGTTGCTTTGGGTGAGGTGCTATAGAAAAGCTGAGAACGAAATGTGGCCTTTAGGACACGTTCAGTCCTTAACGTGTTCTGCAGCAGTTGATTAAATGATGAGAGGTCCAGTGTTACCCAAGAGTGGAAGGAGGTTTGGTGGCTGAGGGGAGGGATTTCATTAATCCCTTTCTCCTGCTCCAGGCACCTGCTGGGACCTGCCTTGGAAAAGGAGAGGACTTAGCTGAGGTCATGTCTTAGAGGAAGTACCGCCCTAGTGAAGGGCAGAGCAGAGAACACTGTGGGCACAGGGTGGCTGAGTTGCTAACCAGCTGTAGTTTTGATAGTGTGTATTAGAAGGGAAGGTTATTTGAGAGATGGAAGGGAGCTCTTGCTGCCGATTATCCTATTCCTACCTGAGAGTGGTGTGATTTGTTTTGAGAGCTCAAGTCCTTCCTCTTTCAACAGCCTGCCCACTACCAGCTGCTGCCCTAAACAGCCCTGGACATCTCCTGTCCAATGTTGAGCACTCATAATCTTCTCAGTGCAGTATCAGGGACCCTTGCTGGGAGGCAGATGTAAAGGCAGGCCAGATGCTCAGTCTTTGTGAGTGGTGTGGCGGCTTCTTCTCAAGGACATTCTCCAGGGCTTAGAGGCTCAAGTCAGTTGCCAGACCTTGGGGTCAGACAGCCTGGGTGGGTTCTGTCACTGCCACTTTTTCTGTCTGTCTGAGGCTGCGTCTCCTCATCTGTAAAACGGCACAGTATACAAGAGCATCTCTGTGAAGATAATGCAGATAACTCATGTAAACCATTTGCTGGAGCCTCATAGCACCCTATGGCATTTGGGGCACCCAGGCTGGGCCTCTCAGACCATCTGGCTCTTCATTTGGATGGTAAGTGTGGATCCACCTTGATGCTTTGCTGTGTAGGTGAGGTGAGGAGGATCTCTGGTCTTGCTTGTGGCCGTTCCCCCTAAGATAGCAGGACTCTAGTTCACTGGAATGACGCTTGCTCTTCCCCACAGGAAATCCTTTGAGTTTGAGGATGCCTCCAGTCTCCAGTCCCTGTACCCCTCTTCTCCCACTGAGAATGGTACTGAGAACCAACCCAAGTTTGGATCCAAAAGCACTTTAGAAGAGAATGCCTATGAAGATATTGTGGGTAAGTATTGGCAAGGGTGGCAGACTGGCTCTCTCTGGGGCCTGCAAAAGGTCAGGAACAGGAGGGACAGTCCCAGATTCCATCTCATTCACTGTGGGCAGAACTCCTCACGGAACTGGACGTCGGAGGAAGCACCTTTGTAAATACGGAATAACTGAGAGGTTAAAAGCTTGAATGAACTAAAGCCACAAAAAGGGGAGAACCACATCACTGCTCACCATCTTTGTTCACAAGGCTTGCAAGTGCCAAGCTGTGTCCTTAGGCAAATCAGTTAACTTTTTTAAGGTCTCCATTTTTCTCGTAAAATGATGATAATAATGTGCTGATGTTAACAACAATAGTAATAATACTTCTTAAGATTTTTTTGGATTAAATGAAACAAAATATTCCGGTTCGTAGAACAGTGCCTTTTAGTCCTTAATATGTATTTCCCCTGCCTTCCCCTTCAAGAACTGTGAATGCATCTGAGATTTTTTCTCTGCTTGCAAGCCAACAAGTTTAGCCTGTCCCAGTTTCACAGATGCTGGCAGAAGACACAAGACTCTTGGATCACACACAAAGGACTTTTTACTCACAACGCAGCAGGCAGCATGAGCTCCGTGTTCACAGGGGTTCCTCTTGCTCCCAAGTCCCATAGGGCAGTGGAGAGGAGACCCAGGTGGAGACTGCACACATGGGTCTGTCTCAGCTGAGGAACCCAAGTTTAAGAAACCCCAATCATTTCAAGGGGCTGCTGGCAAGCCTGCCCAAACTCTGCACAACGAGGAGATGGTACCTTGTTACTCTGGTCAGGAATCACATATCCGCCCTGCTCAGAGGGAGATGCGATCTCTGTCTTTCCCAGCTGTTTGCTATATAAACATCTTTGAAAATATAGCCTGGAATTGTTCAGTCTTCTTGCTCAGAAGGACAGAAGTGTAAGACACCTATGGGGAATTATGTTCTTCCAACAAGCAGGAGGACTTGGTGTTGGCACACTTGAGTTCAAGGATCGACACAAAAACCAGTGGTCTAAACCGAGTTGGATTTATTTTTGACTTGCATATATTTCTGGCCTCACATCAGTTGGCCTTCAGTTCTCCCAAAGTCAAATGTAGGTGCTGAAGAGGAGAGCAGCCATGTGCTTGGGCTTGCTCACTCCTCCCTCGGCCATCTCAGACTTCCCTCTGTCTCTCTCTCTTAGGCCTTGAAGCAAGAGAACGACTGATACATCAGAGAGGAAAGTGGCTCTGGTGGAGAGTTCTCCAAACCCTCATAAGACAGTGGAATCTTAGGAAGAAAAGGCCTCTGAGCCATCAGTTTGATCGCTTTCTCTTTAAACAATGGCTGGGGGCACATTTCTGGGGAGCAGCAGCAGCACTGTGTCATACAAGTCCCACTTCCCCCCGGAATGGAGTGTCTAGAATGTAGCCATACAGAGTTTGGTCAGAACAGGAAAATGGTGTGGAATGAGATCCCTAGGCCAGCAGAAGGGTTTGGGGAGGAAGGCCTTCTCTTTTCACTGGGAAAAAGTTAGTTTTTTATCCATTGGTCACCTGGAGTTGAAGTCAAAAGCTCTGGAGATCAGAGGCACAATACTCTCTCTTCACCCCTGCTGTAGAGTACATTGCTATTCCTGTCGCTTGGAGGAGTTTGTAATGTGTCACTGGGCCCAGGGCCATTGGGGGTGCCCAGTGTGGCTGCTGCAGTAGGCAGAGAAGGCTGTGGTTTCTGCTCTCCTTCCCCTACTCCTCTGTCTTCTCTGAGACGGCTTTGGCAGCCCATCTGTGCTGCCCAAGGAGTCTAGGTAGGGAAATGTTCTTGCATCAGCTAAACTAAATAATGAGACAGAGGGACAGCTTTAACCGTTTTCACTGGTTAGTGAAATAGGCAGTGGATTTCCCATGATTTCAGGACTCTGGAAGCAACCCCTGGATGGGGGTGGATTTTCGAGGCACTCTCCTGGACCTTAGTTCAGGCTAGAGAGACGAGGAGGAGAGAATAACTGTGTCTGAACCTTAGCCTTCTCACTCAGTAGAGGGAACTTACTGCCATTTTGGGATGTTGAGTGAGGCGGCAGAAAAGCATGGGGACGCTTCTTATTTGGATGAGCCAAAGCTAGGGTTGGGGGCTGATGGGAGCTAAGATTGGAGTGTGAATGTGTTCCTTAGTCTGCTGGCCTATTTCTGAATCTTTGGAGCATTGAATAGGCGGAAGAGAAACAGGGGAGGGTGTTAGGAGGGAGCCAGGGGAGTGACCCAGCACCTGGAATTTACTTCAGCCTTAGGGATGAGGGCCTGTGTCAGCATCTGGTAGGCTCATTGGCCTGGGCACATTTTCTTCCTCTGTATCCCCATAGCAATCCAGGTCTAAGTTCTAGACCTGACCAGGGAGGCATGAAGGAAATACAAGGGAGATATTCTTTTCTTTTAGAGTCCAACTGATTTATCCCTTTTTCCTTCCATGAGACAGGCCCAAGAATTTTGGAACTCCTTCTCCCTCCCACCCCAACTTCATGGGGGCCCTTGTTGCTGAACTCAAATGTCAGCTTTGCTTTTTTTTGCATTGCACAGACTGGTGCCTCTGACTTCCCAGGAGTTTTCTTTCTTTTATTCCTAGCATGTCCTCTGTGAGGTTAAGGTCACTTCTGGCTCCATTTGGAATATCCAGCTCTTGTGCTGCCTCGCTCGCACAGGGACAGACAGGACTTTGTTTTGCGTGTGGTAAATGGGGCTGGGGAGGGGGGATGGGAGGCAGAGCAATTCCTGCTGCATCTCCACTTTGGGCACAGCCTGCTGGAATGGAGTTCCAGGTCTGTTAGAGGTTAAGGGCCAGTTGGCCCAGAGACTAACGTGTCTTCTCTGTGAGCCGTAGATTTGAAAGAGGGACCTTGGTGAGTTTGCTGGTCTCCCACCCATATCAGGCAGGACTCCCCAGGAACTGGAGTGGGATACTCCATAGCAGGCTGAGGTTTATCTTGATAATTCACAATGGAAGGGTTCAAAAATATAGTGACTGCCTGGTTGCTTCCTGGGGCTGTTAACTTTTGCCTGTTCAGTTTGACATCTGCCCCTGAAAGATGTGATTCTACACAGCCTTATAATCATTTGCATTCTGAGTCTGACACTTAAAAATGCACCCAAGGAAGTAGCTTGTTAGGGAGTTATGTGGAGTCTGACCAAGGAGCCTGGGCTGCATTCCTGCAGAAATTCCCACTCCCTTCGGCTAACTAGGGCTGAGAGAGAGTTTCCAGGAACTTGAGTGGGATGCTGGTGACAGGGCCAGTCAGCCTTCTGAGCCTCTGCTCTCTCTGCTTCCTCATGTTGACTGCCAGGCCGGGAAACTGAGGGGCACCTACAGCACAGAGGCTGCAGTCGAGGGGCGCGGCCCAGGGACTGGTGCTGGCTAGTGGGAAATGGTGTCCAGGCTGAGAAGGTGGGGAAGAGCTGGTGCCTTAGAGCTCCCATCAAGTAGGCCTGCTCTGCACTGTGGGGAGAGTCGGACCCTTATCCTGACCCTTACCCTGTGAGGGAAGAGGCTGGTTGGAGCCAGGGAGGATTAGAAAGGAAAGCTGCAGGCCCAGGCCCCTAGCCCTGGGTGTTGTCCAGGAAGCTTAGCATTCTGTTTGGAGAAATTCTCAGTGCCTGTGCACATACATATATTCCCCCTTCTCTAACTGGTTCTTCCAGTTGTGTGTGCTGGGGATTTGGGGGAGGAGGGTTTGGCACTTGTGGTTACTGACCCAGGGAGCTGGAGAAATGGGAGTTGAGTGGGGGCAGGACTGGGTGGAGTTGGGTTTTTCCTTAAAGAGGAAGTGTGACAAGTTTGGGAGCTGACAAACCCCTTTAAAAGAGTGCAAATCAAAAATTCTTGGCCACGGCCTTGTCCCTTATCTCATCAGCAAAGCTGGGAAGGGTTGAGACCTCTGGCTTCCCCAGCTGGGTCTGATGAGCCTGGCTGCTCGTGCCAGGCCTCCAGGGAGGAGGGCCCACCTCCTCTCTCCAGGGGCAGCATGGCCGCCTTTCACGACACTGTGTTGGAGGAATGGAGGTGAAAGTCTGGCTATCTGCCAGGATTTTCTCTCCCTGTCCATGCCCCCAATAAGTTTTCACATTTATATACTCATCCCTGGCTTCTCTAACTTTGCTTTAGTTCTGCTCCAGAGAGGAAGTTCTGAACTCTATTCCCCTGCCCAAATTTGAGCCATTGCTTTGGTATGTATTTACTTCCAACTGGTTTAGTGGTTCTGGGACTCAGGGCCTGCTTGGCCTCCACATGCCCCATCCCCTGGACCCCCATCCCATCTGCAGAGATGACGGGGGTATCTCTGCGAGATGGGTCCAAAAGGGTAGCCAGAAACTGTCTAGGAAGTTGGGAGTGGCGAGTGAATTAGAGCTGGGAGGGGGCCCAAGCTAAGGTTGGGGATGAAAGGTTAGGGCCAGGGCTAGCAGTCATTTTCTGGAGAAACAGTTAGTGGCCTGGTTATATCAGAGGATGATTAAAAACTGCTGGGGAAGAAAGAGACTGGTGTTAGGGCTCGGCAGGAGGAGCAGGCATTTGAGGCGCTCCTAAAATGTGGCTCCTGGAGGCAGTGACCTTCAAGAGAGCCTGGTGTCCCAGCACTTTTCTCCCAGGTTGTCACTGAGGAGCAAGAACACCGCACGATGGGCCTTCATTTCCTACATCTACTTCTTGGCGCTTTGGGGTTTTTTTTGGCGGTGCTTAAAAAACGTTTCTATCGAGATTATTATTCACAAACCATAACCTCCACCCAATTAGAACTACAGCTCAATGGTTTTCGGCATTTTCTCATGATTTTGACTTCAGTGGTAATTCCTGAGACCTAGAAGCCGCTCAGACATGGGCAGGGAGATAGCACCAAGTCCTTCTCCTCGCCTGTCTTCCCACTCAGAGTGGTCTATGTCCTCCCCCAGGGTGTAGTTTCCTGTCATTTTCCAAGTAGAATTTCTTCTCCTTTTATGTTTTTAAGGTCTTTGTCCTCCTTTCTTGCCAGCCTTTTCTCTTTCATCAGTTCATTCTCACTCCCTTCTTCCTTCAACTGTAATTTTTACTTTTGCACATAAACAGTTTTAGAGCTTTGAATTTTGTATCAAAGAGAGAAGAGAAGGAAGTTGGGAAGGACGGAGAGGGTTTGCCTTAGGACTCATGTCCTGCTTCTCAGAAGTTACTAGGAAGCAGTATTTTTTTATATTGGTGGGAGTGGAGGGGTTGGGTGGCAATTTCATCCGTCCATTTGTCAATCCATCTGCGCAGGGAACATCTGACAGTGTCTGGAGACATTTTTGGTTGTCACAATTGAGGGGTGCTCAGTCCAGCTAGTGAATTGAGTTCAGTTTTCTGCTAAATATCCTACACGGGGCAGTCCACCACCACCAGTTATCCAGCCCCAAATGTCAGTAGTTTGAAAATCTGATGTAAAGGAGTCGAGACGTCATCCTATAGGTTGGGGAATGATGATATGAACTCTGGCAGGTCATCTAGTCCAAGGCAGTTTGGATTTGATGAGCTTGGAATAAATGTTCTTTGCTCCCATCTGCACAGTGAGTCTCTGGTCCTGTTTCACAGGATCAGGATAATGGTGTCCTGGCATTTTCCATCCTTGGTCTCCCCACCACAGCCTACAGGATCTATAGTGGTGAGGCACTGGGAAGTATTGAGTCTTTTCTGATTGCTTCCTAAGTGCCCTCCCTGGGGTAGGAGGGAGAAAACATGCAGGGATGGCAGGTTGGATACTTGGCTTCTTGAGGCAGGGCTGCTGGGCCAGCTTTGCTTAGTCAGGCCCCTGGAATGGAGACAAGTCATTTTCATAGCATGACTGTGTTACAGGAAAAAGTCTGCTCAACTGCTGGGGACTCTGCTTGGGTTGAGAATTACTTAATCCAGTCCCAAATCCTTTCTGGACCCATCGTTGACTCATACATTTCCAGAGATCATATTGCTCCCATAGCAGGCTAATTAGCTGCCACTGAAATCCTCCCTTCACACCTCTTCCCACCCCCTCCTCCCACACCTCTATAAAGACACTTCCTAAATTCATTGTGGTTTTTCTGGATGGTAATAAGTAGATACCACAATTTGGGATAGTTTTGGCTTTGGAAATGGAGAAATGAGTAATCATACAGGGATTGATGTTCTCCTGTGTCCTAGAAGAGCTGGTGCTCCCAGAGGCCTTTGTTTCTAGTCCTGTAGCTCCCTGAGAAATGGCCTCTGAATTTCTCTGGGTGTGAGGAGGCAGCTGAGGGACAGGTATGGGGCCTCAAGGGTCACCCAAGTTCAGTCCTGGTGCTGAATAGGGAGAAACTAAAGCATGCTTCTCACCTCCCTCCAGCAAAGTTTCTTTTTGGCTACTGAGCTACATAGTGGAGGGGAGGCAGTGGAAAAACAAAGGAAAGAAAGAGGAGAGGGCTGTGTTCTCTCACTGTCCCCACATACCTTGTCAGCACTGTGATTCTGCTGCAGCGTTGAGCCAGGACTGACGTGGCTCATGATAGTATTATCTTTTAGAAAGTCTAGCTATGAGTGGTAGGGGAAAGGGCAGGAAGGTAAGGCTTATGGAAAGGTGTTGTGCTTCAAGGACAGGGGCTGCGTTTGGACTTTCTGAGATTTTCTGGTAGTGCCAATACAGTGCCTTCTGACAGGGACTTTAGAAACTAGTCCTGAGGCTCATGACCCACCCCTACCCCACCCCTTTGGCCTGGTCTCCTTTCAGGCCTTTCGCACATCTCCTGTGTCACAGCAGGAGTTTGTTCCAAAGGGGGAAGGATAGAGATGGACAGTGGAGTACAGAGGTTCATTGAACAAATAATTACTGAGCACTAGCTACTCATCACTGATCTGCTCTGGAGCAGCCTGGTAAAACCCTACTCCCAGGAGTCTTTACTTTAGTTCCTCCCTGCCCCTCCCCCAGAAGTGGGCCCTCTGGAAGCAGTCGGTAAAAAGACAGCCATATGACCTCTGAAAGCTTTCCTACCTTGAACTGTATATCTCTGGGACTGCAGCAGCAGAGGGACTGGAGCCAAGGAAAGATGCCTGGTGTTGGCTTTGTCCTCTGTCTGGGCACAGGCAGGGGTGGCTGAGCCAGCCTTGTGCAATCCCTGAATGTATAAAGCAGAGGCCCGACAAGGCTGAGCTGAACTGGGGGTGGGGGTTTAGCTTCTGGCCTTGGAGCCAGGATCTGTTTGCAGCCTCCCCACTGCAGACGGGCAGCTGCATGACTCATGAGCTGAAGGGGCCAGGCAGAAGCCATTCTCTTTGGTTCACAGGAATTCTGCCTGTTTATTTGTATGTGTGTGTGAGTGTGTGTGTTTCCTTCTTCTCTTCTCCCCCTTCTCTAACTTTTCCTCCTCTGCAGGAGATCTGCCCAAGGAGAATCCATATGAGGATGTGGACTTAAAGAACCGAAGAGCAGTTCGAAAATCCCAGCAACTATCTGAGAACTCCTTGGACTCTTTGCACAGGATGTGGAGTCCACAGGACAGGAAGTACAACAACCCACCCACTCAGGTAACAGGAGCTCCGCCCTGGGCCTGCTGGGTCGGCAGTAGGGCCACGGTGGGGCCTGCCCTACTACAGCTTGGCTAGCTTCCACTCAGACCTTTTCCCTCACTAATGCTGGGCACAGAGGTGACCTCGGGAAAGAGCTCTGCACTCAGAGACTTCTGCCACCTCAAGTCTTTATGGACAATTGAGAAATGCTCTTAGGGTCACCCTATCCTACCGTCTTCCCTTCTGTGCAAGCTCTGATCTGAGCAGCCAAACTAAGCCAGGTGCGCCTATAGTCAGTCTCCTGGCTTAACTTACTCCTCGTCCCCTTTGTGGGAAACAAGAAGACATCTGCAGCTCAGGCAGAAATGATCTCAGTACGAGTATTTGGGGGGCCAGGTATAGCCCAAGAACTAAACTTGAAGAACAAGACACGTGTCTACAAGATATGGAGCCACTCCTGTTGCAGGGAATTAAAGTAAATCTTTGAGGAATGAACCGATGGAAGGCAGAAAGAGAAGAAAGGTGAGGAGGCAAAGGAGACCCTTTGATTTAAACTTACTCTGGCCTTGTCCAGGGTAGGCAGGAGACAGGTGAATGGAGATGCGCCCTCTGACCTACCCAGGCAACTCTTAATTCTCATTAATTGGAGGAACCTGGTTATTTTATAACATTGGCTAGAAAATATAAAATATGTTTATTTTTGCTTTGGAAAGATGTGATTGTTTTTATAGAAAGTTTCACTTTCGAAGGTGCTGTGTTCAAACGGGCATCCATTGGACTTGTATCGCTAAACTGAGTAGGAAGAGGAAACTGAGAATGGGGAGAAAGGAGGGCTTGCTGAAGAGTGATGAGAGGCAATGTGGAGTTTGCAGGGGTACCTGGCTTTGTAGTAGAGAGCAGGATACTTGGAGTAAGATACTCTGTGCTGAAGAACGTCAGTCTAAACGAGGGAAGGGGAGGGCGGGGCCTGGCTGTGAAACCTGCCTTGCCCAGACGTTGGTGTTCAGAGCCTGAGCCTGGTGTTCTCTGGAACAAGTGAGCCAAACTGCCAGGATCATTTAGCAGAACAGACTGGCATGCAGGTTATGGCCTCTGCTGGAGAAGCCTTTTAGGACAGGAGCAGTGGCTGAGTGGGGGAGATGGCTCCATTAGCCCAGCTCAGTAATGCGCAAAGTCTAAGCCTTGTCCCAGTGCTCTGGATGTATCCCCAAAATTCTTGCTTTGCCTTTTCACTCAGATGAAAGCAATTTTCTTAGCTGCTCCTTTCCTTTTTTTCTGGCACAAGTAGTTTAGCTTCCTCTGTGGAAGCAAATATCTGACCTGCAGATTAGCAGCTAAGGTCTTCAAAAGAGATATCCCTGGTGAATGGAAATTCTAGGGAGGCTTGGGAGGGAGGCAGCCTGCCAGTCTGAGGCTTCTGTGTCCTGGTCCTGCTCGTGTATGTACTGGCCAGGGCATCTGTGGTGAGCCCTCTCCCACATCCTCTTCCCCGTGCCAGCTCACCCTGAAACCCAGCAGCCAGTCCCTGCGCAGTGGCAACTGGTCAGAAAGGAAGAGCCACCGGCTGCCACGATTACCCAAGAGGCACAGCCATGATGACATGCTGCTGCTGGCTCAGCTGAGCCTGCCGTCTTCCCCCTCCAGCCTCAACGAGGACAGCCTTAGCACCACGAGTGAACTGCTGTCCGGCCGCAGGGCCCGCCGCATTCCCAAGGTAGCTGCTTCTGCTGGGCCTCGGGCCGGGCAGGTGCTGATTCTTCTCTAGCCTTCCTCCCTTTTCTGATATGGGGCTGCTCTCTCAGTTCTTGAATGGATTCTGGGTTCATGCACTGGCCCTCCTTTTCCATGTGGTTAATTCCCTTTTTTTTTTAATCAGTCAAGATGCATGAAGTGATTGATGGTACGCAGATGTTAGGGGAAGGATGGGCTAGCCTCTGCTCCTAGGGGACATACCATGTTGCCAGGTGAATGGAAACCAGTCCTTAGGGGCTCCTCACTAGTGCATGTGGAGTCTGAATTTTGAGGTCTCCATGCTGCAAATGAAAGCAATTCCAGGCTTTCAGAATCTCAGACTTAAACCTGGGTCTTTCCTTCTGTAACTCTCAGAATTGAGAGTTATCAGCAATGATTAGTACATAGGCAGCTGGACGCAAGTCCCCAGCCCGAAGCAGCAGGATTTAGCCAAAAGGTATTTTTAGCCTGCAAACAATGCTTGGGTATATTGGGAATTTAGCTTCTTCCTGTCAGGGCCCCATGCTGTAGCCCAGAGGGGAAAGGCTAGAATCTTTGTTCCTGTTATTGCATATGAGAAGCTCTTTGTCTCGGTGGGTTCAGTGACTCCTGGGACTCAGGAGCTCCCATCCTGTCTTGTTTGATCACTGTTCCTTCCTCTTGGGCGCTAAGTTTAATGTCCTTGTCTTGGGGCAGACCAACTAGGGGACTCTGAGAGCTACCAGACATGGCCAGCAAGTCTGCACTTGGGGTCAGTACAGCAGGGAGACCAGCGCTGGGCCCAGTGTGGGGAGGGCAGGCGGCTAGCATCTGCCAGGGTGTGGGTGGGCTACTAATTGGCCTCCTTGGAAGCAGAGGCAGAGTTCAGGTTATCTCACCCTCCCTGCTTTTCTCACCTAGCTTGTCCAAAGAATTAACTCCATCTACAATGCCAAGAGGGGAAAGAAGAGGTTAAAAAAGCTGTCTATGTCCAGCATTGAGACAGCATCACTGAGAGGTAGGCCTTGACGCCTGAGCTGGTTCAGGTGTCTGGAGCCCTTGGGCAGTAAGAATGGGGAGAAGCACATATTAGCCTCATTTTACCTTCTCTGGGCCAGTTGTAGATCCTCCTGCCTTCCAGGAGAATGGAACCTTGCCAAGAAGTTGCCACATAGGAGGGTCGGGTGGAGAGAGAAAGCCCTGAGAGGGGTTACTTCAGGCTTTGGCCTATGAGGCCTTGAGTGAGGAGGTGGGGGTGGGAACCTGCTTTTGGCTGAAGGAAAGGCCAGGCTCGTTGAGCTCTGTGGTCTTTTTCCTATTTCAAACCTTGGCCTTCTGGAGATAAGACTCTTTTATGTTCCAGACCCGTAGGCCTCTCTACTGGCTTAGCCTTGAACTTGGGCCACTGCTTGCCTTGGATCAGCACTGCAGGGACAGGGGTGTAGGTATTAATTAGCACCTTCAGTCTGCTCTGAGGGACTCTGGTTCCAGGCCACCCAGTGCCTGACCATGGTACCCACAGGTGCCCAATGTAGATACATATCCATTCCTCATGACGAGGCGCGTGTGTGTTGGGGGCGGAGGGCAGAGAATTGGGGCAGAAAATATTGCTGAGGGGCAGTGGCTCAGCAAGCATACTCTCCTGTGCTGATTTTTTCCAGATGAGAACAGTGAGAGTGAGAGTGACTCTGACGACAGGTTCAAAGGTGAGACATGGCTCTGCAAGAGCATGGAACCCTTTCCCAGCCCTGGCTCTTGGGACTCAGCCTTCCCTTCCTCTGCGTGTGTAATTCCAGTGCACCCAGTTGGCCTGCTTTGGGGAGGCAGCAGGCAGGCCGTCAGGGCAAGTAGCTATAGGCAATCCTCCCCTGCCATCATGGAAGTTGAGCCCTGAGAGGTTAAATTCAGACATCTGCTTTGCCCAAATTTAAGACTGGTGACCCTGCCCATACTCTCCCAAGCCATTATCCCTGAGAAGTAGATTTGCCGGGTAAATGTTTTGAATCTGGAGTGTCAGACATGGGTCTGGAAGATTACAAGTGCCTTTTCTGGTTGCGAGAAATGTGTCGTAGTCTGAGGAACCTGGCTTCTGGAGGCCCTATGGCCACTCATCTCCCCTAGCCCCAGAGAGGAGGACCCAAGGTTCTGGTTTCATGTTGGGAAACGAGGCTAAGACCTCCCTGGATCGTTAAAGTACTTGGAGCCAGCTCCCTCCTTCCCTACTTTCCTGATCCCCCAGGCAAGTAAGCAAGTGCGCAAGTGCACCTGGGGCCTGGGGTCAAGGGTCAGGGAAAAGGGATCCAAGTCCAAGGATGCTGATAGGGACCCAGCATGAAGCCCTCATGGATGTTTGTATATCCTAGTCTTGTTTTTGTCACAGGGGTAGGGAGTGGGTGGCTGGCCTAGCTTAGACAGCCCTACTGGCCCCAGCTCAGCCTCCAGAGGTTCCAGGATGCTCCAGACCAGTAGCTTCCCGGGTCTGGGCATAGTGTAGTCAACTTGCTCTCACTGCTTCTCCCCCAGACTCAGGTGGGCAAGGTGTCACATTGGACCCATGAGCCTGGAGTCTGGGGTGGAGGGGGCTAAGGTGGGGTTTGTGAGGGTCAGGTCTGCCTGTCCCCTGATGTGTGACCTGCCCTCAGCCCACACGCAGCGCCTAGTCCACATCCAGTCCATGCTGAAGCGTGCTCCCAGCTATCGGACACTGGAGCTGGAGCTGCTGGAGTGGCAGGAACGGGAGCTGTTTGAGTACTTTGTGGTGGTGTCCCTCAAGAAGAAGCCATCTCGAAACACCTACCTCCCTGAAGTCTCCTACCAGTTTCCCAAGGTGAGGCCGTTTCTTACCCCACCTGCCCTACCCTTCTCCTCTCTGCCTGGCTCAGGGTCAGATATTGTTCCTGCAGTAGCAACTTGCCTTGCTGTAACAGCTCGAGCGTGGCTCCGTATAGCCAGGAGGGGAGAGAGGACTTTCGGCCAGGCCAGTGCTTATTCAGAGGAGTAGGGTGATGAGAATACAGAAAGCTCCTCTCCCTACCTGCTTCTCTATGTCACATCACTCTTATTTTCTCTGAAATTTTGCTATTATCACTTTGCTGACCAGAGTGTGCAGGGACAGGGCCCTTATCCACTTTAGTTTGTTTTCATAGTCCAGTGTGGCACAGGTACCACACAGAAAGTGCTTGTTGGCATACAGTGAATGAATAAGTGATGACTCAGTACAGACCCAGACTTCTCTGTAAGGATTAGGAATGGGAAAAGGGTTGCTGAGAACCATGCCAGTTGGTAGGATGCCATCTAGAACTCTCTTCGATGCTTCCAGCCACCCCTCACAACCCCTAGGTTCCTTCAACTTTCCTGTGTATCTCTATATCTTCATATTCTTCTTCCCTGCAGCTGGACCGACCCACCAAGCAGATGCGGGAAGCAGAGGAGAGACTCAAGGCCATCCCCCAGTTTTGCTTCCCTGATGCCAAGGACTGGCTCCCTGTTGCAGAATATAGCAGGTGAGGCTTGGCCTAGTTTCTCTGGAGGAAGGAAGGGGGCATAGCCACCTTCACCCCACTGCAGTGGGCAACTGAAGGGGGCCCATCCTGGTCCCAGCCCAGACTCTTCTCCTATAGCATCCTGACCCTTCCCTAGGGGTGGCAGTCCCTCTTCTTGGGGCTGTTTTCCTGGGTCCTCTGATTTCCCCTGATACTAGACCTCTCCCTATTCTAGTGAAACTTTTTCTTTCATGCTGACTGGGGAAGATGGCAGCAGACGCTTTGGCTACTGCAGGCGCTTATTGGTGAGTAGGGCCATTTCCTCAGGGGCTGGGTGTTTGTGTCCTTCTGCAACTTTAGCTTGTATGAAATCCTATGTTCGCTGCCTTGTATGTTCCCTGAGGCCACTAACACACACTCACTCACTCACTCGTAGATGAGACACCCCCTGGGAAAGCAGGAGTCATAGTGTCCCCTTTGACTGGTCGCTAGGATCTAAGGTTATCTGCAATAAGAGAAAACAGCGATCACCTTCTACTCTGCTGTCATTTTCTAGCTTTCCTGTGCTTTTTCTTTTCATTCATTTTCCTCGGACGTGGGCCTCTGATTGCTGATCCCAGTTACAGGATCACACCATCCAACAGTATGTGGGTGTGCAACACCCTGGGGTGGAGGACAACACTCCTCACCATTATACCTGGCCGGCCTGATGTGGGGCAGAGCCCTGTCCATCAACTGGTAGGGCTGGTGGCTGAGGAGGGACAGTGAAGTGCCTTCTGTGGGCTTGTGGGAGAGACTGCCTTGAACTCAGGGGACAGGAAACATATTGTAGAGTAAGCAGCTAGCCCTTCCTTCCCTATCTCCTTGCCTTTTAGTCCTGGGAGGGAAATGGGTTGAGGGAAAAGCAAAGAGAGCCTGATTCCAGTTGTCGCCTCTTCTGGACCTCACTCGGTATGCTGTTGGCTTGGATGATTGACAATGTTTGGGGTTTCCAGACCATAGTCGGAGGAAGCCTCGCTAAATATCAGTCTAGGTACAGATGAAGGGGATCCTGGGAGAGGATAAACATAGTAGGGCTCCAAAATGAAGGATTCTGAATCAGTCATTCATCAATCCATCCATCCATCCACCCATTCAGGAACACCATACACTTACTGAAGATTAGACAGTGTGCTAAAGGCACATAAAGATGAGTTAGAAATGTGTCCTATCCTCAGAGAACTTTAGCTAATCTAGCAGAGGAAGTAAGACTTTTTAAACAGAAGGGAAGGACAAAAATGAATAAACTGTTTATTAGGATGTATTATGTATGTTCCAGGCTAGATGTCATAGTATGTCATTTTCAATTCTCAAAATAGCCCTTAAAGTATTGCTGTATCTGTTTTTTAAATTAGGAAACTAAGTCTCAGCGGTGAAATGACTTGCCCAAGGTCACACAGCCAGAGAGGGACAAAGCCAGGATGTCTCCAAGTCCTTTAGCACCAAGACTAAAGTCCTCCAAGATGATACTCTTGGATCACCCCAAAGGGTAGTGTGAGGAGAAGAGCTATTTGGATAGCCAATGCCCAGTGAGTGGGGGCAAGGGAATGTGGAGCAATGCACATGCCAGCTAGGGAGCCAGGCAGAGGTTGTTGATATGGGCTTGGAGGGAGCCCCATGTTCATCTGTGCTTGGAGGGAGTGTTCCAAAGGCTGCCTTTGCAGGGGCATAGATGGAGCAGAGCTGCTCCTTTGCAGTGGGCCTGCTGCCCCCAGGGAAGAGTGTGTTTGTCCTGGCCTGCACAGAGAGGGCCTGGGCTGGGTCCCTGCCAAGGGGGCTGGCACTCATTCGGCATTCCTGCAGATTGGACACAATGATTCTAACCCAAAGCCCACATACTTGCTTTAATCACTTGGGGCTTTAGGCAAGGCGGGGGAGAAGGACAGAGAGAGGAGTGAGTTTCAGGCCTAATATGGACAAAAACAGATTCTGCCTTCCCTTTAGTTCTGTGACGTGTGGCCGGCAGGTTTGGAGACTGAAATAGCTCCATCTGCATTTGCTTAGCAGCCTGCACAAGGGGCCAACACCTGCTGCTCTGTTCCCTCCCCCACAGCCATGCTAGGCACTCAGGCCGCTGAGCCCAGAGGCAGCCAGAGCCCTGCCAGCTCCAGGCCCAAGAAGTAGGCTCCTGTGGATGCCTGCCTGCATTTGTGGGTTTTAGGCCCTGGGAACTCTTAGACCATGTCTCCTCCATCTGTCCATCTTCGAAATCCCTTTTTTGTTCCTTGTCCTTTAGTCTAGCATACGTCTCTCCTTGCCCTTGTGTCCCTCTCTCTTCCTGCCTGAAGGCAGCATACTTCAGAGGTAAGACAGCAAATAAAACTCCTGGTCCTGGCTCCATGATCTCTGGAATCATGACCTTGAGCAGTGGCTTAATATTTTTCAACACAGTGCACTCATCTATAAAATGGGGATGGTAAGGCCTGCTCTGCAAGTTTGTGCAGTACCAAACTGATACGCAGGCAGAGTAAATATTTGATAAATAGTAGGTTGCTTCCCTTATCTATTTTCTGTTTGCTTTCCTAGAATGGGATAGACCAAGGGAAGAAGAAAAGAACAATGGAGAAAAGGAGTATTTTGTAACATGTCCCCTGTTGGGGGCAGAGGCTTCAAGGCCTTCTCATGACCATTGTGTCCTCCAATGTCCCTTCTTAGATAAGATGTAAACCCACAAATCACCCCAGACCCTCTACCAAACTGCCTCATCCTTTGCCATCAGTGTCCTCCTGGGAGGAGGGATGGCGCCTGTGTACAGCATGGCAGGAGCCTGGTACCTTGGGTTGGAAGGCCATGCGGAGGCCCAGCAGGGTGGCAGCCATTCCTTGGCCTGGAGGGCAGGGGGACTGAGTAGAGATCTGGAAGAGGCTTGGAGTCTTCTTCCACTAGAAGAGCAGTTATAGTCTTCAGTTCCCAAGAAAAGGAGCCAGACAGAGTAACTGTGATTCTTTCTGTCTCTTTCCTTGTCATCCTGACCCAGCCAAGTGGGAAGGGGCCGCGGTTGCCAGAGGTATACTGTGTCATCAGCCGCCTTGGCTGCTTCGGCTTGTTTTCCAAGGTAAGAGGGCTCTGGCTTACCTCCTCCCCTTTCCCCAGATGACAGCTCCCACAGGAGTATCTGCAGTGAGCTTAGATGAGAAAACCACCTGTGTGTGTGTGTGTGTGTGTGTGTGTGTGCGTGAGAGAGAGAGAAAGAGAGAGAGAGAGGAAGAGAGACAGAGCAAGCAAGTGCAAGCCAATTCTCTAATTCCCTTCTTATTCCTAAGCCTGGCTCCCCACCAGCCAGCTGGCATCTCCCTAGAGCTTGTGCCAGCACTGGCTGTTATTGCGCAGCCCACCCTGGGCTGAGAGCATTGCAAGAGTCCTTGGGGACACAGACCACTTATCCAAGGACCCCAGCCAGTTATCCAAGGACCCCACTCAAGTGGTATATCCTCTGCTCTTGGGGTCTGAGGCAAGGACTAGTGCCAAGGGAAGTAGAAGGAAATAAAGACACTGGCAAGAAACTCCCCGATCCCCCAACTTTTAGCCCACACTGATCAGATGCCAGGTTGCCCTCTTCTCTGCCCAGAGGGCCAGAGGGGCAGCTCCCTGACACCCTTCCTCTTCTGGTTGCTGGCACTGGGCACAGGTCCTAGATGAGGTGGAGCGCCGGCGTGGGATCTCTGCTGCGCTGGTGTATCCCTTCATGAGAAGTCTCATGGAGTCACCCTTCCCTGCCCCGGGAAAGACCATCAAAGTGAAGACGTTCCTGCCAGGTGCTGGCAACGAGGTAGGGATTTCTGCTGCCCCTTCTGTCAGACTCCATGCTGGGGCTAGAGTAGCTCCTGCTCAGGCAAGTTTGCAGTCTCAGGGGGTGCAGAACATGGCCCCTTCTTTGCTCACCATGTTTGTACAGATAAGCAGTCAGGACTGACAAAGTGAGTGACAGACTCTGATTGTCGCCCAACCCTCTGTAACTCCCAGGGGCCTTCTTTGACCTGCGTGGACTAAACTGTACTCTGCCTGCCTCCTTTCATCCATCCGTCAACCACTGACTGATATGTACTCTCTCACAGTCAGGGGTCACGCGAGATCTAGGACGGAGCCGTTAAGAGAAAGAGAAAGAGAGGCAAGGCTCTGCCCTCGTGGAGTTCATAGCCTGGTGGGAAAGACTAATATTAGAGAAATATTTCTGCATATAAATAGCTGATTCCTAACCGTGTTAAGTGCCAAATGAAAGCACAGGATCCGATGAGAATGTGTAATGGGGTTTGCTTTAGATTAGGGCCAGGGAAGGCCTCCTTTGAGACGGTGATGTTTACTAGGGACCGAAGATGTGTAGAGTCAACTCAAGGATGTAGGAGAGGGAGACGTGGATGGGAGAAGGACGTGGATGGGAGAACGTTATTACAGACAGAAGAAACAGCCTGTGCACAGGGAGAACTTGGGGAAATGTGTATCCTTGTCAAGAAATGAAAAAGACCAAGAGGGTTGAAAGGGTAGTGAGCAGAGGCAGTGAGGCAGGCGAGAACCAGATCACAGTGCTGCCGGCTAGGACAAGGGAAAGGTTTTGGATTTTATAATATCACAGGTATTTTTAAAAGCTCACTGTGGCTGCTGGATAAAGGATTTTGTAGATAAAGGATTGTAGTGAAACGGGTACTGCTGCAGTAACAGAGGTGGGAGATGATCGTGGCTTAGATTAAAGTGTGATAGAAAAGAGAAAGAGAAGTGATGGATTTATTTTAGAGTCGAGGGTTTTTAAGGCTACCTCCTAGCTTTCTGGCTGAGCGAGAGCCATATACTGAGTGGGGAGCACCTGAAGGAGGAGCAAGCGATGAGGAAGAAGAGGAAGAGTGCTATTTTGGACAGCTGAGACCCCTGGGAGATACCCGAGAGGAGATATTTCATAACAAGGGGTGTAGCTAGGGAAAAGGGGAGAGTCCAGGACTCAGCCCTCCTCAGTCGCAAGGGGCTCCGACATAGACAGGGCTGCAGGGGAGGAGTGGCAGCCCCGAGGACCGAGAAGACGTGGGGAACACCACGAGGGGGCATGGTGCAGAAGCCGGGAAAGGGCGGTCTGAGCAAGGAAGGCGTGATGGGGCGAGTCAGAGAGAACCCAGAGGTCAGGGAGAGGTAGGTTTCTGAGGAGTCGGGGCTGGGGTGCTCAGAAGCCTGAGTGGACTGAGCTGAGCAGTGAAAGTGAAGAGAACCTGTATGTACATCTTTTCAAGAGTCTTGACTGTGAAGAGAGAGGAAAGGGGGCTGTAGTTGAAAGGCGGTATGGAGCCAGGGGAGATTGTTTGAAGATGATTCTTTGGGTGGTGGCAGAAATGCAGAAGGAAGAGAAAGAAGAGAGGACAGCAGGAGAGGAAGGGGGCAGGCAGGCTGTCACTGAGAAGCACAGGGGTGGTTCCTGTGGGGCAGGGATTGGCTTTTGTTAGGAGAGAAGGGCACTTCCTTGGGCAGGGAGGGTGGGAGCTTGTAGCTTCTCATCTTTGGGCTTTGGTTTAGAAAAGAAGGTCATCCTCTGAGAGTGAGGGCTGGGAATTAGGTTCTCTGGGAAGGAAGAAGTAAATGAGTTGTTGCAGAGGTTGGGAGAGGGACCAACTAGAGAAACACTTTGGTTTACTGGTTAGTGGTGCCCATTTAAGGCCTTTCTCTCAGCTTCTCTTTCCCTGCTCATGTTTGGGAGGACTTTAGGCTTCAGGCACGGTCTCGGGGCACTTCCGGGGATCCTGCCCTGAGAGCCCAAGGCACACGTAGGAGTTTTTCAGGATGTGACCCTGGGCCTCCCCTCACTAGCCTCTCCTTTATCATTCTGACTTAAATTGCTTGCTGCTCCCAAAGCCTGCTTCTTCTTGCCTAGAAAACACAGACACCTCCTTCTTCTCTCCTCGAGCAATCCTAGTTAAGCATCTTGTCCCTGAGCTGCTGGCCTGACCCCTCCTTGCCTCAGCCTTTATGTAGATGTTAATCGTACCTTTCCTCTGTTCTGGAACAGCAGACGCTGGGCTGATTGTTTCATCTCATTCAGCCCTATTGGACTGTGATGTCCTTGAAGACAGGCATGAATGAAAAGAGACCTGGGTCACTTGAGCTGCCCGTCTGAGTTCTCCCTCCCTAGAAGGCTCCCAGACCCTCAGGGTAGCAGCATTGGGGCTGACCACTGAGGAGCAGAGCCTGTTGGATGACACAGTCTGGGGAGGGAGGGCGGCGGGGGCGCTTCACTGTGGCTTCTGCCCTGGAGGCAAGGACAGTGGTGCAGAGACCTCTGTCATGACTGCTGGTGGTGTTCCTGTAGCTGCATTCCCTGAGCGCTTCAGGTGTGCCTAGCGTGGACCTGATACCGGGCCGTTTGGGAGATCACCATCTGGTCGAAGAGACAGAATAAACAGCTCTTTAGGGCAGCTGGTATCCACTGTGTACCCATTTACCCTCTGGGGCCCAAAGAGATGAATACTGAGTTCAGAATTAGAACTTCCATTGCTTAGACCTTAAGGACCAAATAAGATAGTGGGGTAAAAGCCCCTGGAAAAGAGTTAGTTCTGATATGTCAGGGCTGTAAGAGAGAGTTAGTTTTTCACCCTCACCCTCACTCTCAGGAGGTCTGCACAGCCACGCTGCCCTGAGACGCTGAGGGACCGAGGGGAAGACCGGGCCAGTGACGGCTGCTTTGGCATGGCTGTGCATCAGCAGTTCCTCTAGCACTCAATGCTAGGTCACTTGTTCCCTCTACCCCATGACTGTCCCCAGGGAATAACACCGGCCTTGGGAGTGACCTTGCATCCCTTTCAGAGGGAAGAGAGCTCTACCGACTCTGATAAGGAGAGTCCTACTTCCTGACAAGGCTGTGGATGGCCAGACCTTCCTTGTGTTTTCCTTGTCGCTGGCATAGTGATTAGACAGATAGAGATAGAGGCCAGGATGGCGGGACAAGCAGCCTCTGGAAGGAAACTCTTTCTAGCAGGAAAGGGGAGAGATTTGGCGACAAGGATGCTGGTGTTGCCCCTCAGAGATGGGTGAGACCAGATGCCGAGGTGTTGCTCTTCCTAAGGCTTCGAAAGCGGGAATCAGTGGGGGGTTCTGGTCAGTGTGAGAGTGGAGACTTTTACATGGGAAGATGGTCAGGGAAGGGGTGGGAGAACCCTACAAAGAGAGCTGTGTGGTTCCTGTGTTGTCTTTATCCGTACGAGCAGTCAGCTCTCCTCTCTCCTGAATGCCTGAAGCATGATGGTCCCTCCAATCCCTCCTTCTGGAGCCTCCCTGCTGTCACAGATAACCCTCTGGTCCACAGACTGTGGCCTGAAGGGAGAAGGGGACTGGGAGAAGGTAGATTAGAATCACCTGGAAAAGAGAGGGTGGGGAGAACAAACCAGCACCTGCCCCAGGAGTAGCACCCACCTGGCCTACCTCTTTCTCCATTGCTGTCCTGCAGGTGTTAGAGCTGAGGCGGCCCATGGATTCCCGGCTGGAGCACGTGGACTTTGAGTGCCTTTTTACCTGCCTAAGTGTGCGCCAGCTCATCCGAATCTTTGCCTCACTGCTCCTGGAACGCCGGGTCATTTTTGTGGCAGATAAGCTCAGGTAGGGCCCATCAGGGCAAAGCGAAGAAGAGGGGAAGGCATAGCCACTAGTTATCCAATGTAGTCATGAGCCTGAGAATGAGCCAGCTGCTTTTGGTATTGATGTGTGTGTGTGTGTGGGGGGGGGGATGGCGGGGGTGTGCATGCAGGGTGGGTACATGTGGTGCAAATGGACAGGGGAAGGGTTAGCAAGCCCAGGGAGAGTAGGTGGCTGAGGGAACAGTGCTGGGGAGCACACATTATTGAGTAGGATTGAAGGACTTGGCCTGAGGGGAGACAGGCCCACACCTTTTGCAACAGCCAAGACTGTGCTGGTGCATATAGATTTAAATGGAGAAAAGTAAGACGTGAAAGATTCCTGACTGATGGCCACATTTTCTTTGAGGGGGAGGCAGGGCCGTTTTCGAGTTTGAGGAGCATGGTGGACTCTAGGAAGAGCCACTGTGCAGAAGGGGCCAGGATGCCAAATAGAGGTAGCATGAGGAGCGCTAAGCCAGCTGGTGAGGGGCCACTAAGGGTGTTACCTGGAAAAGGTAATTGACTGGAGCGACCCCACGATGGGCACGCTTGGGGGTTTGTGGGGGATGAGGAGAGTGGGTGAAGGGTGGCCAGTCAGCTAGGAAAGGAAAGAAGAGATCAGGGGGCTGGAGGTGCCAAGGAGATAGGGAAGCTTAGAAGGAGTGAGAAATGGGCCTGATGGGTCACAAGTCCTGGTCTGAAATGTTGCAGAGATGATTTTAGAGGTGGAGGAGTTCGGGGTGCCAAGATGGTTGTGGCCATGGGAGGGGTGGCAGAAGCGCCACTGCATAGGAGGCATTCTGGTAGAACCCTGACTGTTGCAGCAATCAAGTTTTAAGAAAAGGAGTGTCTTAATCATTGAGTCTGCTATTACAAAAACCCACAGACTGGGGGGCTTATAAACAACAGAAATTTATTTCTCACAGCCCTAGAGGTGGGAAGTCCAAGGGTAAGGTGCCAGCAGAGCAGCATTCTGTTGAGAGCTGGCTCTCTGGTTCTTAGCCAGCCACTTCTTGCTATTCCTCACATGGCAGAAACGACGGCTCTCTGCGGGGTCTGTTCTAGAAGAACACTAATCCCATTCATGAGGCCTCCCCATCATGAGGTACTTGGACTCAAGCACCTCCCAAAAACCTCACTTCCTAATGCCATCGTATTTGGGGGTTAGGTTTCAACATGAACTTCAGGGAACACAAACATACAGGAGATAACAAGCTGTATATGTGGGGGGCATCTACCAGCAGTGGGGAGATGAGGTCTTGGCAACATATTATATATTCTGGTCAAAGATCCCTCACAAGAAGCAGTGGTTTTTCCAGAGTGGTGGGAGTAATTCAGTCCTTAGACGGGTACCTGCTGCGTGCCAGACCATGTGCCAGGAGCCAACACTTTGGTTAGTGCCCCAATAAGCCCAGGATCTTTTCATATGTACGAGGGGGTCAGGAAGAGAACAAGAGAAGTAGACTCCCAAACATCCTCACTGGGTGCTAGGGGAGTATAGCGGCAGGAAAGGTGGCACAGGGCAGGTTCGGGATGGTTCTTAGCAGACAGGGGGTAAAGGAAGGGAGTCTTGGAGCCCTCGGTGGCTTTTATGCTTTTATTGTTAGAGGTGGCCAGGTACATGGCAGGCATGGGTGCCGGAGGGCTGGGAGGCTGGCAGACCTCCCAGACCCTGGCGCATCTCGCCCTCTTGGCTGCTTTGCTACTGCTGCTCGTGTTGGTCAGTACTGGTGTCCTCATGACACCGCCCATATAAACCCGTGTCCAAACTCAGGTGTGCCCACTTGCGCATGCCCACCTAGGCACGCGCGCAGCACCGCAGGTGTCCATCATTATACCAGTGGCGGGAGGGTGGAAAGACCTGATAGTTCTCTGACCCTACAGGGAGGAACCAGGCTCACCCTTTGCCCAGGAGAAGGAAGAAGAAAGAAAAATCAACACTGCTGGCTTCTCCAGAATGCCAGATTTACAAATGAGAACTGCGCTTTACCTGCCAGTATAGTTTCTGCGTCCCACATTTCTGTGTATGTTGTTGGTCACTCAGTCCCTCATGAAGGGACACAGCCGCTCCGCTGGAAGTAGCCAAGCGAGGCAGCTCCCCAGGCTCTGCCTGCTGCCTCTTGCCAGCCATTTTCAGTGTTCATCAGCAAAGCCCATGGCTGCAGTTGTGATGCTCTAGTCTGGCCAGACCTTGGTGTCCCTCACAGAGCCTGGACCTTGAGGTTTCTTTCCCTGGCAGTTTCATTCCCACCCACCTGCCCCCACCCCCTTTGCCACTCCCACCCTTAGCCCAGCTCTCCTTTAGGGCTCTGAATACAGCTATTGTCTCCTGCGATTGCAGCTGCCCCTGAACACATTCCAGGACCTTTCTGGGAGGCAAATACTCCAGGGCTCCGTTGCTGGCCTGGTTCAGCACTCGAGTTCTGTTGGTCCTGGGTGGTAGGCAAGATACCGTCCTGCTTGGAGTTTCCTGCTGGAGGCGGTGGGGCAGCAGCTCCATGATGGCACACGGGCTTGCACTAGGCACAGTACTCAGTCGCTTTAGCCAGCAAGGCCTTCCGCTCACTGGTCCTTTTTATGCCCTTCCCTGACCTACTTCTAAGGTCCACATACTGGAAGGGGTACACTAGCTCTGCTGTCATCAGCCCTGTGCCTCCCAAGCTCCAGACCTGTTGGAGGAGCTTGTGGCCACCACTGTGTCCCTCCACCCTGAGACAGTCCTTTTCCAGATCTTTTTCAGATGGGTCACCTTGTGGTTTGGGGAGCTGCTGCCCTAGGGAAGAGCTGTCAGGACCGGGACCCCTGTTTTGCCGCAAGACCCAGAAGTGTTTTAGGTGTCCTTAGGGTAGGAAGATAGCCAAGCAAGGCACTGACTGACAACAGTTGTGAGCTTGCAGAGGGGTCCTTCTAGAAAAGGGGGTCGGATAGGGTTTGCTTCTGTCATGTTAGTCCTAAAAGAGTGGGACGCTTCCTTTGAGCCAGTCAGTCAAGCCCTTTTATGGCTAGTAGGTAGGGCCAAGAGATGTGGAGGTGCAGGGTGGGTAAGTCAGCCTTGAACATGACCTTGACTGTGGGCCTGTCTTTCTCATCTTTAATGTGGTGCCTAAGAGACAGCCTTGACCCTTCTTTCTGATGGGTGGGCATGGTTCAGGCCTGTATGTCCTGTGTTTACTGGTGCCCACACCAGCCCTCAGCACACATGAGGGGGGTGCACTTCTGTATCTCCTCACTAGCACCCAAGGGACTGTCCCCCTGTTCCCTGTTGGTCATCTGCTGGGACAGCAAGCCCTGCGGTGCTCCTAGGTCTAGAGGCCTGGAGCCCCCTCCAGGCCAAGAGAGGGATGACCCCACTGATTTTTTTGGAGCCTGAGAGAAAGATGGGAATAGGCAGGCTCCTTCTTTAGCCTGGTAAGAATTGCACCGGTCTCCTCACCTTCTCTGTCGCCTCTTCATTCAGACCACATTTCTAGTTAGGGAGAGGAGGGCATGGATGGGGGGTAGGAAACAGGAAAACTGGTCTTGCCCCAGGTGTGCTACTTAATACCAAACAGACCGTGGTGACAGTTGCCCCAGCTGTAAAGTGTGGGATTGATAAGATGACCTCTGGGGCCTTCCAGCTCTCACATGCATTGAAATTATACCACACTCTTATGCAGCTTACCTTCTGGACTCCCTGGCCTGTGGGAGCTGATACTCCCACAGTTCAGGCCTGCCCGTACATTTGAATGGCCCGTGGGATATGTGTGTGTGAGTCCTTGGTGTGTTGGGGTGTTGCTACGTACCTTTATGGCTGTTTCTAGGTAATGTCACCAAAGAGAGCATTTCAGTGTCTTGAGGCTTGGAGCCATGGTAATGTGAGGGCTTTACCAGTCTGCAGGATCAGATCTGAGCCTGTTAACATTTTTGTTGGACTGGAGGCTTAACATAAAAGGATGTCCATCCAGAGCTCCCAGCAGGCTCTACCTACTGTTCTCCAGAGGTGCTGGGCCGGGGCTCAGGTGTTTTTTCTGTCTGTCACCAGTACCCTATCCAGCTGCTCCCATGCGGTGGTGGCCTTGCTCTACCCCTTCTCCTGGCAGCACACCTTCATTCCTGTCCTCCCGGCCTCCATGATTGACATTGTCTGCTGTCCTACTCCTTTTCTGGTTGGCCTGCTCTCCAGCTCCCTCCCCAAACTGAAGGAGCTGCCTGTGGAGGAGGTAAGTCACCTGGGGAAACAGCTTCTGGGAAGGTGGAGGAAGAAAGGGACAGGAGGAACTGGAACCCCGGTATGAAGGGCAGAGGGGGAGGGGTGGGGAGAGGAGAGAGGGAGAAGGGCCTCTGGGATCTTCCAGGTGGTCCCCCTGGACCTCTCTAACCAGCTCTCCAGACCTCCCTAGGCAGTCTATCCCAGGCTGGAGTTATTCCTGCTGTCTGGCCCTGGGAATCTGGGAGGTCTAAAGGCCTGGCCAGGGCGTTGCAGGGACACATATCCTGAATCATGGCTGCTAACAACTTCTTTTCTCAGGCACTGATGGTGAATCTGGGATCAGACCGATTCATCCGACAGGTAAGAGCAGGCAGGATGCCGAACATGGTCTATCAGAATGCTCAGCACTGTTACAGCGTTCAGCCTTCACAGCCCATTTGGTGAGCTCTCTGGGCTTCATAAACACAGAATAGACTTGGGTGAGGACAGAAAATCTGAAAACCTTGACCTCAGCAGGACCTGCCTGTTTGGTTGGCACCATCAGCTCCTGGAAGGCAGTGTGGGAGTGTGAAGGGACTAGAAGTCCAAAGAACTGACCTTAGGGCTCTGTTACCTTTGAGCCACGTGATCTTGGACAGGCCTTCAAACTTCTCTGCCCAGAGTTCTCATCTCTCAAACAGACATGGTAATAGCACCTGCCTTGAAGTATTACTGAGGGATCACACGTGATACAGAGACTGCTGTGGAATATAAAGATTTGCAATTCCTGTCAGCTTGGAAAAGCCTTTACTAGTCAAGAGCAGTCCTCTTGGCTCTCCAAAAGGAGCACAACTCGAGGCTGTGTCCTCCGGGAATCTAGTCAGTTATAAGCAATCAAGGTATGGACACTAAGTCAAAATGTACAGGAATGCCAGCCTGCCCTCATGTCTGAGACAGGCTGGGCCACAGTCTCTCTGCCCTGAATTAGCTGTGCTTCCCACCTCAAGCTGAACTTGGAGGAATTAGGGAGCCTTCATTGGGTGCTGGGTAGGAACCCTTAGCTTGTATTGGACAGTGAGTAACACTGGCTCCACCAGTGTGTGACCTTGGACAAGTTTCTTAACCTTTCCCTGTGCCTTAGTTTCTCATGGAAAGTGAGTGACCATAGCAGTCACGGTCAGCCAGTATCTGGGAGAATTAAGTGAGCAGTGCTTTGAGCGGTGCCTGGCACAGCGTGAGTGCACAGGGAGTGTCAGCTAGGATTACTGTCATGTTTTCTTCTTCTGTAGATGGATGATGAGGACACATTATTACCTAGGAAATTACAGGCAGCTCTGGAGCAGGCTCTAGAGAGGAAGAATGAACTGATCTCCCAGGACTCTGACAGTGACTCCGATGATGGTGAGTGAGGCTTTCCAGGACTGAGTCAGCTCTCATTCCAGACTTCCTCTGCTCTGGGTCTGTTCCCCAGACCCTTGATGGCTGATGGTCTCAGACCTTGGGGTCACTATTCTAGAGAACTCCAGCTCTATTCCAGTGGGTTTAGGGAGTTAGGGTTTCATGGGTCTGAGGGAAGAGAACTATTGTGGCATTCTCTCAGAGGGAGTCTGGTTGCAAACACAGGCTGTTTCAGCATGGCCCAGGCTACAGAGCTACCCTCTTCCCTCTGATTATTCTGTCTCAGGAGATTTGTGAAGGAAAACAGGAAGACTCATGTCTTGCTGACAGAAAACTAATTATTCCTCCCTCTCATACCTTGCCCGGAGCCACTGTAAGAACTGGAAGGAATTCCCTTTTTCTGTGAAGCCAGAAGAAGCAGGGAGAATGAGGGCTATGGGGGAATGTGGCACTCTGGTCTTTCATCACCACTCTCATTGATCGAGCAAGTATTTGCAAAGTGCCACGTTCAAAATACAGTTTCTGACCTCCCTGCTCATGTGCTAGTTACAAGTGCATGAGCACAAGAGCTGAAGTCTCAAGAATAGACAAGTGGTTCTGGCTGGAAGCTTTGCTGAGAGAGATGACATTATCTATAGAGATTGCAAGTTGCAATTGTGAGATTGCAAGGTTTGACTCAAACCTCAAAGATGTTCTTTTCTTTTCCAGAATGTAATACCCTCAATGGGCTGGTGTCAGAGGTGTTTATCCGGTTCTTTGTGGAGACTGTTGGACACTACTCCCTCTTCCTGACCCAGAGTGAGAAGGGGGAGAGGGCCTTTCAGCGAGAGGCCTTCCGCAAGTCTGTGGCCTCCAAGAGCATCCGCCGTTTTCTTGAGGTTTTTATGGAATCTCAGATGTTTGCTGGCTTCATCCAGGACAGGGAGCTAAGAAAGTGTCGGGCAAAGGGTAAGCCCAGAAGAGCTCGGGGTTTAGGGTAACGGGTCCTCTTCTCTAGAACCTCCCTACTGCCAGCAAGGCTAAGTACTGGAACGGCAGCTCTTGGGTGTCAGCTAGAACCAGGCCTCCTAATAGAAACTTCCAAAGGAGTTCTTTTCTCCTCTTACCCAGTAAATGCCTCACAAGGCTGTGCAAAGCCTAGAATAGAACCATGTAGCTGGAGAGTAGGGCTCATCTCCATCAAGGAACAGTTTGACACTGGTGACTGATGGATCCCCTCCTCAGATGACCGTCTATGGGGAAGACCAGACTGAGCAATTTAGGGGCTTCTGAGAACCCATGGATGATCTGAAAAGAATTGAGCTAGTTCTTAGGTTGTGGCAGTCAGAGATCACCTTAGCTCTTGTTTTTACAACAGCTCAGTTTATTTTTTAGCTCATCAAGATCTTTCTGTTTAAGCTCAGGATTTTTATTTCTCCTGTATACTAATACTGTGCTGTTAGCCTAACGAATGTTTTTAAACATGGTAGAGTGGTCTAAAAGGAACTAGAGAAGGTGTCATTCAGGGAACAGCTCTGGAAGGAGTTGGGGCACCTTCATCATAATGTAGTTTAAGAACATGCACTGGGGCCTCCCTGGTGGCGCAGCGGGTTGAACACTGTACTGTGAATCATCCGCTGCACAGCAGCACGAATTTGATCCCCAGCCAGGGTGGTGACCCACATGGTGCAGCAGCCCTCTCCTGCCTCGCCCGCTGCTCCCCTCAGCAGTGTATTTCAGTTTATCTACCTGTTCTGCTCCCCACTCTGTCTCTGGTGAATTCTCTCACTTCTCATGCCTCTGGCCTGTACCCCTGCTCTTGTGTGCATAAATAAATAAATCTTTAAAAAAAAAAAAGAACATGCACTGGGAGGTGAGTGTTGATATGAGGGCCTTCTTGCTATAGGAGTGAATGCCAGTGAGAAGTCAATAACATTTTTGATGAGCAAGTCTGAATTCCAGTGAGCTGCTCTTATAAATTATAGTCGCAGATCCTTGGCTTCTCACATTTTGGGATCCATATCTAGGGGTTCTCCTCCAATCAGCCTCCCCTTCTCTTCCTCCAATAACTGTTCTCTTCATTGTTCCTTTTTCTCCTCTTACCAGGTCTCTTTGAGCAACGAGTAGAGCAGTATTTAGAGGAACTCCCAGACACTGAACAAAGTGGAATGAATAAATTTCTCCGGGGCTTGGGTAAGTAGCCTTGTGACTGATGAGATAGATGTTCAGCAAGAAGGGGCTGCAGGATCTATACCACAGACCACTCAAAATCAGCGCCAGTGGTATTTATATTGGGACTGTAGGCAGGACGGGAAATGACCACTTAGTCACGAGAAAGTGCCTGCCAGTGTGTCAGGAGCATGTAACACAGTATTTATCAAACCCCAGAACTAAGAACACCCGCAGATCCTCACTGAACTCAGGGCATACTCTTTCCTGAGTGAAGATGAGGGCCATTAGGGCCAGTAACTTTTCTCTAGGCTATAAAGTCTGCAGAAGTAGCAGTGCTAGGTCATGGAATCATAGCACATTTCAGTTTAAAAGGAAATGGAGACAAAAAGTTAAATAACTCGCCGAGAGCTGATTAATACCAGTGCCCTCATTAGAACTCTAGAGTGTCACCACCTTGGATCTGATCTGTCACAACTGAAATCCAATTTTTCAAATTCATTGTTTTCCATGGATAAGTTTAAGACTTGTTGGAAGAGACGATACTGAAACATTCTCACTTTTGCCTTCTCTGACCCACAGGCAACAAAATGAAATTCCTCCACAAGAAGAATTAAGCCACTTTCCCAGTAACAGAGTTCAGTGCCTTTCAGAGCCTGGAGCCGGGGGAGGGGCCCAGCCTGGGACCCACTGGGCTGCTGTGGCTTTTCTGCCCCCACATACTCCATCCTCCAAGCCAGCCCACCTCTGCCCTCATGATATTCTGGGATACTGTTTGTAAATAACCTGCTGTAAGCTTTCTTATCTGTTTTTGTAACAAGCAAAGAGAATCTGGTAAATATTTGTATCTTCCCAAGGGGCTTTCCTGCCCTGCCTGAGCTTGGATGAAGTTTTGCTGGGTGCTGGTGACTGGCCAATTATGTGCAGCTGACTGTCTCAGCCAAACCACTGATCTTCCCCTGAAGGCTTCTGGCCTGCCTGCCTGAGGCCCCTGCTGCCAGTCTCGGGCCCTGGAGAGCAAATGTTGTCTTGCTATGTACAGGAGGACTATTTTTTTTTAATCTTAGAGTTTCTATTTTTTTCTAGTAATCCCCTTCCCCTAAACCTCTGTTTCTGAAAGGCAGAGGTCAGTCAGTCCCCATATGCAGCATGGTGCCAGGCTCTTGGGCCTGGTCTTCTCTTATCCCTCCCACCTTTGAGATGGTCAGTGAATCCTGGGAAGCCCACCCCCAGCTTTGTAAGTGCTCTCCGGGCCTGGCTCCCAGTCAGTGGTGGCCATGATGCGGTACAGGGCATCCCGCCTTCCCTCCATCTACAGGTGTTCTCAATAAACAGTGTACAGTTGTTGGGCCCAGAGTCCTTTGTGTTTCTTGGTTTATCTAGTGGGCTGAGACTTCTGTTTTAGTGATCTGGAACAGCAGCCAATCAGGAATGAAATGCCATCTTGCAAGTATTTGAATATTTGAGTAAGAGTTTGAATACTTGATTAAGTGTAGATTACTGGCCTCCCCTGAAAGTAAGTTCTTTGGCTTGAGTGCTGAGTTAGAAGGTCTTAGAAGATATTTCTATCTATTGAGAGACCATTCCCCTTCCAGTGGTTAAGTGTTCAGACACTAAGTGTTTACACTGATAAAAAGAAATGTCTCTTTCCTTTACTAGGATAAATGTTAACATTTTCCTTTTCATTATGAAGCCCTTTAGGTATCAGTGGGTGTGCTGACACTGGTGGCGTGAAATAAAGCCAATGGTTATAACCAGAGAGTTCAGGGTGGGTGTAGTGAGTTCCAGAACTCGTCACTGTTAATCCAGCCTGAGCTTCATGACCGATTCCTTAATAATAAAATAATAAGGTGCTTTTTCTTTCCCCTTTCCTTTCCCTCTGCCTCTTTGTTAATGTAGCTCCAAAGAACCCTGACATGTTCTTTCACAGAATCACAGGATATATAGTTGTTGGTTTTGTTTTTGGGTTTTTTTGGAATAAAATTTGGAACTGACATGTATGTTTAAAATACAGGGCCCACACAGTGGCAAGGCACAGAAGTCCTATGGGGAAGGTAGGAAAGGGTCCAGGGGTCTTGGTTTGGGTTGACAAAGTATTTAGGCTTCTTTTCTAGTTCTCCTTTCACATGATTTCTGGATTCCTAAACCACAATTCTCAACCCAGAAGATCCAACATTATTTTTCTAGCAAATAAAGTGACTCCCCCCTTCACTATCCTGAAATGAAACTCAGATCACAACCTATCTAAATACACCTTGATTGTAATATAAATGGAAATAAAAGGAAAATATTTTGTTATAAAACATGCATTTAAATATGTGAAGGCTTCCGTATGACTGTCCTAGAAGATATAAAGAAATCAGATATTTTTACCTATACATAGACTTGCTATGAATGCTATAGCTACACATGCAGATAAAAGTGGGTTTTATTAGCAACTCAGATTCTACTAAGTAGATTACTCACTTGGTAGAAGTTTTCTAATAGTTTTTGGTAATATTCTGAACAAAACAGAGTTGTGATTTAAATAGTAGTTGGAATCCTGGAAAACTAAGAAGTACATGAAAACTGCAAAAACAAAAACCCCTAACTTACATATAAGATTGAATTAGGTTCTAAATTTGATTTTTCTTTGAATCAACTAATGCTTTGCTTCCTCTTCATGATTGTGACAAAAAGTCTCCATACATTTCCAAAATTCTCCCCTAGAGGATGGCATTGCCACCAATGAGAACAGAAGTTCTCAAACAGGACCTTGTAGACAATTCTGTGATAAGTGCTCAGTGCAGTGCTGTGTCCTCTACTGGAAGTTCCAGTGCCTCTGGTGTCATCTCTTAGTTAAGAAAGGCCCTGGGGTTTCTCCTGTAACTTTTAGAGCAGGGCAGATGCTCCATTACAGCTCAATGTTCTTTTCAGTAACTGTACTTGCATTAATACAAGGGATTTCCTTATAAACATCTTTGTTTAGGGAATATTCTGAAGGTGTGCTTTTGGAAAGTCTTATTTCCAACTGTGGTTCACACTGGGATGGTCTGTGGAATTTAGGACCCCAAGGAAATCATCTAATTATAATCCCAACTGAGTTTAAGTTGTTGTCTAAAATGCAGATTTGTAACCTAACGTGTACACAGAAAGATGTATGTAAGCATACATAAAAGGGCGTTTTAAAAAAAACGACTGACGTGGGAATGAAAGTAAATTTGTAGAGACAGAAATGAAACACTTTTTAACCTATATTCTTAAAAGAGGTGATACACCAAAATAGTTTCTAGAGCCTAAACCTAAAACATCTTAAATTTACCTGCCTATGGGGTGTCATTTAAAAGATGGTGTAAATTCCAGGACAAAAGAAAATACTTTGCAGCACTAAAAGGTTTTTGGTAACTTTTTAAAAAGGTTTTATTTGTCCAGTTATATTGCCTTTTACTAGGAAGGTAATCCGCATTTAGACCTCTCTAAACTCATGAGGAAATTCCTGTTTCATGTTCTTCCAAAACATTTCCATGTGTGTACCAGTACTGTTTTGTAGCCCAAGACGCCTTGAACATAGTTGGAGGTCATTATCTGTTCGACAACTGAAGCAAAGTCAACTCTAGGATTTGGAAATTCCCATCTAGAAAAGCTCATATAAACTACGCCTCTAGCTTTTACGCGCTGCCGAAGCCTTATCTGGAGTGTTGCAAAGGGGTGGAGCCATCTACTCCGAAGGCCCGCAGCACCCGGACCAGGGCGCCCCTTAAACCTCCCGCCACGCCAGGAACAGCGCCCGTCGGCCCCGCCCTCCGCTGTAAACTACGGGGCGAGGGGAGGGGCCCGCCGACATGCTTCCGGGTCGTGTGGGTGGGGAAGTGGCGGTGACGTGACCCCGGAACCAGTCTCTCCGTCCGGAGACGGCTTTCAGACGCGGAGCAATAGGAGCGAGTATTGGTTGTGCGACCGCTGCGGCGCATTGGGCTCAGCGGGGATGCGGGCGCCCCTCCGCCTTTTGGGGTAGGCCGCTCTTCTCACTCTTGACAGCGCGCACCCTTCGCTGGTTTCCATCCCAGGGACTGACAGCTTTTATGCTAAATAGCCACAGAATAGGACTAGCTTCTAAATTAAAATTTTAAGCGTGATTTAACCGATTTTGACAATGAGGGGCTCTTTTGCAAACGTTTTCCAGTATTTTGAAATATATCTAAAGCACATTTAATTAGAACCTCATCAAAGGTGAGTCACTAGACAGTGACAGTCCTAAGGAACAGGAGTCAGTGCTTGGACGTCTACTTAACCTCATTTCCTAATCAGTGGCACCTTTCACTCAAATCCAGTAGTTAACTCTGTCCTCCATTTTGAGACATGTTTTGCTTTTCACCAGCTGCTCACCAGCTTTGGAGGGTGTTAATACGGGGAGGAAGCAGAGCACCTGACTATTAGCTAGCTGAACAAGGCAGCTCAGCAGTTCTATAGCAGCCTCAGCCCAGGGGGCAGGATGGCAGGCTACCTGGGGAGCCTTCTCTATTTAGAATAGCCATAGTAGTGACTTCCACTTTAGTATATCTTCCTTTTGTGCCTCCATATAGTGAGACTTGCCCTATCCAACCCTGTATTGCCTTCTTCCTGGATAGTCATGTGACCACAGGGGGGCAATAGTTAATTCCTGGGATGACCATCAAGGCACTAGTTTCCATGTACTACCTCCCCAGTTAACTAACATTTCCAAACTGGTTCTAAACCCATGTTTGCACTTCCCTTTGCTTGTGCCACGTTCCTATGGACTGAATCACTCTGGGCAGGCTTTTTGTCTGCTGCCGTAATACTTGACATTTACTAACAGCTATTAAAAGTCTAGAACAAGGGTTTAATAAATGTTTCCCATTTCACTTAATCCTGTATATCCTTTAAGTAGGCACCCTTACCTAAATTTGGATGAAAATTTGCAAGATGAAAACTAAGTCTAAAACAGTTTGGATCTAAATCTCACACCCAGTCTGAATTTTAAGGTACTAGTATTTATACAGTATCTATAGTGTCTAATAGGAAATAATAATATAATTGTGCCTCTTTATCAACTCACCTGTTAGGGACTTAGGGTGAGATTTCTTATTTTAATTCCTCGAAGCAAAAATCCATCATTTTAACCACCATGGAACCATTATGGAAGGTGCAAATCCTAACAATCTGGACATGTTTGTCCAAAGGAAATCTTCCGGACACCAAACTCCCTCAATACTGTTTATTTCAATTAAGTCTCTTCCCCTACGCTTCCTTATAGCCTACCCCAGATACCCTGAACGTTGTCATGACAGATTTGTCCCCAGACCATGTATAATCTGAGAGCACTAAGTAAATTCAACCCTCAATCACCAAAGTACCAAGTAGTAATTTTAAGTACCATCTTAACTATTTCCTTGGTCAGAGGACTAAATTTTATTATGGACCCAAAACAAATAATAAAATAAAAATCTTGGGAAAACTACTGAAATCTGTTTTGTATACAAGTGTTAACTATCAACATTTTATAGGAGAAACGAACTACAGAAAAACCTGGTTCTAATGTTCCTTTTAGGATTTTCCAAATTTGTTCACTAGATACATTTCAGACCAGAAGAAAAATTTTTTTACACAATGTAGTTCTTCAAACATAACGATCCATAAAACCCAACAATTTTGGTTTATGACTAGAATGATTTTTAGGGTTCATGATAAGGTGCAGGGGACAACACCTTAGGTTCAGGAAGTAAGCCCTGAGTAAACACCTCAATTTTGATCAGTCTGTCCCCTCTAGAGCCCACAGAACAACAGTTAAAGGCACATTTTTCTACTCTTAATCAGAGTATGCAATGCACAACAGGACCTTCAATTTTAAGATAAACCAATCCTATAACTTCTTGTAAAGTAAATGGTTCCAGTCAGGTACCTGGTCAAGGCCTCTAAATGTTGTACCATCTCTTCCACACTGAGACCAGGTGAGTCTATGCCCTCATAATTCACCATGTGGGTTTTTACTGTACAGGGAAGGAGGGGTGCCCCCCACCCCACAAAAGAAAAACCTACATTCAGACCAGAAGAGAAAAGCACTTTTAGCATTTAATGAATTTTCCTCCAAGTGGCTTCAAGCTACCAGGACACAGGCCCCTCCCACGCCCTTAATCTTCTCCTCAGCTCTTCTACTGAAGAATTTGGCCTTGACAATCACAGGCTGCTTTGGGAGCTTTCCCTTCCCCAGAACTTTGTAGTAGCCCTAGAACAGAGAAAAGAGTTATGTCACTACTGATATCAACTCCCCTGCAGATAATCCTGTCCACCTCTCCATCCAGGAGAAGGGCATGTTTCTGACCTGGGCACTGACAGGGGCACTGATTGCCCTTGCCAGTGAATCAAGACCAGAAGATTCTCTCCGAGAACTCTAGCACACCAGGACAAGAGATTTGTCAGGATGTGACTCTAGTCTCGAGCAAGAGCTCAAGTCCCCTTTCCCCTACTCAATCACCATCTGATAAACTAAAAAAATAAAAAAAGGGAAAATCACACTTCCAGAAATGTCCTGAAATTGCTCAAGGAATGTTAAGCTGGCTGAGGAGGAGGTTTTAAACTGAGATTCCCCTCAGAGTTCTGGCTACCTCCATACTCATGTGAGGTAAGGCTGACACAAGAATTTAAATTTCAAATAAGACACAGGATTATTTTTGGTATTACTGGCATGGTACAGTATTAATCTTCAGGTATTTTTGCTTGAATCATAACCCAATTGTGTACCCTGTGCGCTTCCTCCCACCCACATTCTACCAAAAGGTGCCAACTGTCCAGTAGGTAAATGGGTAGAAGTATCAGGTGGGAGATCTGGCGATTTAGTTTTGAGAGGCGAGAACCTACAAAGGAAAAAACTCAATTTACTCACCGCTCGCACCACATCAATGATAGGAGCAGCTCCAGTCTTGTTTTTGGCAGCATTTACCCGAGTCTGCTCAGTGACCAAGGTCCACAGTTTATCGAGGTTGACAGTTGGGCAGAAGCTCTGATTCCTCTTTAAGTGATAATGCCTCATACCAACTTTCCCAAAGTAACCTGGGTGACTGGGAAGAGAAGGCACCACTTTCACAATCTCACTACAATCAACTGATGCTGATCATCTTTACAGTCCATCTCCTGTCATTCAAGCTATTCACTGGCATAGAGGAGTAACATCATGCACTCCATTTGTTGAGTTAAACGTATCTTGGAAAAAAGCGCCATCAATGACCATCAAATTCTATGCATTGCTGTTAACAGTACCGATGCCCTACACAATAGTTAAAATGTCTCCTAAAATTTGTGGACATAAGTGAACCTAACACTTGCATAGTTCAATCACAATCATGTCACCAACCTGGTGACTGACTATACCACAAGGGCCACAGTCAGTGAATAAGGTCAGCAGTTATTCTTCGAGGACTCTAGCACACTAAGGCAATAGGTGATACCCAAGCGTGACTCTAGCCTCGACAACCTCTCAGTTTACATCAAGTGTTATCTAGTCACTCAGCAATAGGCAAGGTTTGTGAATGAGTTTTGCTTCTCTTCAAGGATGAGCTGAGCCAGCCCTCTGTCCCTGTTAACAGCCATCAGCAACAATAGAAAGTAGTCCAAGAAGCACTCACTATTTGTCAAAGTTAATCCTGTGATGATGCAGGCCACCAGCATTACCTCGGCCTCCAGGATGCTTCCGGTGCTTCCCTGCAGAAACAGAGCTACATGGTTAACACAGGCTTCTCAACACTACTTCTTGCAAAAGCATTTACTAGGTTGTTCCATATCAACAATACCTCTCTCTAGCACTACTAGTCCCTGAAGAATTCGGTTAAACGGCTCTTTGCAGTGTTTAACATCACTGTACTCTCCTGGCCTTCAACCATTTCCATACTGTACCCGCCACGCTCCCCAACTTAAGTGAAAACCTAATAGGAGCCCTCGATGGCTCTCAGAGACAATCAAAAGTAGACGGTCACATTCAATCCTACTCAACCGCACAGATCCTTTACTAAGCCACTTCTAAAACATACCTTCTGACCAGCTAAGCACCCGGCAGTTAGGGCCCAAAGGCCGACGACGACAGGAAGCCAGCACTTACCGATGCGGCCGTGGCCGTGGCTCACGTGTCCCCTAAGTTTCCGGGTCTTCCTCAGTCTGGATGGCTGTGTGGAAAAGGTGCTTGGTGAAAAGGCCCAACGGAAGGGGGGCAGGAGGCGAAGCGTGCCAGCCTGCGAGGGGCCTGAAGGCCTGAGTCAAGGATCCGCCCGGTGGCGCAAAGCTGGGGCCGAGCGGCCTCATCAGGGCGGCACCCGGGCGCCCCGGTCCGCGTGTCTCAGGAGAGCTGAACCGCGGGCCGAACACGCGACCCCCTCCCCGCCGTGTGTCCATGCCGCCCCTTCGCCCTGCGGCCAGTCGCGCGCGATCTGGAGACCGGGCCACGGTCGGGGTAGAGAGCGGGGCTGAAACACGAGTAGAGGCACGTAAAGAATTACCTACCATGTTGGCGGCCCAGACGAAAGAGGGAGGACTCGCGAGACTCTCGCGAGACACCGAGGGCGGAGGCGGAGCCAACGCCTCACTTCCGGTCAGGGAGGCCGGGCCTGGGGCGGCGCCTCGCTCGCTCCGCCAGTCTCTTCCTGTCGTTGCCGGTTGGCCTGTGCTGAGTCCCTGATGGCTGAGCGCTCTTCTGGGTGCGTTTCGTCTTGTGCTCAAGCCCGGAGGCTGCGAGCGGTCGCGGAGTCTGGGCCTTGGAACGCGGTTGTGCGCGCCGCCAGGCCCAGGTGGGCCGCGCCCTTTCCCGGGCGCCTGGCCCAGGGCCCCGCCCAGGCCACCGTAGCTCTCAGCTGGTCAGACGCCCGGCGCTCTGCGGTCCTCGCGCTCAGCTCTGTTCTCAGTGGTCCGCTCGGCCCTGGCGGTAACTTGCTGTCGGGACCTGTGTGGATCTGCGGCGTGCTCTTTGGCCCTCAGCGTGTCCGCTGGTGTCTGTTTCCTTTTGAGGCACTTCTCTGAATATCTGCCACTCACGGAGCTGCCTGCCCACTCTCCCTTTGCCCGCATGCCATGGTCCTGGGCGACCTCAGTTGAATGACCTGCTAATCTGCAAACCTGGCTACTTTATGGTTCTTTTGTATCTGGATCCTGTAAATTCTGTAACCGCCACAGTTTAATTTTAATCACCTGAACCTGGTATCCCTTTCCGGCACTGGAGACGCCTTGCTCAACTCAGCCCGATGCAGGCCTCTGCTGTGAACCTACTGATCCCTTCACTCATCTTCGCTCACTCCCCTACTTGCGCTGCCACAGAAGTTAGTGCACAGCCGTTATCTAATTGTTGACCCACATTTGTCTTCCCCACTAGACCAAACTACTTACAAACTCGAGGATTTTTTTTTTTAATCCAGGCAGTTCCTGACATGTACTACATATTCAACTTTAAAGAAGGCACCTACTCACCTCTGATCACTAATAGTGAGAGGCATCTTACCTATTAAGTCTCAACCAGTGTTCACTGTCTCAACCATGGTTGAAGCTCCCACTCCTTCATTTACTTCATGTATATTTTATTTTCTTGGCCTCATTTCCTTCAGCTAAAATATCTTTTGGCTAAAATATCTTCAGTTCTCCCTGTCTCTATCTACTATCCTTGCTTTTTCCCTTGTAGTAGAGCTCCCCAAGGGACTGGTCTACCAATCCCATCCATGTGCACTGCAATCTAGCTCTCAGCCCCACCACTTCAATGAAATAGCTGTTAACAGGTCATCATCAGTGGATCAAATACCAACTGAACAGACTCTTCCCATTCCTCATAGAGTTTATTCTCTGTTGTACTTTACCCCCTTTGAATTATTTTTTCCAGCGAATCTCTTGGCTTCCTCCTACCTCTGACCACTTGTCATTCTTCTTTTCAGGTTCTTCTGACTTTGTCCACCATTTAAAAGTGATGTTCTTCCGCCTTCTGTCCCTGCCCCTCTTAATTTTTCATAGTACACTGCCTTCTTGGGTGAAATTCTCTTGATTGGCTTCAATTCACATCTCTTGCTGAGCGCCACACTTAGTCACTTAATTTCCATTTACTATCTCTTGGACGTGTATAAACATATCCAAAGACCTCAACTTCCCTGCTTACTGGTGCTTTCTCTTTTATTCTATAACTAGAGAGTGGTGCTATTGTCTATCTGCATAGTGAAGTCAGAAAGATCTAATAATTGTACCTACAGCTTTTTCTCTCATACTTTATCTGTTTGTTCTGTATCTGCCTCTCAGACCAGCTACCTGTTTTTAAGCTCTAGTGTTGCTACTTTCATTTAGTCTTTCACCTGTGGAATTCAGCACCCTTCTCTGGTCACCCTGCGTGCATTCTAACCCCCTTCCAATTCCTCCATCCTTTACAGCTTTGCCAGTTTGACTTTCATTCTTCCACCATCCATAAACTCAGTAGATCCATATTGCCAACAGAATAGAGTACACTTACCTTTCCAACCATAGTCTTCTTCTCAGAACACTCTAGTTCACATAATTATAGCCAAATGCACCTTGAAGTTTGTAAAATGTATCTGCTTGAAAAGTCAACACTACAACCCTGTTTTATGAATGAAAGTGGAGGCACAGAAGGTTGACTTCACATTGGCTACAGAACTACTAAGATAGAGAGCCTGGGCCTAGAGCCTTGAGTCTTCTCTCTCCACATTCCTGCTTTTACCTCAATGACCACTCCCTCTCTGACCTCACAGCACGTGGTCTTCATCACTTCTTCAATCCTTGAACACCTTCTGCCTGTCATCAGCAGAAACAGGGCCTTGCGAGTAGGGAGCAAGGTCTAAGAGATAATCGGCTATTTGACATCAAAACTGGCCAGCATGTGCAAAGGGATGAACTGAATTACCTGGAAACAACACTTGGGAAGATGGTCTGTCATGGAGGTAAGCAGAGCAGAGTTTTGGGAGTGGAAGCTAACCCTCAGGTGTCCTCTAAATATGGTCTGTAGCAAGGACCAAGACTGTCCAGAAGGTAAGGTGGGGTTCTTGGTGATGGGACACTGCTTCTGGATCATTTTGTCCTTCAGGCCGCATGGCTGAATGGGAAGTCTCCCTAAGTGGACCAGCACTCTGTATTGGGTTCTGTGCTCATCTAACATTCTTCTCATTGGTGGCTTGATCTCCAGGGTAGAGGGATTGCTTTAGACAGTTGTTTGGTTCTATTCAGGTCCTTCTATTCAGGTCCTTCTCCTCTCCAAGGCAGTTGTATGACTTCAACATAGGGGCTTGTGGGGTTGGTAGTGTGGGCCAGTTACCCTAGGTCAACCAGTAGAGAGAGAGCACACAAAACTAAGTTCTATATCCACAAAATTGAGTAACAGCCAGACATTAAGTGACTTCCTGCCAGGCACACAGGACGTGGTCTTGGGCATGATCCCTAACTCCTTCTCTATGACATCCCTTCTGAAGTAGAGGATAGCCTTGTGACATCTCAGGAGCTGGATTTCCCGGAGAGTCAGGGCCTCAGAGATACCTGTGAAGTGAGCAGAATGAGGGTGATGCCAGGCTGCAGCCTGTTGAAGTAGGTAAATATGGTGCTGACCTTTTTTGCTACCACAAGCTTTGCTACCCCAATGACCTTGTGAACACAACATCACCCTGAAGAGGGCCCTCATTGCCTCACTTTCTTCCTTCTTTCTCTGGACTCCTGAGTCCCTCTATAGTCTTCGAGATAGCAACAATAGTATGGCTGGCCCAGCCTTGTTTTCTTGCTGAGCATTTTAACTTTGGACGTATGAACATATACTGCTTTCCTTTTTCAAGTAGAGGATAGTTAATTTAAGATGGGAAGATTTGGCATTTTTTTTCTAAGTGAAAATGAAAAGAGAAATCCAAGTTTCAGAAAGAATTAAAAGATATATAGGTAATAGAAAAGATAGCACAATATTAAGGAACTTTTGAAAAAAATATAAGAACAAACATCTCAAATCATAACACCATACAATGCTAATTTCATTTCTGAATATCACCTTTCAGTTCTTGTCTACATGGAGACACAGCCATCTGCAAAACTGATCTCAGTATACAAATCCTTCTGTAGTCTTCTTTTCATTTGATCTCATGACATTTTTTGATATCTACATGGTTATTTTTTTTTTAAAGATTTATTTATTTATGCATACAAGCACTGGGGTACAGGCCAGAGGTGTGGGGGGGGGGTGAGAGGATTCACCACAGAGAGCAGGGAGCAGAACAGGCAGATCAACGGAAGTACACTGCTGAGGGGAGCAGCGGGCACAGCAGGAGAGGTCTGCCAGGCCATGTGGGTCCCCTTCCTGGCCGGAGGCAGGGATCGAACTCATGCTGCAGTGACTGCGGTTTGTTTCATAGTGCGTTGCCTAACCCACTGCGCCACCAGGGAGGCCCTACATGGTTATTTTTAAGAGCTGAAGAGAAATTTATCTTCATCTTCTACTGAAATTTACTGTCATCTTCTTGTATGTTTTGTTTTCATCTTTTTCTTCTTACTGTGTTCTTTGCTGTTAGACATAGTGATGCAGTGAAGAATTGTATATGGGTATGTAGTTTTCTATTCTGTTGAAATTCCCAAGAGGGAAATTGCTGGATTAAAGGGTATGAACATTTTTATAATTCATTTTATATTGCTGTATAATTTTTTCAAATGCATTGCACTGGCAGCATGTATAGTTTCCAATTACATTCCAGCTTCACTAGGCTCTGGGTTTTTTTGTTTTGTTTTTTGTGGCATATGCCATCTAAAGATAGATCCCTAGGACCACAGAATTTTCTTCAGCAAATACAATATAACTTGAGGTTTAGGAATGGCTAGCACTCTTTCCTTTCTCTGTTGAAAGATTCTTAAAAATCTTACTGTACTGCCTAGCAGGTATATTCCTAAAAACTTAGTTGGGCGCTTGGATGGAAAACCTGTTTCCATTAAACACAGAACAGCAAAATGTGAATAGAGGAATACTAGGATCTTTGAGGGTAGTCAGTTTACCCAACAGACCAAAAATGAAGGGCTTAAATATCTATGTTTTAATTTAATTTCAGATGATAGAATTAGTAAAAAGAACACCACACACTTGGGTTCATTTCCTGCTTCAATTTTTTACTAGTTGAATGATATTGAAAAAATAGCCCATGTTTTTTGAGTCGTCCTTTTTTGGTCTGTATAATGAAAAAATAAGATTTACTTGTTCATTTTTCTGTCTAAAACAGAGAGTAAGCAACTAAAAATTAATACATCATCTTTAACATCAATAAAAAATATAATACAGTCTAGCAAGAGATTGGATGATCTCTCATCACCTTCCTAAATTGACCTCTTCTTTTTCTCCTTAAATTGAGTTACTATTTTGATGATAACTTGTTTTGTGTTGTCTGTGGGGTCAGTCTTTGAAAGTTTTACTCCCCATGTGGCATGGCATGTTCTGCCCTGTTGTTACTTGGGGAGGCTAAAGAGTCCCCCTATTTTTTTTTTCTGAGACTCAGATGTGAAATGTCAAAAGGTGGTCATTTCTGAGGAAGTTTCCCTTCTTTTCAAATTTTCACTTGATGTTTCACTTGATCCAGGTTTTTCATGAAGTGATAGCTGCTGCTATGTTTTGTTTGACTCAGGACATCTTCTGGTGTTTTGAAATGTAATTAGTTGCCAACATTTTAAAATTTATTATTTTTTTAAATTTATTTTTTTATGCATTCAAGAGCTGGGTACCGGCCAGAGGCGAGGGGTGGGGGGGAGGATTCACCAGAGACAGAGTGGGGAGCAGAACAGGCAGATCCACTGAAATACTCTGCTAAGGGGAGGAGCAGATTAGACAGGAGAGGTCTGCTGTGTCATGTGGGTTCCCTCCCTGACCTGGGAATGAACTGGTGCTGCAGCGGCTGCAGAAGCCCCACAGGGTGGCACTCAACCCCTTGCACCACCAGGGAGGCCCATATTTTAAAATTTAAATAAAAATCTGAATTCTAATGTTTTGAAAACTAAGATTTGGTAACACTGAACCTACATTTTCTAGGTGGAGAGGTTCACTGTTATATATAGATTGCTTGCCTGCTGTCAGTATTTGAATTTGCTACCCTTGTCTTAAACATCCTTCTACTCAATCCCCTCCACTTTCCCAGGTCAGGGGAGATAAGAAGGATAGGTAGGAGCTAAGTTATGAAGCAACAGGAGGAAGGGAATAGAAAAGGGATATTTGGGGCCTTCCTTGGCGCAGCGGGTTAAGCAACACACGGTGACGCAAACCGCAGCCACTGCAGCATGAGTTCGATCCCTACCACCAGCCAGGGAGGGGACCCATATGGCGTGGCAGACAGACCTCTCCTGCCTTGCCCACTGCTGCCCTTGGCAGTGTGTTTCGGTCAGCCTGCCTGTTCTGCTCCCCACTCTGGTGAATCCTCTTATCTCCCTCAACTCTGGCCTGTACCCCAGCTCTTGTATGCATTAATGAATAAATCTTTTAAAAAAAGAAAAGGGATATTTGACTTTCTCTCCATATCCTCAGATCAGAGACTCATTGCTTGGTTGTGCCTTTGATTTAACCTTTTACCCTCATAGAATTATTTCAGTTGCTTTTTAAGTCAGAAATGAAATATTTATACTCTTACCCTGTGATTTCTCTTACCCTGTGAATTCTTTCCCACTAATGTTAGATAGCCAATCTGAATTCCCAGAATTATTACTTGAAGTGTAAGGCCCTTTTAGGGGGGTCTACAAGGTCAAACCAATTTTTATAAGATGTTCTTACTTTTTTTCACTGGCTTGTCATTTGCACCAATGTTGTCAAAGTGATGGTGTGTAAAACTGTGGGTGCAACTTACTGTATTTTTCAATCCCAGACATTAGCTGTAGAAGGAAAAGACAGGGAGAGAAAAAAAAAGGTCAGTTTCACTTAAAATGTCCATAATGGAGCAATAAAACATTTATTAAATCTCTTAATCTTTGAATACACATCTTAATATTCAGAATGAAGACATTGGAAGGAGGCAGAAGGCACTCCTGCTTGCATATCGAAGTGAGGAAATGCATTTGAACTCCATTTTTACTTGAAAGGACAACTAACAGACCAACTGTTTAGCCAGACTTCAGAATTTGGCAGATATTTTCTCAAAAATTTTTGTTTTTATGTAATGAAATATATCATTATTTAAAATATTATGAAAGTCATTAAACCAGTATTTTCCAAGTGGCCAATGGTTGGTGTTATAAAATTATGCCTGGGTAAAGAGCAGTTAAAGTATAAAATAGGGCAGTGGGTTTATTTATTTGCTTCTAACATTTTTATTTATTTATTAATGTATATTTATTACATCATCCTTCATATTTGTATAATGTATGATTCCCTGTGAAATTCCCACCACCAATTCACCCAGGCACCACCACCATAGTCCCTTGTGAAGAACAGTGGATTTTAATGTATCAGGGTAGGAAAAGTTCACTAATGTAATTTCAGTTTCCACATTATAGCTACTCTTTAAAAAACTATAATTTTAAAATTATCAAAGAAAAGTTTTCACAATTATTTGATAAGGTGATTAAAATATTCCTGTCTTTTCCAAGTGTATAACTGTGTGAGGCTGGATTTTCTTCGATACTTTAAACCAGGCAACATATAGCAAATTATCTGCAGAAGCAGGTATGGAAATGCAGCTGTCTTCTGTTAAACCAGACGTTAATGAGGAGTTAATTTCTCCCTAAAGAATTATGTTATTTATATTGACATGTACTAGCTTTATCATTTTAAAATGAATTAATATTTTAAAGGTATTTCAGTTTTAAAATGTAAGATGGTACATAGCAGTACATATCACACATATAAACAAAATTCCTTTGGTGTGCTCAGTGACTAAAAAATGTGATGAGGTTCTTGAAGTCTGATGAAATAAACTCGGCCACACTTAAACCTTGTAATAGAGACTGTCTTCACTTCTACTGAGGCTGCTATGATGTCAGTTCTCTGGGAAATAACTACCCACAGAGCCCCAGTTTGAACCAGAGGTAAAAGTTCATCTGTTATTTTATTTAGTGGTATTTGCTGGGCCCCTAAGCCTAGCTTTTCCTAGCCCTGTCACCCTTCCTTTTCAGTGGGCTTGATTTCCAAAGACTTTGTATTGATATAAAATTTTTTCAGCTTTTCATAATTACAGGACACCATATTTGAAGAGATTTTTGTTTTGTTTCTTAAATAAGTAAAAACATAAAGCTTAGATACAGTCCTTTACAAAGTCCTTCGTAATTCTTTTAGAATTACAAAATCAAATGCAATTTACAAATTCAAACAGAACTACAAAATCAAAACAAGCAAATTAACAATACTTCATTTGAAGATGACATGTTGTTAAACTATTTGCATGGCAGCTTCAATGTGGTGCTCTCTGTTGTGGTTGAGTTTGACAAATTTAAGCCACAATGATTATGGCCCAATTTCTCCACCTCCTTCATTTACTACAAGTGTTGTGAAACACTCACAATCATGTGCCAAAATGTCCTTTGCACTTCATGTGGTGAGAATGCATCACTAACATGATAAGCCTGCCCCTTTTTATTCTCACTAACCGGAGACACAGCTTGATGTGAACCAGAAACTATACTTAGTATACTGGCTCTAAAATGATACAGACTATTTATACTTAGAAAACTCTTATCAGAGTGAAACACTAGTTAAAAAAATTATTGGAGAGAACTTATGAAAATATGTGTGCGGACCTCTGCCAGAGAAACATTTCAGTGACTATGGAATCTGAACTCAGATTGACCTGGATTTGAATTCAAACTCTGCCATTATCATCTGTCTTTGTGCAGTTACCCAGCCTCTCCAAGCCTTAGTTACTAGGCTTGTTCCTCAGAACTTTGTTTAATTTACATAAGTATCACGTTCCCTGTCTTCAAGGGTGATTTGTGATGACTGAATAAAGTATATGAAGCATGTGTGTTTTAATAAATCCCTGTCCTTTGCGAAAAGAAAATCTTGGATCAAGCTTGTTCACTAATGAAGAGAAGCCCAGGTAGATTAGGGACACTACGGAAGGCAAACAAACCCACTAAGAAACATACAACCTAGCTGACACCTCCAGGCTCCATTTTCACAGGAGAGATACTGGACTCTTGCGAGTCCCAGTGGAAGCGGTGAGGCTGTGTCCTGCTGCTGGATGTGAGCTGTCAGTTCTGGGGAGAGAAAATGTTCTAGATTTTTGAGGGCTTCCTTGGTCTCTGAGTCTTCTCTAGCCTGTTTAGGAACTTCCCCCCGGCGCCCCTCGCAAAGAAATAAATCTGTTTTGTGCTTCATTTGCAGGGGACGGAGCTTGCTCGCTCTATACGCTGCTTCATACCTGAGGATATCAATGGAAAAGCCCTGGTCCTGAACCCGGCCCCGGCCCCGGCCCCGGCCCCGGATATAGACATGAATATTGGCATGAGCTTGGTGGGGCTGCCACTAGTTGGCCAGAAACTCTGCCCTAGAAGTGGACAGATGAAGGCTGTGGTAATGACCTGCACATTGTGCCGACAGGACCTGCAAGATTTGGATGCTCAGCTCCTCCCCTGCCAGCATTTACTCTGTAAGAACTGCTTCCAGGGCCTGAGCCAAAAGCTCCAGCACGGTGCCAAGGCTCACGGGACTGCCCCTAATGGTGAGTAGAAGAGCACCACAGGTTCACCTCCTCCTACATGACAGGTCTTTTCCTGTTTCATAGTAACTAACTTTCAGGTGTAGAAAGAATCAGAATTGAAATGCCTAAGGGACACTCATTGCTGAAAGCAACTCTTTGGGGAATCTGTGAGACAAAGCAAATCCTCTTGATGCCTAATAGATCTGTTTTGTAAACTGCAATGTTTCATGTTTGGGATTTCCTTAAATTGGTGGCAGACTAGGAATCTTGGGAAGGTTTTTATTTAAGGTTTGACTGACTACCCAGATGGAAAGGATGTTCATAGAACTTCCGAGGCAGGCAGAAAATAGCTGGGCGCCTAGGGTTGGTCAGGACCAGATAGATTATGAACAGAATCACGCTGACTAGTCAACCATACACATCTAAAGTGGTGCTCAGTAGAGAGGAGCCTGTGTCTTGCTCCTGAATGTCAGGTTTCCTAGGAAACAATCTCATTGAGAACAGTGAAGTCCTTGGAGACAGGAACCATGCTCCTTCATTTCACTTTTCTAGCAAAGGGTGTAATATCTATCAAATGAACTTGTAGGATGAGAAAGTCAAATAAATTGGCAGATTTTGAAAACTGTTTTTGCTTTGTTCTTTGCAATATTTTCAGAGTGATTTGTGGTACAAGTCTAGGCTCTCTTTGAGGTACTGCAGCTAAGAGTGGGCTTTAGAACTGCATTTTGAGCCCTCCAACACTTGGACAAGTACCAAGCCTCTCTGAGTTGCTTTTGAGAGTTTGGAGCACAGGAAAGATATGGCCTAGTTTGATTTTTAAAATTAATATTTGAATTATAAATATAACTTAAACTTGGTTCTTCCTTAAGCTTTTAATTTGAATTTATTCTATTTATAAATGCAGGGTCTTTCATTAAATATTTGAACATATGTATAAACTTAGTTAATATTCACTTTTATAAATTAAATTTATTTTCTTTTTGAGTAGTCAGTTGTCGAACAAATAGGAACTTAAAGAACTCTTGGAAATACAATAACTTAAATTTTTAAGTATTGTGAATCTTAAACATGTCTTGAAAATTCCAGCACTGTTGAGCTAATATCCAGAATACATAAAGAACTCCCACAATGCAAACAATACAAAATAAACAACCCAATTAAAAGTGAGCAAAGGGCTTGGATACACATTTCTGTAAACAAGTTACAGAATGGCCAATAAACACATGAAAAAATGTTCAGTATCATTAATTATCAGAAAATACAAATCAAACCCACAATGAGATACCATTTCACACCAGTCCTATTAAAAAAACAACACAGAATGTAACAAGTGTTGATGAGGATGTGATGAAGAAATTGTGGTCCTTATACACTGTTGGTAGGAATAGAAAATGGTGTAGCCACTGTGGAAATCAGTATGGTAGCTCTTGAAAATTCAGTTACTATATGAGCCAACATTTCCACTTCTGGGAATTAGCAGCATTATTTCAGTAACCAAAAGGTGGAAGCAGCACAGATGTCCTTCAACAAATAATTGGATAAACAAAATGCAGTACATATATAAAATAGAATGTTATTTAGCCTTAATAAGGAAGTTCTGACACATGCTACAATATGAATAAATCTTCAGAATATTATACTAGTTAAATAAGCCAGTCACAAATACTCTATGCATACATGAAACACCCGGAGTGGTCACATTCATAGAGATAGAAAATAGAATATGGTTGTTAAGGAGTTGAAGGGAAGAAGGACTGGAGATTTGTTGTTTAATGTTACAGAGTTTTAGTTTTGTACATTTTTAGTCAGGTTATTTTGTTGTTGTTGTTGACTTGTAGGAGTGCTTTATATATTTTTAGATACTAGACCCATATCAGATATATAATTTGGAAATATTTTCTCCTAATCCTTAAGTTGCAGTTTCATTCTGTTGAGAGACTTATGCAAGAGAATTTTAAATTTGGTAAGTCCAACTTTTTTTTTCTATTGGTATCAAGTTTGGTATTACTGCTTCTACCTTTCGGTTATCATATGTAGTGCTGCTATGTGCATGAGTGTACAAATTCTGTTTGAGTTCTTGCTTTCGATTCTTCTGGGTATATACCTAGAAGTGTTATTGCTTGGTCATATGGCAATTGTATTTTTAATTTCTTGAGGAACTGTTATCTTGATTTCCGCAGTGGTTACACTATTTTATATCCCCACCAACAGTGCACAAGGATTCCAGCATTAGCATCTTGGAAAATCCACTGTCATGAAGCTTTCCTCTTAAACTTTCTTCTAAGAGTTTTATAGTTAGGTCTTTATCTCACTTAAAATTTAAACATGAATTCAACAGGCAGCCATGCTCATGTCTCGAGACTTTGTTTGACTTTAAAGTCAGAATCCAAATTCATGCTAATGACAATGTTAGAATCAGTGTCTGTTGCCAAGTTATTCTGAGTATAAGGAAGGATAAAAGCATGAGCTTTGGTATAAATATACCTGGGCATCTGGTTATGTGTCCTCATCTGCCTGCCTCTTAATAATGGCATAGCTTTAACCTCACACCAGTGAGAATGGCACATATCAAAAAAAGTAGCACAACAAATGTGGGCAAGGATGTGGAGAAAAAGGAACTCTCTTACATTGCTGGTGGGAATGCAAGCTGGCCCAACCATTATGGAAAGCAGTATGGCGGTTCCTCAATCTACTAAGAA
>JAGFMF010012118.1:381087-398498 GCA_019455555.1 Galemys pyrenaicus
TTGAGGGCAGACAGGAGCACGGGGGACTGAGGTGATGGTGCACTGGTGATATGGTGATGAGGAATACATGGGGATTACAATTGATGTCAAATATATATATAATAATGGCATAGCTTTAGCAGAAGAGCAGAATTTAAAAAAAACCTAAAAAGAAACATTTCAAACAGAGAGAGAGAGACAGACAGACAGACAGAGACAGAGAGACAGAGAAAATAATTGTGTATAGCTTGTACAAATTTGCAGATATTTCTTGCCTGTAAAATAATAGTGATTAACTTATAGGATTGTTATTAAAATTAGATGAAAGTATTCTCTATATAGTGAGATACTAAGAAATGTGGGAAAATATTATTTTAAAACTCATCAAACAGCTAGAAAAAAATCTGAGTTTTGAAGGCAAAACATGTTTGATTTGGAAGGCAGCTGTGCTCAACACCTCTCAATCATTTTTGATTTGGAACCTGAGAGGCAATTTCTTTAAAAGGTGGCATCATATTCTTTAGTGTGTCTGAAGGCTTGGCTAGACCATTCTTATTTTCCACATTTACATTTGTGGTTGAAGAGTGCGGTAAACTTCCCCTGCTGCTCAGAGATGGCATGTGGTACTTGTTGGTTTGTGTGACTGATCCTTCACAGGTATTTATTGACTTTGTATATCAGGCCTTGTGGTATTTAGGGTGCTGAGATTAAAAGACAGGGCCCTTACCTTTGAAGAATTCATATTTGATTGAAGGACAGACAGGTCAATAAATATATAAATACAGTATGATCAGGAGGTAAAGAGAAGATTCCTTAAAATTTGGACAAAGGATCAGTAACTCTGGAAGGTCCCCCATGTACCTGGACTGGTAGATATTACCTGCTCAAGGACTGTTTTATGAAGGACTATAAGAAGGGCCCCCAAATGAGTTGTCTGAAAAGCAGAGCTGTCACTTATCTCTGAAGTGTCTAATAAGATCCCCAGTACCTGAACTTAAATTTCTGGTCTATAATTTGAGAAACCATGCTTCAGTAGGTTCTTTGGGATGAGCTTTTTGCGCTGCTGCTTTATCCATTGTAATAGGAACACAAACTTACTAAAAGGTTTACCCTCTTTCTGCCAGTCTGGGTTTTTCACAAGTGGAATGTGGGAGCAGGTAGAGAGTTGGCAGGTGAGATGGGTAGAGGTTGAAGGATATACAGGTCCCTAGCTTCAATGCCTCCAACCAGATGTGACCATATTGCAGGGGGATGAGTCCATTTAAAAAAATCTATTTCTCTTCATGCCCGGGGAGAGATGGGTAGTTGTGTTGAAAAGGAAGAGAGGCTGTGTCTGGCTCAGTTTCTGGCCAGCTGGCTCTGGACCTCCACTGAGCCTCTCTACACCTGCATCCTAGCACTGGGACTCAGAACTGAGGGGAGCACGGAGATGGACACTCAACTGGACTGGCCTTTATTTTCTGTAACCCCACAGCCTGGCACATAACCTGACATTGAGCAGATGATTAAATCAGTAAATCCACAAAGATCTCCCTGGAAGGAAGGCTCTTTTTACTTGTGATGCTTCCCATTTCCATTCCTCAAGTTGGAGGTTTAAACCACATTTGTTAAGCACCTACTGGTTGGCAGTCATTGTGCTAGGTGTGTATCGTCTTTAAACTTTACAACAACCCTATGAAGTAGGTTTTATTCCCATTTTACAGATAAAAAACTGTAATATCTAAGATCTAGCAACTGCTAAGTGTCAGGTTAAGTTAAACTCAAGTTCTCATGTTATCAAAACTTATAAGTGCACTATAGCACTCTGCTCAAGGACAGTTTCCACACTCACCAGGAATCACTGAACTATTGGAGAGACTTGATAAAGAATCTGTGAGAAAAGAACCCTGCAGCCAAAGCCATCAGGTACAAATCTTAACACAGTCACAGGCAAGCTGAGACTTTCTAGCAACTCTAGCACGCTGGGAAAATGGGTGTGCATCAGGTCTCAGGTTCTGAGGATGTAAGCCTGGCAAGGAGTTCAAAAGCTTGTGATGGGGACCAGAGCAAAGCCACAGTGTACTGCGTATTCCATGGTATAGCCAGGCAGCAGGATGACTGGAGCTGTGGGCTTTGTACAGAAAAGGTAGGCATCGGAAATACAAAGCAGCCAATTCTCATTCTCAACCAATGAGAATATCTACTTGGAACTATTTGATTTTAAGCCTAATTGAAAATGGTCTCAGGTCAAATTCTATCTGGAAAGTTGGACATTGAGTCCAAAAATGATACTTTAAATAAATGTAGCAGCAAGCGTTGAAGGGAGCTGGCATGCCTGAAAGTGACATTTACCATGTGCTGGATTTGTCTTCCATATTCTCAAGTCTCTTATGGTCCTATCTGTTGTTTTAGGGGAGGAAGGCTATTAGTAGGATATTTCCTTTCCCATGTAAATAAGAGGAGCATTATTGTTTTTCTTCAAATCTACTAGGAAACAAATTCTGGCTGGAAGACCTTGATCCTGGGATTTAAATTCCAAAATCTACTTGTTTAGCATCTTGCTTTTCCCATCATCAATGTGGCGATGCAGTAGAAATGTGGACAGAACCCTGGTCTAGAGGTCATAACCCCTGGGACAAGGTCTTACCCTGACTATTGCCTAGGTGATACTGGGTCTTCTCTGACTTTTAGGGTTGGACTTGAAGAGCATTAAGAACACCAGGTAGACACGAAACCTCATGCTTTGTGAAGCTAGTGACAGGTGACACATTATTCCCTATAAACTACAAATGCTGAAAGGGGGAGCAATCTCTGTCCCTCAGTGGGCAGGCCTTGGGGCTTTGGGAAGATCCAAAGAGAGGCCACTGATGCAAGATGCTACAACCTCAGAGTCAGAGAGGGAAATGACTCCTATCTTAATGAGCACCTCAGCTGGAGGGGCTCTAATCGCCTGGGGTGAGAGTGGGAAGCAGTGGGTGGGATCTCTGTGCCAGGAGTCTGGCAGGTGAGGTGACTGCTGTTTGCTCGTTTCAGGTGCTGAATAGTGTGTCCAGCCTTATGGGGTCTCTGGTGGGCAGTGAGCCAAGTCTCCCAGGTGGAGGGCAGAACTGCTGAGCTGGGCTGAACTGGGTGTGCAGCAGGTGCAGAAGCTGGAGCTCCGGAGCCCTGTCATCAGGATGGCTTTTTGGTTCATGGACAGTTTCCTCACCTTAATTGGCTCTCTAGGGCCCTGGGAGTAGCGCTGGCACCTCAGCACAGTACCTGTTACTGGGAGAGCAATTCCCCTGGCAATGGGAGGGAGGCAGGTTGTGTTTGGGGGGATGTACTTGCTGCTGCCAGTATTACTTGGAAGGTTACAGCTAGAGCGAATGTACTGAGTGAGGGAGTTTGAAGTGGTTGTTATTGATGCCCCTGGTCTAGGCCTGTTGTCTGCTGGAACTCTCTCATTCAAGTGAGGCCAGCTATCGTTGACTGCTGTGGAGACCAGGAGTAGGAAGACCCTTGTCTCTAACCCCTCATTGCATAAATAGGGCATAAGAAGTCCAGAAAAGGCTAGAATCCTGCTGAATGTCTCATAATTGGCTACTTACAGAGCCAAAGAAGGAAATCCAGCTCCCTTCCCTGCCAATCCAGGATTTGCCTGAGCTTGAGGGCCAGCAAATCTTGCATAGTGTGCTGTCCTTGGTTTCCCTACCCCTGGAAATGAGGACACTGGCTTTGCATGGAGAGTGTCAGTACATCAGTCTGTGAATTGACTCTTGAGGTTTGAAGCGAAAAGAGATGGAGGTGCCATTCTATCAGATGCATGAGACTGGTCTCATCCTACCTGTACCTTCCACTTTCCACTGTGGGTAGTTCCTTGCCAAGGAAGTTTGTTTCATAATGCTCCGATGAGCATGGGCTCTGAGGGTCATGGACTATCCATTCCCTGCTTCAGCTGATCACCTGGCTCTCATGCCCAGATTTTGACTCCTGGCTCAGATGCTGCCTGGCTTTGCCCCACAGTCACTGGATACTCCTGCCTCACCTTATTTCACATATTGCTTCTGTGAGTTGTCTTCCCAAGACATCTAGCATCAACCCTAATCACTCTTATTCTGGGCCTGCGTTTTCAGCCAACTGAGGACTCCCTAAAATTAGCTGCAGTTCAGAAAAGAAGTAGCCTGGTCTTCAAGACTGTTCCCAGTCTGGCCCAAAACTAATTTTAGAGCCATAGCTCCTGCTATTCCTCTACATGTGCTAGCCTCACCAGTCTTCCCCGTAGAGAACTCACATTTTGACTTCAGTAGTTCTCTGTTTAGGATGTTCCCTCTTCCTGAAATGACCTTTCCTTGTTAGTAATGTCCTACCCAAACTGCTCAAATGTGATTCAGTTATCAAACTACAATATTCAGAGATGGGGGTTGACTTGGGAATAAGCAGGATGCCCTTTACCAGAACTGAACCTCAAAGAGTGAGGCTAGAACAATTTAAGTAGCTATTGCTTTAGACTTGGAATCAGCAAATGTTTCTTCTAACGAGAGAGATAGTAAATATTTTGTGTTTTGCCTGTCATACAGGTCTTGTCATAACTGCTCTATCACTGCAGCATAAAAGCCACCATAGGTACTATGGAAATACATGGGCATGACTGTATTCCAATAAAACTATTTCCAAAAGCAGTGGGCTATAGACTCCTGACTTCTGTTAGAATCTGAAGAAATTGGGTGGATTTGATTGGGGGTGGGAGTGGGGGAGGGAGTACGAAGTAGGAATAACTGTGCAGAAGCCAGAAAAATATGGAAAGGAATCGTAGGCAGGGAATAGTGTTAGGATGAGGCATGTGGATAAAAGGGCAGGAGGAACAGAGAGGTAATTTTGACTGGGATGTAGGATCACTTGAATAAGAAAAGTGGGAGATCTGGGGAAATTTAGGGAAATCTAGTATCAAATTGTGAATGGTCTCGGGCAATTTATTCCATAGACAGTGGGAGTCATTGAAGGTTTTTGACTAGTGGAATATGATCAATTTTGTATTTTTAAAAAGTCATTCTGTCTTTGGTAAGAATGATTGAAGGAGACAGACCTGGATGCTAGGAGGCTACAGCAGTGGTCTGGGCCAATGGTTCCAAGTTACTGGTCCTTAAACTAGCACAGGTCTGTTGTCAGGAATTATTTGGGAAACCTGATAAATGTGTAGATTCCTGGTTCCATACCCATACTCAAGAGATTTGGATTTGGTAGACTCAAGACTTGTAACAAACCCTTCAGATTTGGGAATGTGGTCCAGGCAAGTCAGGCTGAGGCCTGATCTTAAGATGCTGTGGCTACCAGATAAAGTAGGACTTAAATAGGTGAGGTGGGATTTGGCAACTGCCCTCTTCTGTTACCTGTCTCTGTTCATGACAGCCCATCTATTTGACTTCTTTTTCTTTTTTTTTAGATTTATTTTTATTTATTTATGCATACAAGAACTTGGGTGTAGGCTGGCATGGGGGTGATGGTTGTGTGAGAGGATTCACCAAAGACAGAGCGGGAGCAGAACTGCTGAAATACACTGCAGAGAAGAGCACTGGGCGAGACAGGAGAGGTCTGCTACATCATGTGGGTCAGCTCTCTGGCCAGGGATCGAACTCATGCTGCGGTAGCTGGTGTTAGCTTGATAGTGCTGAGACTTTAACCCCTGTGCTACCAGGGAGGCCCCTATTTGCTTCTTTCTCTCCACATACCACCACTGCCTCCAGCCTCATTTTGGTCATATCCCATTGGTTCTCTTTGAAACATCTTTTTCCTGTCCCTTTTCTATTTCTGCCCTTACTCGGGATTCCCATAATGCTCAACTAGACAAACCTCCACTCTAATTCCCCTACCTCTAGTTCATCAAGATAAGTCCAGCTCTTTCATTCTCCAGAGTTTTTGAGGGGACTGCCTTTGCATTTAGTATAAAGGTCAAGCTCCTTGGCTTAGCACAGGGTCCTTTGGGACCTTACTCTCCTGCCAATCTTTCAAACTTGTTCCCTGCCTCGCCCCCCCCATGCTGTGCTCTGTGCTGCTGCAGTTATCCTGTACTTGTAGTCATGCCCCATCCTAATGTCTTTCCTCCAGCACGACCCTGTTTTTCTTTTCCTTTTTTCTCCCCCCTTGTCTGTGACTGTGTCTCCCTGAGGAGCATAGAGTTAGCTGCCAAGGGACACCTCCCAGGACCTTTGTGCATCATAAACGTGTGTCTTCTCCATGTGAAGTCTTAATCCTCTGCTTGTGACGGACAATTGGTCACTATGGCAACTGACTGTGACGTCACAGGATAAGGACTTCAGGTGAAGTGGCAGGAGCAGGTGAGTGTGTAGGAGAGAGATTTTAATGTCTGTTGAAAGCCCTCCCCCGCCCCCCCCCCCACACCCTCCGTCAGTGCTGGGGGCATAGAGGGACTTCTCGGGCTCCTGCTGATTTTTAAAATGATGCGGTGAGAGTGTGTGCCTGGCATCTGCGTGCTGCAGCAGTGTGGGGCTGACAGAGTGTGTCAACTTGAGCTCTGGCTGTGCAGGCACCGCTGCTGCGTGAGCCTGTTATTCCATTCTGGATTGCTATTTTGATACCCAGATTGCATCATTCTTCCTACGTATAAACAGGGGGTCCCCAGGGCCCTGCAGCTACTCACTTCTCCACCAACACTGTTGTTGTGATGAGCTCTATTTAAATGAGCTGCCGGATCGGGGCAGGTTCCAGCCACACATGAGCACTGTCATTCTGGGGAACATGGAGGGCTGAAGGATTTTTGGATCGAGTCCTAAAAAGCTGAGAGTGATGGCCTCCTGAGCTGTGCAGAGGGCGACAGAGCTAGTTCCTGAAAGTTGAAAATCTCGTTTTCTTCCTTGTGAGCTTCTATTCCGAGGCACCCAGAGGATTAGGAAGGAGATGCAGCTAGGAAGAGAGTCGCCTCTTTGAGGTCTCCCTCTTGCTGTTCAGTTTGGGAAAATTGCTGCAGAGCTTCGAGATAAACAGGAACAGGAGGAGTCAACCAAGCCCTTTCTTACAGGAGCATCTCAGGTGAGCTGGAGAAATGCAGCCCTGGCTGAGGATGCATCAGAGAGGAGGAGAGGATCTAGGCTGCTCCCCCTACCCCACCCAGTACCCAGCTCCCCAAGGCTGAGGCCCTGCGGCTTAGCTGCAGCGTGCAGGGTGGGTGTTCCTGGGTGCTTGATAAGCACCATCCCCTGGGACCTGTGGTGGTCTCACCTGTCGCTCTTCTGACTTCTCTCCCAGGTGTTGCTCTAATCACAGGGCAGCAGGGGCCACAGGTAAGCCTGCTGGCAGCCAGGGGCAGGAGCCACAGTCACTTTAGGATGGAAATCTCTTTCTAGCAGGAGCTGGCATCTGGGGGAGATGGTGCAACATGTTTCTTGTAGGAAGTGCTGCTGTGGGCTCTGGAAGAGAGGAAGGCTTTAGGGGCTTGTGTGGTGGGCTTCTTAGCTGATGCCCCATGCTTGTGGTGGCTGCTCTTGGGTGGGAGGGCAGGAGTGGCTAGTGAGGATGGCTAGCCTGTCAAGAGGATTTCTTCTTGCTTAGTGAGTGACAGAGGCATAAGAAGACAGACTGTCTTACTTTGGCTGCAGAGGTAATCAGGGACTGCTGAGTGTTCAGAGTACCACAGGGCTCTGTGGCTTTGAGCTAAGTCTCTCTTTCTCTCTCTCTCTCTCTCTCTCTCTGTGTGTGTGTGTGTGTTGCCATGTCACCATCTTATGGTGAAGGAATTGGCTAGATGAACAGCTGACAAGCTAATGAGCAAGGTCTGTCCAGCTTTGGTTTACCCGGGAGAGCTGGCAGAGGAGCATCGGGCTGCTTCAGAGGATGCCTCTGCTCTCTCGGAGTTAGAGCTTGGGTGTCAGCTGCAGAATTTCATGAACAAGAGCTAGAAAGAGGGCTTCTTAACCCTCAGAGGGTTGCTTATGTGCCTGGGGTGTATGTGTTCATTTATGTAGGGCTTACCTGACCCAATTCTAGCTTTCAGAGGGTGCCCTTCTTGGGATTTCTCTCCTGTACCAGCCTCCTAGTGATCAGGTTGCCTGGGTGCTGCTAGGGTGGGCTGAAGGGTGGACTACCTAGTCTTGACCCCCGTTTTGCTGGCTTACTGAGGCATGGCCTCACACACTCCAGGCCCCAGAAGCAGTCATCTAGGTACCGAGGCGCAGGCTGCACCCTAAGCCTGTTCATGAGTTCTTCAGTAGAGTGGGGAATTCAGGGATGAAAATGTATCTCCAGCTCCCCACCATTCCCCACTGTACCTGGGATCAGGATACTATTCTGTTTGTGGGTAGTTGGTCCTTTGTTGTATTAGAGGGAAAATATATCCCTCTAATAAACAGTGGTTTAACTTCTTAGTATCTTAACTTCTTAGCATCTTTAAAACTGTGTGAGCCTGCAGCATTAAAGACAACCTGACTGTCACTCTTGTCAGTAAGTCAGGGGACAGTGGCTGAGGGGAGGCCTGGATTTAACAGCTCATCTTACCTGAAGACAGCAGAGATGGAGAATCATGGCAGTGTTGCAAGCAGATCTCAGGGAGGCTGTGGGGCCAGTGGCCTGGGTGGACCCCAGCAGCACGATACAGGGGACAGAGCTATCAGGCTTGGCCACGAGAGTAAGGGGTTCTCTCTTTAAGGTGGTCTTCAAACTTGGTTGTACATTGTAATCACCTGGGGAATTTAAATATAATACTGATCCCTAGATCCTTCTCTCTGAAATTCTGATTTAATTGATAGAGGATGTGGACTGAATACAGAATATTTAGAAGCATCCCATATGATTAAAATATGTAAAACATGAGAACACTGATCTATAGGATGAAACTGCCCCCAGATTTATTTTCTCCAGGCTGAAAAGCTCCATTTCACTTTTCTATTCTCAAAGATCCATTTCTTAAAACTTTAAACATAGGCAGGACTGGCTTCCAGCGCCTACTGGATTCCAGAGCAGGTCACCATTAGATTCTAATCACAATTATAGAATATTTTACTTATAATCAAATTACCTAGTCACTTAAAAGAAAATTACCTTGTTATGTACACTTGAATTACAGAGAAGCATAGCATAGTAGAAAGGACCGAGTTTTAGAGGCAGACAGGCTGTGTTCCAATAATAGTTCTGCCCTTGCTCTTGAAGTATTGTACCTTGAGGTATAATATTTGAACCTCAGTTTCTGCACCTATGAAATGGGAGCGGTGCTCAACTTTCAGAAGTGACTTGATGATTAAGTGAGATAATACATGTAAAAGTGTCTGGTGCAGGGAGTGGTGGTAAAAGAATAATTTGTTCTGTCTCTCCTGGGGGCCAGATGTACTCACTCTTGTGACAGTTGGACTGAACATGCTCAGCTTTCAGAGCTGCTCTCCTGGGCCCTCAGTTCTCCAGGAGGACCTCTGTGCCTGTGACGTCTTTATTCTGGAAGTCGAAGCCTTGCTTCTTCAGGGGACGGTTGTGTGGCTTTTGGGTCTTGACTATATATTTCTCAGAATTGATGTCGTGGTGTCTGAAAATTAATTTAAATAGAAAAAAACCCAATGTATTTCAATAATATTTTATGTGATTTAATTATGTGTTCATAACTAAGTTAACATTAAATATTGCAAGTAGATGTTCAGTGATTTTACATACATCTGTAGCCCTAAGAGTTTGTGTATCCTAATAGTCTAAATTAAGACTTTGTTTGGTATCCACATTGAAAAACGGGACACCTCTTAAGAAAAGGTTCAAGCCTGTTGGTGACTAGGGACCTTTTGAACGTAAGATGCAAATTTCTGGACACAAGTATTACGACACAAAGAGGGCACCTGTCTTCTGTGTTCACTCTGGGCCCCACAACCTCCCCAGGACATGCCACAGCTCTCATCTTTGCTGCCTGCTGTGGCAGCCCCTCTTCAGATGAGATGAGCTATTAAATCCAGGCCTCTCCTCAGCCACCTTTCCCCTGGCTTCCTCACAAGGGGGTATTCACGTTGCTATTTGAATGTCAGTATCCTCCGTCTTGCCCAGGGGCTTATCTCTGAAGACTGACTATAATGAGAAGAGGAAAAGTACTCTTCCCTACTCCTCTGTTCATCCTAGCCCCCTCGTTTTAAAGATACGGGAACTGAGATTCAGAGAAAGAGGTTGACTTGCCTAAGGTTACACAGATGGTCCCAGTCCTGGTCCTGGAACCCATTCCTCCTAGTTCACAGTCTTTTCTAAGCACCATACCTCTGCTAAAGATTGCACGTAATTCCTTTAACATCTGGGTTGGCTTCCCCATCACCCTGGAAAGCTCCAGATGTCTTCTTATTTCTTTCCATTGCTGTGAGTGCAAAAAATGCACATGAAATATCCCATCCCCAAATGTGTCCAATCTTCAAAAATCCTCTAGTGTAATTTTTTTTGTAGCAAATGTGGATTATTTTTGTATGCAACATATGATTGTATAGTTAAAATGCAATATAATATGTATTCTACTAGAAGGATGTTCAGGGTGCTGTGGGAACCCAGAAGAGGGAATAATTAAGCCATTCTGAGGGAAATCAAACCTGGTTCTCAAATGTGGAACATTTGAATAGGCCTGAAAAGATGAGCTAGGAGTTTATTTGAAAATGAGAACAAAAAATATTTTGAGAAGAGGGAATGGCATTTTTATAAGCTCAGAGTTATACAAAGGTTTGATATATTCAGGAGAGAGAAGAGTTATTTGGCTTGGCAAAGGATATAGGGTGTACGAAGCTAAAGATGAGACTGGAGAGAAAAGCCAACTTGGGGAGGGTCTTGAATGCCAAGCTGATAATTTTTGACCTTTGTGGCCTTGAAGGAGTAGAGGATGTATGACGAGACCTTGTTTGAGCTCTTTAGTTATTTCTCTATTATGCTAATGAGACTGTTATTTTGACTAATGTTTGGACATCTGGTACCAGGAAGTCAAAAACCTTATGGAAATTATTTTTAATAATTAGAACAGCGTTTCTGTCCTAGGGGTAGGTCAGGAAGGTCTCCCCAGGGTGAGCCAAGTGGAAAGGAGGGAAAGTCACCTGATATTCCTGGATGGTTTTACCTGTGGAGAGAGAGCCTCCTTCTCCACCTCTAGCCACTAATAACAGGCAGGGAACATCTAGGAGATTCTAGATCTAGCTCTGTCATTAGTCCATGGCTCATGAAGACAGAGGGGAGTTGGTTTTTTGTTTGTTTTTTTTTTCCAGAGGAGGTCAGAGAAGGAAGAGCATTAAACTATTATTTTGTATGATTTTGATTTTTCAAGCATATATCAGTTTTTATGGCATAATAATAAACTACTCCACATTTAGTGGTTAAAACAACAACTTAGCTCTAGTTTATGATTCTACAGACCTTCAGTTTGGCTTGGGAATCACTCTGGGTGCTGCTTCTGGGCTAGCCGGGCTGGGCTAATCTCTGCTATGCTCACACCTTTATCTGTGCAGCTGGTGGGTCAGTGGGACTCTCTGGTTTATGATGGCTTCAGGTGGGACACCTGAGACAAAAGAGGCTTCTCTCTCTACATAGTCTCATTTTTCAGCAAGCTAACCTGGAGCTGTTCACATGCCAGCCTTAGAGTTCTGACAGAGCAGATCATACAAAGTCACTTGAGATCTAGGCTCAGGACTTGTTCATTGTCATTTTTGCTGCATTCTGTTGGCCAAAGCAGGTGATAAGGCCAACCTGACTTCCATGCATGGAGAATAGATTCCACCTTTCATTGGTCAGGATTGCAAGGGCGTGGACACAGGGGGAGAAGAATATATGATCATTTTTCAATGTAACACTAAGATTATCTGACTTTCATCACCAGGGAAGGTTGATAATTGAGGTTGCTTTATCATAACAGGGATTTGAGAATCTTTTGACTTGAGAATCAATATCATGTGCTTTCTGAAGTATTACCTCAGTGAATTCTCACAATAACACTTATTTTCATTGTTTTACATACAAAAAATGGGTCACAGAGGAGGTAAGTGAGATTCATATATCCAAAGTCACTGGGTGGTAAGCCTGGTGTTTGGATATAACATTTGTCTAACTACAAATACAGAGCAACTGTCATTGTATCATTTTGATGAGATGAAACGGAGGAGACTGTGATGGTCCTGCTTCATTCACTGTCTTTGCCAGCCTCTTTCCAGGTGCTCTTCATTCCTGGACTCAGGCACCCAGCCCAGGCCAGCTGCTCTTTGGGTGGCCTGAAGATCATTGTAATTTCTGGGTGGCAGTCTCATATCTCTCCTCTGGGAGAGACAAGATGTTTTAAGTGAAACATACGTATATGTGGTGTATCTAATGTGGACTAGGTGGAGAAGGTTCAGTAAAAGGTCTTTGGGCCCTAGGAGTAGATTGACAGATATTGGGTATACAAAGAAAAAAAATACCTTCCGGATGAGCAGGTCGGGAGGCTGCCTTTCTTGGCTAGAGCCTTCTGGAAGCTTTAGCTTTGAGATCTTAAAAGTAATTCTGCTATGTGGTAATCATAATTATGGCTGGCACTATGCCCTGGGCTAAATTGACCCTCTGGAACTCAGCCAGTGATGGGAGCTGGCCTCTCAGGGCTGTGAAATCAAGAATGGGAGCAACAGAAAGGTCCCTAACTATCAGAACCTGAGCAAGGTTGGGCCTGTGGAAACATGGCTTGTGGGAAGGGGAGGATGGTAGGGCCAAGTGAAGACAGAAGGTCCCTAATAAGATGGTCATGTGCAGAGAACCTAGATGCTAAGTGTACACTGTGGCATCACACAGCACTCATCTGGGCACTAAATGGTATTGGCACATACCTTGGTACTGTGTGTTAAACCTGGTGTCTAGACCTTGTGTTTCTTGTAAGTGACTGTGTTGTCCTGACTCTGCTTTCTTTCCATCCCCCAGAGTTCATCGCCTGTCCTGGGTGTAATCAAGTATACCTTACCAGGGATGTAACTGAACATTTTTTTCTAAAGTGTTTGTCTACTGGTCAATCCAAGATGACCAGGGTAAGTCAGGACAAATAAAGAAACAGCTGATCCTTTTAAGAAATTTGTGGGGCCCCCATCCATAAATCTGTTTATCCACCCATCACTCCCCCTGACTTGTTACTACTCTATTAGTTTGCCTGTCTATCCACCCACACACCCTTTCACCCATTCATTTTTTTAAAAAAGGATTGATTTATTTATGCGTACAAGAGCTGGGGTGTAGGCCGGAGATGCAGAGGTGAGAGGATTCACCAGAGACAAAGTATGGAACAGAACAGGCAGATCCAGTGAAATACACTGCTGAGAGGAGCAGCGGGCAAGACAAGAGAGGTCTGCTGCACCTTGTGGGTCACCACCCTGGCCGGGGATTGAACTCATGCTGCAGTGGCTGCAGATGCTTCATAGTGTGGTGCTTAACCCCTTGTACCACCAGAGAGGTCCCATTCATTTTTCTATCAAGAAAAGAATCAAAGTGTTTAAGTTGGGGAAAGCAAAATGTGGGGCTTTTCCCTCTTTTTATAGCTCTTACTTAAAAAGTGAAAGTCCTGAGATTTTATTTCCTTTTTTGTCCCACTGAGCTGAAATTCATACACCAGGTAGATTAAATGGCTTCATTGATTTTTCCTGTATTTAACAACTATTGCTTTTTTCCTGGTTTTCATGTCACTTACTATTACCCCTTCAGTTTCTCTCCTGACTAAAGTATACTTGCTGTTATATTTCATTTGCAATTTATTTACCTGTATTTAATTTTTATTGAATGTCTGAAATGTGCCAGGGTTTATGGGAGAATAGATACCCATCTCCTTTCCCCTCAAGGAATCTATAGTATAATTAGTGAAACTTGTATTTCTCATCTTTTTTTTTTCCTATTGTGGATTTATCAGAAGGCAGTCGAGGTCAAAGCTATTAGAATCCACAGCAATTTGGACGTGGGTCTGCTCATTCAGACAGATCCAAATGAGGATATTGTCAATAACTCCAGAACTCTCTGCTTCCAGAACTGCTCTGAGTGCAAGGAGAAGAGGGCAGCACACATCCTCTGTACCTACTGCAACCGCTGGCTATGCAGCTCCTGCACAGAGGAGCACCGGCATGGGCCTGCCCCGGGGGGCCCACTTTTTCCCCGGGCCCAGAAAGGATCTCCAGGTATCACTGCCCCCTCTCTCCATCCCCTTGCATGCCTTTAAGCCGTGTAGAATCCCAGAATCTCTAGAGAATAATTCTCTGAACTTGTTTTCCTGCTGGGGGTGGTCTCAGAGCCTTTCCCAAAGGTAATGTCTCTGTTACAGTCACAGTCACAGTTAAGTTCACTTTAGGCTCTCCCCACTGGGAGTGGAAGTGGAAGAGTGTGGATGAGATGGCACATGGAGGTAGAGTCTTCAGTTATCATGGACTCTAGCTGAGCTCCCTACTTTTCACTTTTATTTAAAGTTATAATGCTTCACTTCTACTTACTTGATTAACTTAAAATCCTGAATTAGGGCATGTATATTTATCCTCAGTGGCATCTGTTTTAAATGGCAGTCTTCTTGAAAATATTTTCTCAAAGCTCTTAAAATGGGAGTTTACCTTTGTGTGGCCCCTAACCAGAGGGCAAGATCTATGTGATCTAGCCTGGAACCTGGCAAGGCTGGGTAGCTGATTTCAGCCCCATCATAACAGAATCCTGATTAATGTAGAGTGTGGGTTGAATTTTAGAGGGTTTGCTATTCTGCAGGAGATCCCTGTGCAACAGTAGGAAGTGTCTTCGTCAGCCTCTGGCAGGTGATGGGATGTCTGGGGCTTGATGGTGCATTATTCCTGGGCATCTGGGAAGATCGATCCAGGCTAAGCCTGTGATCCTCCCTGTGCTCCTAGAACCTCAGTGGCTCAGAGAGGTCACTTCCATTTTTGCCCTGCCTTTCCTCCAAGCTCTGTACCTTCCCTGTGTTCACTGAAGGCTCAGGGATGTTCAGCAAAGCTTAACTGAGAAGCCTTCCTGAGCAAGAGAAGGCCACTTTCTCCATCTTCTCTAGCAGGAGTGAATGGTGGCTCTGGGGACTTCGCCTTGTATTGTCCTCTACACACACAGGAAGTGCTCAAGCTGTTCTGCGAGACTTGCGATGTGCTCACTTGCCATAGCTGCCTCATGGTGGAACACAAAGAACACAGGTGGGGCGATGCTCAAAGGGGGCTTGGGAGGGTTCTGGACTCCCTACCTGAGAGAGCTCTGGTACATCCAAATCTTCTTGCCAAAGCCAACCTGCAGCTCTTGGGCAAAAATTTTTCTCTACTCTTGCTGTGAAACTTCTTTAGAGAAGTCCTGATAGGCCAAGAGCCTGTGGTACCTCTGACTTTCCTTCTCTACAATTCCAGTTTTCATGGGCCTGATGTGTTCGGAATGAGACTCAGTTCTGAGGCTTTTCTCTGTCCCTTCCTCTAGGTGCAGACATCTTGAAGAAGTTTTGCAAAACCAGAGGATGCTGCTGGAAAGTGTGACTACCCAGGTGGCACATAAGAAATCCAGTCTGCAGACATCTGCAAAGCAAATTGAGGACAGGTAGCACAGGATAGCCCCTTGTCAGCACTGGAGATGCTGTTCCTTTATAGCCTAGCTCTCCTAGGCCTGGAGGGAAGGGTTCACCACCCTCTCTCCCATCTTTTTACAGGATCTTTGAGGTGAAGCATCAGCACAGGAAGGTGGAAAATCAGATCAAAATGGCCAAGATGGTTCTGATGAATGAGCTGAACAAACAGGCCAATGGGCTGATAGAGGAGTTGGAGGTATACTTGTCCAAATGCATGGGTACTGTGCTCTCCATGGTCAGAAACCAGGCACTTAACCAAACTAGTCCTAGAGTTCAGAGCTACCTGGGTTGGAATTCAGATGTGCAATTTCCATAACTCTCTTTTGCTCCTTACATTTCAAAATATCCAGTCTAAATTTGGGAGGGTGGCTAATTAAGGACTGGAAAATCAGTTCAAACTCCCACTGATGTTATGACTCTAAGGTAGCTGCCTTTCTGGACTATGTGGTCAGTCCTATAGCCTTGGCAGAAATTCATGAGATGACGTTCATCAAATTATTTTAAAGAGATGTAGACAGTCACTCATCATCCTTTCCTATAGAAATTATGTCACTTTCTGTCCCTCCCTCCTCTGTCCATCAGCAGCCTACGGTAGTGGTCCTGCTGTCCTCTTAGGGATGCAGTTTCATTTCATTCCATCAGTGTCCACTTTGATACAGACCAGCCACTGTCCTTGCCAAGCAGATGGGTGAAAGTCCACAGAAAGGACCTTGGACTCTGTTTTCTCTCTCTCTACCCAGGGCATTACAAATGAGAGAAAGCGGAAACTGGAGCAGCAGTTACAGAGCATCATGGTTCTCAATCGTCAGTTCGAGCATGTGCAGAATTTTATCAACTGGGCTGTGTGCAGCAAAACCAGCATCCCTTTCCTTTTCAGCAAAGAGCTGGTAAGAACAATTCCTAATCCTTAAGCCCAGCTTTTTCGTTACTAAGAGGATACCATCTTTTAGCGAGTGCCATAGTGCAAAGGACCCAGGTGCTAAAATGGTCCTTCTTCGTCCAGGCAACTCAACTGGGAAATTTTGTAGTTCTTTGTCTTAAGTCATGGATAACTCAGACATGATCTTGGGTACTAGGTGTGTGCTAGTCATGCCATAGAAAGCTATTTGGGTGTAAGTGGGTGACTAGGGAAAAGCTGGCGTTGGGAATGACATTAAGGATGCTGATGCCCTGGAAAAGGGGCAAAGATTTTGAAAGAACTTGATGGAGTTTTTTTGATAGGTTCAATTTAAGGTGGCTGCAGGGAATCTGATTGTTTAAATGTTTTTTTTTTCTTTTATTGAGGTAACATTGGTTTACAACCCTGTATACAAATGAGAGATGTAGATTCACACCTCTTCAGGTGTGTGTCACCACCAAGGCACACAAAGTCCACTGGGAGGCATCCAAAATCTGTTGTAATAGGTGACCCTGGAATTCAGGAAAAAAGTCCAGAGTTGGAGATAGAGGTGTGGTACTCATTGGGATATCAGTGGTATCGCCTTAGAAGAGTGTGTGAAGGAAGAACAAACCTGGAATCCAGGGAAATACTGCCATTTTTAGTATAGAAAGGGAAGAGGTTGAGTGAAGGAGAGTGAGAACCAAAAGCTAGAAGTCAGAATAGAAATTGGACCAGGTGTTGCACAAATGCTAACAGAGAGTTTGAGATTTCAAGTGGTCAGTGTTAGCATTGCTGCATAGGTAAAAGAAGGTGAATGGTGCAGGGAAATCTTGACATCTGGGAAGCAGGAAATCACTGGCAATATTTTTTTTTTTAACTGAAGGGGTTACATTTAATTTGCTTTATCTTATATATTTAAGTTCAGGGAAGTTTTTTTTATTAATATAAAATATTTCTTTAAAATTTACATATACTTGCCATCAATTGTAATCCCCATGTATTCCCCATCACCATCTCACCAGTGCACCATCACCTCAGTCCCTCGTGCTCCCA
>JAGFMF010012118.1:398975-451601 GCA_019455555.1 Galemys pyrenaicus
TTCCCATCAGCAGTGTAAGAGAGTTCCTTTTTCTCCACATCCTCGCCCACATTTGTTGTTGCTACTTTTTTTGAAATGTGCCATTCTCACTGGGGTGAGGTGGTATCTCATAGTGGTTTTGATTTTCATTTCTCTGATGACAAGGGAAGTTGAGCATTTTTTCATATGCCTGTTGGCCATTTGCATGTCCTCTTTGGAGAATTGCCTTTTTAGCTCTTCTGCCCATTTTTTGACTGGGTTGTTTTCTTTTTTTCTGTTTAGTCTGGTTAGTTCTTTGTGGATCTGAATCACTGGCAATATTTTGAAAGACATTACAGCAAAGGAGAAGGTTCAAAAGCTAGTATAAGGGGACTGAGGGTTGGAGGTGAGGAAGAAATGAAGAGAAGTAAGAAGATAACTTGAAGATAACTTCAGAACCCACCTCAGCTGGAGTGACACTACTTTTTTAAAATTTGGAAAACATTAGCACATGTTTATTTGGGGAGAAGATGTTGAAGGTGGAAGAGGTGGGTGGAGGAATGAGCATACTGAGAAGGCAGGAACAGTGAGATCTGCAATAAACTAGTTGATCTTAAATGTAAGAGACACTCTCTTTCTCTGAGATGGGAGGAGAGGGAAGTTATTACTATAATGTTTTTAAGTCCAGAGGTAGGAGGGATGCAAATTTGGGAGAATTTGCCCTCTATGGTCTCTTTTGTCTTCTGTGAAGTAGGAGGTGATAGTAAGAGGATTAGACATTGGGTAAGTGACGTTGAGGGGAAAAGTGAAGCTTTTATTGATAGTCATTAAGTACAGTGAAAGAGGAAACTCAAGTGAAGAAAGGACTGGGGGTGCCACTGAAGTTAATGATCACTGAAGTGACCCCAGATAATGTGACTTTGGGAGAACAACTGTCCCAGGTTGGCATTGGTGATGGCAAGGGAATTAGGCACTAGTGATATTGACACTGAAAATATGGGAACTGGGACAGCCCTATGGACTGATGGAGCAGGGTTGGGACAACTCAGTGAAGAACCCACTCAGAAAGAGCAAGAACTAGTTATGGTCGGGGAGTAGGTTATTGTAGTTCAGAGTCTCATAGGTGGAACAGTTCTAGATGACTAAAAGGGTCTAGATGTGGTAACTGAACTGAGACAAGAGGTGGAGGTGAATGACCTGACAGAGATTAAGGAAGTAAGAGATCAACAGACTGTTGGCACATTAGTAAACTAAATGATAGCAGGATGAATTGGACACTTGCCAAAGTCCTAGATAAATGGGAAAATTGGTGATAGGAAATAGATGAAAGGAATGAAGGACAGATAGGGCAGTTGATTATGATGGAAGAGTTTTTACATGTTGGCAGAAGTCCTCAAAGAGAAGCTGAGAGAATGTCTGCCCCATTAGGCTCAGAAATCTAAGCCATGGTAGAATGCATGGAGCACTCTTGAGTGGGTTGCCAGGCAAATGATAACCTAAGGGAGAATTATAAAATCATTTGACACCTGGAAGACATAAGGGCTCTAAAATCTCAGTAAAAGGGAGGGGGATCTGTGGTGGGAAAATTGTTAAGGGGAAAAGCACAAGGAAATAAGACTGTGGGTGTGAGCCCTCCTGAAGTGGAAAATGTCCAAAGTTATGTTGAAACTGATAGTGATGGAGAAAAACCAATAAGCAGATGGATGCAGTAAAAGGGGTCCCTCCAGATAAACACTCTGGTCCAGGTGCAGCTGACATAACAATTCAGGCGCAATTATCAAGTGTGCCCACATGCAAATCTGCCCTTGAAGGATTCATGGCCAGGTCTCTATATCCCTATGTAAACAAAGCTACACTCCTAAGAAAGTTGGGTAACAACTCTCAAGACCTGTTTCTTCAGGGTAATCTCTGATTATGTCCCCTTCCCCCACCTCTTTAATTCCCCTTTCCATGTGAAATGACCTTGCGGTCTACCAAGTGATTGCGGGCTGTAAAACAATCTGTCAAATCTGTGTAACCAGTGTGGAGACAGTCAGGTATAGAAAGGTATCTCAGTCTGGGTTGGGGCCGGATCTTTAGGAGAGTGCTCCTATCTGGTGTTTGCTCGCATTGTAATAATAATAATAATAATAATAATAATAATAATAATAAACCGGTGACTTGGTTCGAAGAGTGCTACTTGGATTTTCCTTGCTCAGGCTGAACAATTTTCCATAATACTCTGACCTGTCCAAAGAGTTTGGGAGAGGGCATTGTCACTTAGGTGCAAGGTTTTCCCTTCCCCCAAGTAATCTTTGGTCTTGTCAGATTGTGTTTCAGATGCAGCGCTTGCTGGAGACAAACTGTAACACAGATCCTGGCTCCCCTTGGAGTATCAGATTCACCTGGGAGCCTAACTTCTGGACCAAGCAGCTGGCTTCCCTTGGTGAGTCAGGGCCTACCTACCCTGTGGGCTTTTACCTAATTGCTAAGAACAAATACAGAGCATCTGCCTAGATTAATGGTCAGGTCAGCATATGCCCAAGAGAAAGCACTCCCTGAGACTGCCAGTGATCATCAAGTCAGTCAGCAAACTTTTTTTTTTTTTTGGTGGGGTCAGTGAGGGAGAGTGTGTAAGTTTAAATAGCAGTGGCAATATAGGACTGCTGGAGAGGAGACAAGAAAGCGGCCCTGTTCCCCACTGTGTCTCTGAGATCATGCAAGGATATGCCTGTGTGGGCACAAACGGGTATCTCAGCCGTAGGTAGCAAGAGAGAGGAGAATGTGACACACTGTTGTGCCAGCAAGACAAGGGGCAGGTTCTCTGTCAGTTTGGGCAGATGGATAAAGAGAATCTCCGAACCTCAGTGGCTTTCTCAGGCTTTAATGCTCTTTCTATGTGCAGTTTTGTGGGGCAAGCCCACAGGCTAGCCACGTAGGGAGTTAGGGAGGGAGGCTAATAGGCCTCCCAGCCCCCAGCGATTCTATATGCTTTTCTCTTTGGACTCTCTTTGGTGTTCCCCCGTGGTCTCTTCCTCCCATAACCACCCCACCATAGCCATCCCTGTCTGAGTAATGCCACCCTTATAGGCTCGGCCTCCAGGCCCAGGTGTGCCCACTCACACATGCCCACACCATCCTCCATGTGTCCACCATCACACGTGCCCCGTGCCCACGCTCCCAAGTGCCTCCTGCATTCAAGGCTGCAGGTGATAGCCACAGAGGCCAGCGGCATAAAACAAACAAAAAAAGCCCCTGATCATCTTCACTTGCCCTACACACACACACACACACACACATCTTTGGAGTTGAGCTATAAGCAGATAATTCATCACCTTGTGCACTTTTCTTCCCTGTGGTGGTAATTTGCTAGCATTCAGTCTTTAGGCAGAATGTCGGTGACTTGAAGTTGTGCCTAAAGGTTGGTTTGACAACCTAATGGTGGGTTTGTTAAACGAACGGCCAGCTGCTGTTCATCTCAGGAAAGTTGTTTAAAGGGTGGTGGATGACATTTAGGCTTTTTTTTTTTTTTTTTTTTTTTTTTGTTTTNCATTTAGGCTTTTTTTTTTTTTTTTTTTTTTTTTGCTTTTCTCCCCACTTTGACTTCATTCAGCAGGCCTTGTGTGGGTACCTGCTCTGGGTCAGAACCCCACGCTGTGCTCTAAGGGACCAAAGGTGAATGAAACAACCTTTCACCCTCAAACAGCTCAGTCTTTCCCTAAGGAAGCCTCATCAAAAACAATGAGCTGCAGGAGCTGTCATCCCCACCCAGCAACAGTGACATGCGGGCGGGTCCGCAGGCCTCGGAGCGTGGTGCTGTTGTCTGGCACGGTCTTGGCATTTCCCCCTCTCTTCCTTCCTACTTGCCCAACACACAGGTCCCCAGATCTATATTTGGAGACTTGCTCATTGCCCCTGATGACTATCCCTCCTTTGCTACTTTCGAGCACATTCCCTCCTCCTCCCCAATGTTGATTTTTTGGGTCCAGTTCTCTATTGGACTATTCTGTTAAAAGAGTGGGTACTCTTGGAGGGAGTCCATGGTTTTGCTAATGGATCAAGAGATCTTGGAAAAGCTGATTAATTTCTTAAATGTCCCAGGCTCCCCAAGCAAGTCCATACAGACTATTTCTGGCACCATTCTAGACTGAACCTTGGAGATCAGAGGTTGAATTTCTTAATCTCTGTGCTGGTACAGGTTTGTTGAATGGTCTCAGCAGCCAGGAGGTAGGAAGGTGGGGCACAATTATAGATTCCCTGTGGAAACAGTCTCTATTCTGAATTTCCAGGTTGCATAACTACTGAAGGTGGACAACAGTCCCGGGCAGATACACCTGCTTATGGGAGCTTACAGGGACCGTCATCCTTTTATCAAAGCCACCAGTCCCCAGTGGCTCAGCAGGAGACTCTTAGTCACCCCTCACATAAGTTCCAGTCTTCAGCACTGTGTTCCTCTTCTGTGTGTTGCTCCCACTGTTCCCCAGTCTCACCCTCCCTCAAAGGCCAGGTCCCCCCACCCAGCATGCATCCAGCCCACAGCTTTAGGCAGCCCTCTGAGATTGTACCTCAACAGCTGGGGCCACTGCAGTGTTCTACCCTGCTGCCTAGGGAGAAAGAGCTGGCCTGTAATCCTCATCCACCAAAGCTGCTGCAGCCCTGGCTGGAAACCCAGCCCCCAGTGGAGCCAGAGAGTACATCCCAAAGGCTGGGGCAGCCTCTGACTTCCCAGCCGGTATGCATCGTCCCCCCACAGGATGTTCAGCAAGGAACCCATGCTCAGCCTACCTTACAGACACCCTCAATTCAAGTCCAGTTTGGCCACCACCAGAAGCTAAAACTCAGCCACTTTCAGCAGCACCCACAACAGCAGCTGCCACCTCCACCCCCTCCACCCCCTCCACCCCAGCAGCAGCCACCGCCACCGCCACCTCTACCTCCATCCCAGCATCTGGCTTCTGGTCAGCACGAGAGCCCTCCTGGGCCTGCCTGTTCCCAGAATGTGGACATAATGCACCACAAGTTTGAATTGGAGGAAATGCAGAAGGACCTGGAACTTCTCCTTCAAGCTCAACAGCCCAGCTTACAACTGAGTCAGACCAAATCTCCTCAGCATCTTCAGCAAACCATTGTGGGGCAAATCAACTACATTGTAAGGCAGCCAGCACCTGTCCAATCCCAGAGCCAGGAGGACACCGTGCAGGTGAGCCCGAGGGTAGCTTGGGGCATGCATCCTAGCCCAGGACTGCCCAGGGAACAAATCTCCCCAGTCACAGGGTGGCACAGGAAAGTTTCTTCTCTCAGGGTGGCCTTGAGCTCAGCCCTTACATTTCAAGAATTCCCTGTGTGCCACTGATCATCTCAGGAAAGTTCTGGAAAACATAGTACCTAGTCTCAACATAGATCTGAGCTTAATGATCTCCAGAGTGTCCTGGCTTAGCTCTTTTCTCCTGGGTGACAACGGCCCTCATGCATGAGTGGAACCTTCTGAGTTGTGCTGCACTCCTGCCAGTGCCAGGGCAGGTTATCTTTGTAACCTCTCTACTTCCCTTGCCGAACTTAAGAATCCCAGGCAGGGGTGATGGGGGGCACTAAATGCTAGTGATCAGCAAGTTTATAGTACTGTACAGAGACAGGCTTAAAAATTATTTGAAACCTGCTAAGCTAGTAATGGTTTATATACTCTTATATCACTTCTCTTATCCACGGAGTAATTATTAGGTATCACCATCTATATTTTATTGGTGACGGGTCAGAGAGGGGAAGCAGTTTGCCTAGAAATCATAAATCATGACTGGTGGAGTCAAGTCTTGGATCAGATCTGCTGACTCTAATGCCACAGGAGAGCTCTTGTTCTCTCCTGGGGGATGATAAATGCTGCTCCTCTTTTCTCAGTGAAAAACCAGTAGAAGTGGTGCACTTTGTACCTCTAGGGCTTTGTTGCATTCCATACCTTCGCTCTTAAATCTTGTTTTTTCTTTTTTATCAGACCTTTTTGTTCCAGTCCCTCTCTTTCCCACTTGATATCTCCTTTAAATCTGTAATCACATATTTTCAAAACTGCTATATGGATTTTTACTTTATTAAAAAATTGAAGGCCTCACATTAATGCTTTAGCACTTATCAGATGACACTTCATATGTCTGCCTTTGAGACTCAATTCCTCTGAGGGGCTATGGAGTATGATGGCATACTCCCCATGATGGCAGAGAGGGTCTAGAGTTCATGGAGATCACAAGCTAAATGTAAGTGAAAACTGTTATATTGCTAAGTTGAAAATGACAAGAGTTAACTTAGAATTCTCAGTTTGGTTTCTATTCTAACACTGTCATATTAGCATGTACTTGTAGGGAGAGTTTAACATAAGGTTTACCTTTTCTTACTGAAAACTTTTTAAGCAATTCCCAATGTGGTGATAATGGGCAGTACAGGGGCACATTAGCCCTTGCTACTGCTGCTGATACTCTCTGCAGTGAACTCCACCCAATTCTTATTTTTTTCTCCAGGTTACAGATGAACCCCCAGCATCTGAAGGCCCAAAGCCAGCTCTCCCTCTTGATAAGAATACTGCTGCTACCTTGCCTCAGGCCTCTGGGGAAGAAACCCCTCACAGTGTCCCCCCACTGGACAGCACCATCCAGCACTCCTCTCCGAATGTGGTGAGAAAGGTACTAACAGAACCTGCTTTCCCTGACTACACAGGACCCACTTCCAGCCAAGACCCCGGGGACCTGGATGAGGATGACTGGGCGGGGGGAGGAGTGTCCCTCTTCCATCCCTGGATGTTACATAGCCCTGATTCATGCCTTCTGTCCTAATGAGTCAGCTATAGAGGTCCTCCTCCACCCACACTTGCACTCCCACATATTCACTTAAAATGGAACTAACTGGGCTTCATTTTGGTGGAAGGAATGAGGGAAAGAAAAATCATTTATTGAGCACTTACTATGTGCCTGATCCTATGCATTGTATGTTAGCATTAAGCATTATGTACTTTAACCCTCTCAACAGATCTGTGAGGTGGGCATCCCCATTTCATAGCTAAGGAAACTGATCTCCAGGGCTCTGTGACTAGTAGATGGATGGACTGAGGTTTATTTGAACTGCAGTCTGTCAAAGTCTATGCCTGATCTTTTTCTTTTCTGTTATGAAAATGGGGGAAATACTTTATGTGGCCCCATAATCCAAAGTTAGTTGACCTTAGAATTTGCATCAGTGGAATTTGTTGGGTAAGTCATCACAGAGATGTCTTCCAGAGGGAGCTGAACATCAAGAGACAGAGATCTCTTAAAGAGAAACTTTTGAAGGCTTTCCTGTCCACCCATCTACCTGCTTGCTGAAAGTGTTTACTTACTTTGGCAACAACTTAGAGACCCACAACTCATCAACTGCTCCACCCCTGTCATATCCTTCTAACCAGAACCTCAGTGCTGTGTCAGCTGTCCCTATGCCCCTTAGCCCTGTTCTACTTTGTGTATTGCCTTTTCTGGCCCGGTGCCCTCTGTCTCCATGGTGCCTCCACTCATCCCTGTACTTTAAGTCCTGTCCGCTATTCTGTACCCTCCCAGCGTGCTGCATGCCTTTGGTCCTAAAAACCCTTCTTCTTAACTTGTTCTGTGTTCCTACCCATGACCACATTTCTCCCAGCAGCACCTTTGCCCTATATGTCTTGGATCAGTCTATCTCACTGATAACTGAGAGTTTAGAAGAGTAAGGGATGGCAAAAAATTAATGTTATCTTGGAAATTTCTGGTGACTCTTGAAGTTGGGGCAGGCTTTTGGTATTAGTGTCTTTTTGTCTATGCCCAGTCTGTCCTACCTTGATGAAAATGGTTTGGTCTGGAGTTCAGAGAGCTACCATGAATAGTCCCTTTGTGGTGCCTAGGGGTTTAAAGTTGAACTAGCCATCCATTATCCATCCATGCATCCAGCCACCCACCCACCCTGCCATCCAGCCATCCAGTCATCAATGTTCAAAAAATATATATATTAATTTCCTAGTATGTGCCAAATATTCTAGGTGCCAGGCCCACATTGGTGAATAAAGTATTCTCACATTGCAGCTCATAGTCTAGGGAGAAGGTTGTCATTTAAACAAACAATAACAAAGTATAATGAAGTGCTGTGATGGCCATTGGGGGTGACCTGGAAGAAGACACTGTTCACAGAAGACTTCCTAGAGGACAGGATTTTCAGCTGAGTTTCAAAGGAGGATAAGTTAGGCTAGTCAGGAAAGAGGCTATAATGAATAATCAAAAGGACATGACAAGGAGGAAGATCCAGAAGTGAGAGGAAAGCCAGGGACAGTTAGGAGGTTTTAGATAATTTGGGTTTGTACATAAGATGTACTGGGGAGTGAGAGTTATTGAAACCAGAGAGGTTGGAAGACCTTTTCAGTTATGCTCTGGAGTTGGGATTGAGTCTTGGGAGTCATGAGAAATGAATGAAGGAATTATGGTAAGGAGGGACATGGTTGAGTTGGATTTTAGAAAGGTGACTTTAGCTATAGTAAGGAAATAATACAAAATAATACAAAGGAGTAATAGGAACAGATGGATGAAATTAACGATGGGAATAAAGAAGAAGCAAGAACTTCAGTGATCAATAGTGTAGTTTTGGACTCTGATAATGAGGTGGGAAATAGGAGCTTGGCACGTGGGAGCCTGGCAAGAAGAGCTTATTTATGGTGGAGGAAGAAGTTAGATTTTGAACTGCTCATGTTTTCCTGTGGAAGCTACATTAGATGACCAGAAGGCTAGATGTTGGTGGTTCAGAAGGAAGCACTGGAGTTGCTAGTGCCCAAGTGGGTGCAGAAACCTTGCAGAAAGTGCTGCAGCATATTTAAGGAGTCTCAGCTCTGCTTCCTTACACAGAACAGAGGAAAGGAAGCAAGCAATATGTGGAGTCTGCCTGTGGGGGCCCATGGGGTTCAATGAGCAGTAAGGGGATGCTGCCCTCCTGTGTGGCTCTAGGTGAGTAGTGAGACTAGTGAAAGTTCTAGCAACTATAACACTGCATTTTGAGCTGCCTCTGGCTCTTACTAAGTGGTTCATGCACAGATTTGGCTAGCAGCTGCCTTGGTATTCTTCAGATGTTTTGTAGGCTTCTTCATGACTTAGACTCCCAGAAAAAGGAACCCCAAGATTGCCATTGTGGCCCAAAGAAAACTGCATCTACTTGACTGAAAGAGATACTAGTTATACACAAAGCTACTGAAGTAAGGGAAAGGACTTTCTTTTTGATGGAATTTGTTATCCTGAAGCTGGGATTGGGCAGGGTATAAGGCCAAAGGATACCAGACAACATTTTGAGCATCTTGTCATTGAATGATAATACTCTGTATAGCATTTTCTACTTTTTTTCCATAGGTTTTTACATGGATTATTCCATTTTATCTCTTTGTTTATCCTAGCAATACTATGAGGAAGCCACTTTCTTATTCCCCTTTGAAAGATGTGGAAACTGAGACACAGAGAGGTTAAGTGACCCACCTGAGTAGAGTCATACAGCTGACTACTGGCAGTGTTAGGACCAGAGCACAGGCTCCTGACTCAACCCTGTATTCAATGCCTGGTTAAATTACCACTTTGTGCACTGCGGTGGGAGAAGCAGGACTCCATTGGCTTCCTACCTGCTGGATTTCCTGTCTTTAAATCTTTGAAGTGAGCTGAGGTCTTGCTAGGGAGAGGTCTCAGAACCTAGTCTAGCTTGATCTTGGTTACCTTTATCTGGCAAAGGCGTTTTAGCCTCCAGCCCCCGCCTCAGTCTATATTGTCCTTTGAGTGCCAGGAAAGTCAGAAGTCTACCTGAAGTTCACAGACCAAGGAACCTGTGGCACCAGGCACCGCTCTGTGTATTCCACAGGGACTTACTCATGCTCTGAGCTGCTCACAGACTTAATATCACCACAGAGATGCTCTGAGCGCTCACAGACTTAATATCACCACAGAGATGCTCTGAGCGCTCACAGACTTAATATCGCCACAGAGAGGACTTCAGTCACAGCAGAGCAGCTGTGCGCAGGACCTGGGAGTTGATACTAAATGCACAGATGGTGAAAACAGATCGTGCTGAAAATAGATGTAAACTTCTAGAATGGGTTTTATTGTGGCATGAGCTCTGCAATCTCTGGAGAAGCTCATCCCATCACCGTCCTTGCATCTAGGAGGATGTTTTTGTATGTATTTTGCCATTTACCTGGCACTTGCTATTGCTTAAGCTTCCTAACCTGGATTCAGTCACTGAAGAAAGAGAGTGACTACAACTCTAGAACAGAGAGCCCCTTAAATTCTAAGTGAAACTGAAGACAGTTTGATGACTTTATACTTCTGAAATAGACAACTGCTGAAAAATAGATGCACTCCTTCCCTCAAAGCTCTTGTGGAATCAAGGTTGTAAGCATCACAGAGACCCTTATCTGGTTCTCAGTTCACCTGAAAGATGGACCTGTCTTCTGTTTGTAAAGTGGCTTCAGATCTTCAACGGAAGTCTTTGAGGCTGCTCATGGCTTGAGAAGAACTGGAATGTGTTTCAGTATAAGCTAATGAAGCAGTAGGCATTCCTGTGGTCCATATAATTAAGAGTGAAGCAGAAGAATAAAGGAAATGACTCAGATTGATATCATTTGTGCCATTATCAAGACACTTTGATGCCAGAGCTCTTAGTTTGATTCTTACAACACAGTGATATTTATGTTAACCTGTGGAGGAGGAAGCTAAATTCCAGAATTGGGAAGTGACTTGTTTCAAATCATACTCTACACCCTGGAATAAATGAGGAAACACTAGGCACCCCACCTTCACAGTCTCCAAGTCCACTGCTGTGGATCAATGCATGGGTTCTGATATGGAAGCACCCTCTTCCTTATAGCCTGGCCCTGGCAGTAGCTTTTGCTCAGAATGGATCCAGAGCCTGATGATACTTTCTTAGGGCACAGTCTGTATCTTGGTCAGCACATGGTATGGAGAGCCAGGAATTTCTACTCAGGAATTAAGTCAAATACTCCCAGTTCTGACTCCTTGAATTTACACCCTTCAGGAAGCCTGTCTCCTTAGTTCTAGCCTGATTTCATTTAGGGCTTTGTTCAGGTCTCCTGGTCCAAGAGAAAACGAGTCCTTGCTCCTAGGCTTAACTATGCTACTCTGGTCTGGACAAAATACCTCTAGCCTAAGTCTCCCAAGTCTTTAAGGCCTGGGTACTGATGGTTCCACATATTTGGCTTTCACTTTAGGTTTCTTGGGTTCCACCTCTTTCCTTCTACCATAGAGTCTGGGGGGCCACCTTTTGCTTTTTCTGTCTTCTCCAGATCATCAAGACATGCAACACTCATCAGATCTCTCTTTACCACCCAATAATTTTTCTCCGTTTGACCTGGTGAGTTAGCATAAATCAGCATCAGTATATCCACAGGAGTAGCATTAATTTGTGAAAGAGTTTTTCATTGAGCTGAAGAAGCACTCACTTCTTAATAACAGCAATAACTTCACTATTAAAAGTCAACTTGTGAAATCACTTGCTGGTAAAGTTAGTTCCTTCCTCAACTACCTCATTCAGTTGATTCAAGATCTACTGTTAAGCCAATCTACCTAATCTGAAGTGATCTAATTCAAAAATCTGTTTATGTTTATCCTTGTTTCCTTATCTGCTTCCTTCACATGACCACTGTGTTTGCAAGTCATTGTTCCTTTATCCTCCTGCACATTTACTTGCTGTTCAATCTTTCCAATTTTAACTACTGGAAAAAAAAATAACCCTAAATCAGAAGTGAGCAGGCAGAGCTTCAGAGCAACAACAAAAACGTGTCACAAACCCCACACATTTTACTCTATAGGAAACCGTAAGTCCACACTCGGTTATCTAGTCAGAGTTCTTGATCTAATAAGTTCAGATTTCTTTGAGAATTTTTAGTTTTTCTCCATTATGGAATATGGGAAAGAAGATTAGAAGCATGGACTTGGAATTTCTATACTAAGAGCTTACAAGCAACAAGGAACAAGGCAAGAAACATCACCTGGAAAAGTGCCACTGTGTGAGGTTGTTCAGTGAAAGGGCAAGCTAAGCTCTGCGTCTGAGAAGTTCCCTAAAGCATCACTGGATCACAACCCACTCCAGCAATTCATTTCTTCATCTCTAGGGAATGGATCCACATACTCTGTTAATAAGATAGGGTAGTGTGTAAAGTGTTTTAGAGTACTCCCATTCAAGATGATACTTAAGGCAATTACACTTTGTTATTGAAAGAGTTGTTTCAGATATCTGGAAAATCAATTTCTGTGGAATACCACCTGTCTGTGCTACTTTACTCCCAGCAACATTATCCTTATGTAAGAACCTGAAATTTATATTAAACTCAGGGCATGTGCACTAAGTGTCTGTTTGTTGACTTCTCAATCGCATCTTACTAGGACTCTAGTTTTCTAGCTATTGGCACAAAATCAAGAGCAGCCAGCAAATTCTGGGCTCAGATCCTAGTCTTGGGCCTAGAAAGATTTGGGAAATCTATGTAATCACTCTGTGTCTCAATTTCCCTTCCTGTTAAAATGAACAATGTTTTCTTTAAATTTGGACACCACTGCATGGCGATCATTAGAATAATAATGTAAGCACATTGAACTCCAGAAAAAGATTTGGCCAGTGAGACTGGGTGATGGAGGGCAGCAGAAAACAGAACACAGGTCAAGCAGGAGACAGGCTGAATTTGAGGAAGACTGCATAGGTCACTAGTATAAGAGGGATTATAGACAACTGGGATGCAACAGGCCAGACAAGATGTTGAGGCAAGTTCAGATAAATAGAATTTATAGGTTCTAGTTGGGATGATTCATATAAGTGGCAAACAAATTAGGAGACTAAGATAAAGAGATAAGAAGAAAGAAGAGGAAAGGGACAGGGGAAGTACTAGAAAGCTACCGTATAGTACACTGCCAGCATAACAAGGGGATACAGAAGATGCAGACCAGGGTATATTTGAGGTTACCTATGATTTCTACCCTTAGTCCTTAACCCTTAGTCCTTAGTCCTTAGACCACGCCTTCTTTACCAATCTGGTTTGAGGATTCCTTCCATTCTCTCTTCTCTTCAACCTTTTTATCTTGGGATTTAAGTTAGAAAGCAAATTGAAGCCTTTTCATTGACAACCATTGAACTAACAAGGAATAATACAAATGCTGACTTTTCTGTGGGGAGAAAAAAATGAATTTAGTCCATCTGTTTCTAAGATTGAGGATTGAGACTGGAAAAATATAAGCTTTACTAAAGTAGTTAAATAATAAAAAGATTGGGCAAGAAAATAATAAGGAACGCATAGCAGAGATTTAGAGAGAAAGAGCAGGCGTGGGAAGGATACAGAGGTTGAAGAACAGCATATAGGCAAACTAGGAGAAGGTGTGCGCACAGAGAAAGACAGAGGCGGACAGACCAGAATTATGAGTATGGTGTTCCTGCTAGAGCTCTGGATTCTAAGACTACGAAAGTCCTCCAGCAAGTATCATACTTAGTGGTGAAGTATTGGAAGGGTCCGCATGAGTTTAGGAGTGAGACTAGAATGGCCATCACTGCTCCTGTTCAGTCTTATCCTGGAAGCCTTAGCTGGTGGAGTAAGACAGAAAAATGTAAGGAGAGTGAGGAATAAAACTTAACTAGTCACTGTTTACAGATGACATGATTTGTGCGCCCAGAAGATCCCAACATGACTAATAAGGTGTGTGGGTAAACAAGGTCAATATGCAAAAATTAACTTATTTCCACATGGAAGCACAAGTGAATGGAAATCCACAAAGTCATCTTTTCAATAACAGAAAATAACTACAGATGCTTTTCAAGGTCATAGGGTCATCACAACAATATTAGCGACAGCGGCAGCAGTCATATAACTACAAATGTTAAAAATTCTTTTAACCATCACAGCGCTTTGATATTTACTGTGAGAATTAAATGAGGAGCGCATACAAAAACACTTAGAAGGTTGATTTGTAAATTCTCAGTAAATTTTAGCTATATAAGACAGTCATTATTTCAGAGAGACTCAAACTCAGTTGTTAGTAAAACTAAATTGCTATTCATTTGGTTTAAGATTTGTAAAGCAAATAGTCACATAAGTACTGTTTTTAAATTTTAAAAATAGCTCATTAATTCATTTATTCAGCCAGACTCTTGGTCTAAGAATACAATGTAAACAAAACAGGCAAAATCATAACTCTAATGGAGCCTACAGTTTTAGTAGTGGTGACATACATTAATCCTATAGTATTAAAGATTGTGCTGTGAGAATAAAGTACAAGGAGTTGTGGGGACATAATGGGGTGCCTGGTCTAGGCTAGAGCAAAAAAATCACAGGTGAACTGAATTCAGAGGTTAAGAGGAATAGGTGTAGAAGCAGGAGAATATTCCATGCAGAACAAGCAGTCTCTCTGAAGGGGTGAGAATTGGAGGGAGAGCGTCTCCTGTTTTAGGAACTGAAGAAATGTCAGAGTTTGAGCCTTCTGAACTTTCTTCCATTTTGAATACATCAGCAATTATTCTGAAGGACCCCCTTAAGGGAAAAGAAGTTATTAGTGATTCCATCAGAGGGGAATGTGAAGTTGGAGGTCCCATAGCCTGACCCTTAAATAATGAACTGGGGGTGAGGGATATGACTGACTGTGTGTTTGTCTGTGTGTGCACGCTAGTGCACATATATGCACATCTCAGGTTGGGTGCTAGGTTGTGTCTCTCTCTACACACACACACACACACACACACACACACACCAGTGTCCTCAGCCTGTCATAGGCTACAGATCTCCTTGGTATGGGAGAATGGGAGTCAACCTCCTGTGCTGCCTGGGTTCTCTGTAGCTACTAGACTTTGAGCCCAGAGTGAAATCTAGCACAGGAGTCTTATGGGCAGCATCTCTCCTTCCCCTCCTACCGTTCCCAGTTGCAGCCTGACTCTGCCCTTGTCTTTGCTCCCGCAGCACTCTACTTCAGTGAGCATCATGGGCTTTTCCAACACACTGGAGATGGAGCTGTCATCCACCAGGCTGGCAAGGACCATAGAGCCACAGATCCAGAGCGTGAGCAGCCTGACACCCAGCCCCCCCCAGGTGGTACCAAGCCTGCTGAGTGGGCCTCCCCCAGCTGTATCCAGCTTGACAAGTGGTCAAAACCAGGCCTTGCCTAGCCTGACAGCCAGTCACTTGCAGACCATACCCAGCCTTGTGCGTAGTATACCCCAGTCCATGCCCAACCTGTTGAGTGATTCCTCACAGACCATCACAAGCCTGGCAAGTGATCACTCTCCGGCTGGACCCAACCTGATGTCTGGTCCCACCCAGACTGTGCCAAGTCTGGCACCCTGTCCTCTGCAGAGCTCACCTCCAGCTTCAGATACACAGCCGGAAACTGGACCCAGCAGCAGTCCTGGGTCTGGCCGAGCTACAGGGAGCCTGTGCCCCAGGGATGGGGCTGACCCCTCCCTGGGGAATACTCTGTGCAAGGTGAGTCCTGGGCAAGTGCATTCCACTTCCTCTGCTCGTCACTAGGCAGAAGGGTGACCTCTAAAGACTTTATCCTGTCCTTCGCTTAGCTAAGCTTGCTAACTTCTAGTGGTAAACATGTCTGATTTCTTTTATTCTTGTTTGCCTTTCACTTTTAAAAGATGGAAAGTGAGGATTCCACCCGCTTCAGTGACTCTTTGGGACAAGTTCCTACAGTTCCTGCACTAAATGCTTCCAAGGACTTAGCCATTCCCTCAGAACTAGAAGAGCCAATTAACCTCTCTGTGAAAAAACCTACACTGGTCCCAGCAGTCAGCACATCCATGGCTCTGCAGCAGTACCGGAACCCAAAAGGTGAGACTCCAATAAGCGGCCTGCCTTTCATACTGTCCCCAAAATGGAGCAAGGGACTCAGCACTTGCAGGTGAGAGAAAAGGCAGCTGACAGGCCCCTTACTGAGAGAATCATGTTTACCTCTCTTCTTCCCTCCAGAACTGACTTACTGGTACCTGTTATGCTTTTCATACTGTAGCCGTGGCTGATCCAGGTGTGGCTGGGGCTCAGCTTCCTTCTAACATGCCTGTGCAAAAAGTTCTGGGGGCCTGGGTTTTAGGTAGGAGAAAGAGGAAGAATTCACCTCAGAAGGGCTCACCTTGACTTGGGAAAAGTGCATGTCTGATCTTGGGGTCAAACCTAAGTTAGAAATGCTGCTCTGTCTCTTTATGCTTTTCCCAGGCAAGATACCTAGCCTTTCAGAGCTGGTTTCTTTCTCTGTAAATAGGGCTGATCATACCTGCCTCATCAGACACATAAGTACAGTGAAACCGTTGGTGATTATAGTAACAGGATTTTCCTTGCACGTGGCAGAATATGGATTTGGGTTGTGCCCCATTGAGAGGATGTTAGGACAGTTGGAGAGTGGTTCTGATTCTCTTCTCAGCTACTCACATCCCTTCTCAGTGGGGCTAGCTTAAGGTTCCTTTCTTCTGCGGAAGGCGAGGGCTAGTTGGGCAGTTAGAAAGTGACTGCCAGATGAGCATTTGGGACTTTTTAAGTTCAGTTTATCATGTGTTTACTTTGTAATGATCAGTCTTTCTTTATACAGGCGCATCTCTGAGATAATGGGGTTGTGTTCCAGACCACTGCAGCAAAGCTAATGTTACAATAAAGCAAGTCATACAAATTTTTGGTTTCCCAGTGCTTGTAAAAGTTATGTTTATGGCATACCATAGTCTGTTCAGTGAGCAAGAGCATATGTCTAAAAACAATGTACATACCTTGATTAAAAATAGTTTATTGCTAAAAAATGTGACACAGACATGAAGTGAGCGCCTACTGTTGGAAAATGATGCCAATAGACTCAATTGATGCAGGATGGCCACACAACTTCAGTTTGTGAAAATTACAGTATCTCCGGAGCACAGTGAAGTGAACTGTAATGAAATGAGATATGCCTGTACTTTCAATAAATGCAAATGGAACAGGTTTTCTGCTTTTTTCACTTATACTGATTGAAAGACCAGCTGCAGCACTATTGGCTTTTATTAACTACGCAATAATGGAATCCTGCATTTTAGGATATTAAAATTTGGGAGCCTTGTTTACCTTTGAAAAGTGCCTCAGACAGTGCCTGGTGCTGAGTGAGCGCTCAATCAATGCTAGTTTCCTCCTCTCACCCCACTGCTGCATCCTGCCCATCCGCGCAGGCGGCACTGCTCAGGGCAGGGCTTGTTGGGAGCCTTTTGCCTGTAGAGTATGAGCTGGCAGTGTTTCTCAGGCAGTGTTGGGGTTCCAGCACTTGTCTAAAAAGGTAGAGGCTGAACAGATGCCTTTTTTTCCCTGATTTTTTAAAAATTAATTTATTTCTTACAATGTTTGCTTTCTTTTCTAGGTGTAGTCCCCATAGACTTTCCACCACCAAATCACCCATGCACCATCACTATAGTCCCTTGTGCGTTTCCCATCCCGGCCTTGATCCCAGTCCCTCCCACTTCCCTGCAGAATGACTCTGATTTGTAGAATGTCTGTTCATTTTGTTTTGTTGTGGGTTTTTTGTTGTTATTTTTTTCCCCTTGTCCTCCTATATTCCTCCTATGATTGGGACCATCCGGTATTTTTCTTTTTCCTTCTGACTTATTTCACTGAACATAATTCCTTCAAGCCCCATGCATGTTTCTTGAACAAAATGACTTTTGAGCTCGGGTAATATGGATGGAGAACAGGTGATTTCCGAGCTTATTTCAAAAGTGAGAAGCAGGTTCCTCTGTGTCTCTCCTACATCTGAGACTCTGAGTGGCTGTCAGTGTTTATCTTTTTAGTAGAGGGTGGCCTTCTTCTCCTCGCAGGTAGAAGGGCCATGCAGGATTGTCATCACTGTGAATGATTACAGTGTGGGTAACAGTGGTGTGACAGGTGTTAGACAGAGGTGTGAGCAGTAGATATGAATGGAAGGTGTGAACAACAGTATGTATTGTCATAAGTGTGTCACAAGTATTTATTCATCTTTTGCCTTAGAGTATGACAAATTTGAACAAGGAGCCCTAGAGCTGGATACAAAGGAAAACCAGAGTATCAGGTAACAGACTCTTGGCCCAACCCCCCTCTACTAACCCCCAACTTCATGACCTGAGAGCTTGACATGGGACGTAAGTGTCCTTGATGACTGATGAGGTGCAAGTCTTCTTGCAAATGTCTTCTTCATCCCCAGAACCTCGAGTAGGGTCTGTGTGGTTGGGTATCTGAACTGGTTGTGGGAGGATGTCCAGGCTCTGCACCACAAGGCACATGCTCTGTTTGAGTCCTGCCCTCTGCAAGGATTCCCTTCTTTGAGCAAGGCCTGCTAGGGTCTGCCCCACCAGAACTGGGCAGGAGGGCAAAACATGGGTCTGTGGAGGGTTGACTAAGGTCTTGAGCAGCAGTTCGGTTGTGGGGTCATGGCTGAGCTTGACTCAGAGGTTGGGGCCACAGAAGCTTTTACCAAGACCCAGAGGTGTTGCTCTTACCACAGACCCATCAACAGTGAGCCCAAGATTCCCTATGTGCGACTAGAACGACTCAAGATCTGTGCTGCCTCTTCAGGAGAGATGCCTGTGTTCAAGTTGAAGCCACAGAAGAATGATCAGGATGGAAGCTTCCTGCTGATCATCGAATGTGGCACTGAGTCCTCCAGCATGTCTATTAAGGTACTACTTTGCTCTGTCTTGCCTGTGAACTGAGGCCCAGTTCTCTCTGCCTTATCTTGGGTCTCTGAGCTCCCCTTTCTCTCTCTGCCTTATCTTGGGTCTCTGAGTGGGGCGGCAGCTTTCCTTGCCTTCTTCCCCTGCTGCAAGGGACTTGCGAGATGCGCCATAGGCATGAGCTTTCCCAGAATTCATGGGGCCTGACTGACTTGGGGTCCTAGAGTAAGCTGGTACTCTGGGCTTGTCAGTCCCTACCCCACTCCCCTCAAAAACTTGTTGGTGCTATGCTCTGGCTCAGACTCACTTTTTTCCTCAAGGTCAGCCAGGACAACATCACTGATGCCACCCAGTCCCCGAATCTAGGGGGAAGAAAGGTCACCGTTACTTCTCTGGCTGGACAGCGGCTACCAGAGGTGGAGGGTACAGCCCCTGAGGAACACAGGCTCATTCCTCGCACCCCTGGAGCCAAGAAGGGACCCCCAGTACCAATAGAAAATGAGGACTTCTGTGCGGTATGCCTCAATGGGGGAGAGTTGCTGTGCTGTGATCGTTGCCCCAAAGTATACCACCTTTCCTGCCACTTGCCAGCGTTGCTCAGCTTCCCAGGGTAAGTCCTTCCAACCGGAGCGTAATGTGGCTGACAGGATGTTCTTCCAGGGATGCTAATCCAGGCCAGGCCCACAGAGGTCTCTCTGATGGGCTTTCTCCCCTAGTTGGGCTGCCTGAACTGCAGGTGTATGACATAGTGGTCCTACAGCTGTACGCCTTTTGCACATGGACAGGTAGATTTTTGGAATTTGGATGACTTCCCTCCCTCTTCTCTTCCAAGTTTCCTCTCTCACAAGATTTTACCCTAAAGGCCCATTCCAGCTCCTTCCCAACTCCTGTTTTCCTGATCTGTGAGTTACTGAATTTCCTTCAAGCTGCTGGCTAGGAAGTCATTCCCTAAGGGCTGGGCTAGGACTCAGCTTTCTACACCACTGCCTTCCACACCTGCCTTGGGACAGAGGGACAGCAGAAGGGCCTTGGGCAATGCACTGTGGTCTAATGTGGCCTCACTTGCCTCTGCAGGGGAGATTGGGTGTGTACGTTGTGCCGCAGCCTGACACAGCCCGAGATGGAGTATGATTGTGAGAATGCTCGCTATAACCAGCCTGGGGTGCGGGCCCCTCCTGGCCTGAGCATATATGACCAGAAGGTAGGGATGGGTCTCTGGAAGCATGGTTCCCTGCCTGGGGCAGCCTTCCTGTGCTTACAGGGGTTAAGGCCTTTCTGTGGGGATGAGGTACCTCTTCAGTACCTCTCTTAAGCTATGCCTGACATCTTGGTCTGTGTGGGCTTTGTTATGATTTTTCCTGCTGCCAGCTCTTTTCCTCTGGCTTGGGAGGCTGAACTGTGCCTCATGGTTGCTCTTACCCTGTGGGACAGAGCAAGCCCCTCTGATAGTTTTCAGAGTCACTGTCTTTAATTCTTGTTGAAGTAGGACTGGAAAAGAGTAACTGCTGCCAATTCTGATTTCTGTAGAAGTGTGAGAAGCTGGTCCTATCCTTGTGCTGCAATAGCCTCAGCCTGCCCTTCCATGAACCTGTCAGCCCGCTGGTAAGCACAGCCTCACTGTCTCTGTCTGCTATGCGGCTTTCTGCTCACAGGGCTCAAGGTCACAGGGCAGGTCATGGTGGGACCGGGGCGGGAGGCGGGGCTCAGACCATGACTGCTAGAGAAACGTGACTAATTTGTGGATAGCCCTATTCCCTGGCGTCGGCACCTTCTCAGTGGCCTGGCCAACTGCTGCTGCTTTTGACCTGACTTGACAAGCAAAACATTCTTCCTTTCCTTCTCTCTTTCCTTTGCCACACTATTATTCTTGCTGCCTGTCTCTTCTATTTTTCTCATGTCTGTTCTAAATCATTCCCCCACCTCTTTTTATCTACATGTTCACTTCTCTATTCCTGCTTTGCCGCCTCCTTCCTCTCCTGCTCCCCCAGGCCCGGCATTACTACCAGATTATTAAGAGGCCCATGGACCTGTCGATCATCCGGAGGAAGCTGCAGAAGAAGGACCCAGCCCACTACACCACCCCGGAGGAGGTGGTGTCAGACGTGCGCCTCATGTTTTGGAACTGTGCTAAGTTCAATTATGTATGTCTTCTGCGTCCTCCCTCTCCCCTATTTCCCAGTGACCCCAAGGTTTTCATGGTTAGATGGGGTGTCGGGTTTGGTCCTGGGCTACCATGAGGACCTGAAACCGACCTCCCAGGTCCTACTATAGTGAGTGTTTAAAAGCTGTCCCCCACAGTGGAACCTCGGTACGGACGCAGGAGGAAAGTGGTGGTGGTGGAGCGGGGGGAGGGACTGACCATCCGTGGGTGCTTGTCAGGTTATTTCTGATAAGAAGAGCTGATACCGAACTGGTTATCCCAAGTCTTGAGAAAATGTCAAGTTCCAGACAAGCTGGAGGCCCAGCCCGACCTCATGCTGTCTGGATAGCTCTCCGGGGACCTGGAGGAGATGGGCCGGTAGAAACGGGCCAGATCCTCACTGCTCTCCTCCCCTGCAGCCTGACTCAGAGGTTGCGGAAGCCGGCCGCTGCCTGGAAGTATTCTTTGAGGGCTGGTTGAAAGACATCTACCCGGAGAAACTGTTTGCTCAGCCAAGGCAGGAGGACTCAGACTCCGAGGAAGTGTCTAGCGAGAGTGGGTGTTCCACTCCTCAGGGCTTCCCGTGGCCCACTTACGTGCAGGAAGGCATTCAACCCAAGAGGCGGCGGCGACATATGGTAAAGAGGTGCTGCCAGATGGCAGGCGGGCAGGAGGGTGGGTGGGTGACTGGGTAGGCAGGGGGCACCTAATGTAAAGCTGCTCAGGTGGCACAAGAGAGTGGTAACAATGAACCCTCACTTCCAACTCTTTAGCCTAAGAGGAAGGCAGGCAGCACAGGACTCATCAACTCCATTTACCATGGAGGCTGGAAACTCAGAGCCGTGGATCAACCAGCCCAGGGTCACCGAGCAAATTAGCAGAATCAGGGTGAGAATCCAAGTATCCTGACTCCCAGCTTGGTGCTGGTTATTCTACATTGTATGTCTATAAGTAGAGAATTTCCAGGTCTCAGTGCCCGATCTCAGCCTGGGTTTGGGAGGAAGGAAGAGATCTTTTCAGCCCCTTGGTATTCTGAAGGAAGGAGAGGTATTGTTCGTGAGATACTCTGACCTTTTGGTTGGTACCCTCAGTGCAAATCTAAGATGTCCTTTCAATACTATTTAATCCCACCAAGCTGTATTGCCCACCTACTGTGTACCGGGGTCTGACCAGCCACCCCCAGTTGTTTATGACACTGTTTAGTGGCATCAGCGAATTTTGCTGTTGCATTCCTGGGTAGAATAAAACACTTTAACTCTAGGGAATCCCAATCTTGACACTTATCCTTTGCACATGAATAAATCCTATATGTGGCCATTCAAATTCCAATTAATTTTCTTTCAGGAGAACGAAAAAGCGAAGAGAATGTCGTTTCGCCTGGCCAACAGCATCTCCCAGGTCTGAGGGCTGGAAGGAGATGGAGCACTTTGGCAGCTGTGCCCCAACCTGTTGACCACTCCTCCCCACCTTTCAGCTCATTCTCCTCAGATCGTGGATGTCAGACAAGTCTTGTCGAGCTGTGTAGTGCTCTTCTTTGCCATTCGCATTTACAGCATTTTTTCAGGAGCCATAGTGCATCCACTACAGAGAAGATGTCAGTAATAAACAGCAATGAGGGAGGTATTCCCTCTTTCAAAATCATCTGATGTGTAGGGTCCACTTGACAAGACCAAGCCTAGTCAGACTTGGGGGGACCTTGGTGAATCTATTTTGCTGAGGAAAGCAGATTTTCTCACCTTTCAGTGTGCACAGGAGCAATGTATATATCTGAACTCTTCCAGGGTCCAGAAGAGGGTAAAAGAAGGGAGAGAGGTTCTGACATATGGCAGGCCTGTAATCCCTAGCCCAGCACAGCCAAAGATTGTCACTATTTGCCTTTGCTTGGCCTACTGTGATAGAGGCATCTGCCTTGGGCAGGGTATTGGAGGCTTCTAGAGGCCATAGGTCTCATTGGTGCCTATTCGGGTTCTAACGGTTTTCAGGGTATTTGTTTTTCATGCCCCCTTTCCTGATGTTGACTGGGTGGCTGCTGGGAAAAGACTGCTGGGAATGCTATGGCATTCTTGACTGAGTAAGGTGACTGTGCAGAGACCACTTGCATCTTCAGACTCAGATTTCACTGACAAGCTTAAGAAGACGTCGACTTCAGAGCCTGTCATTTGTGCCACTTTTTTGGACTAATAGCTCTTCTTGGTGTCAGAACCCACCTTCCAAAAAGTGACTATTGGTGGCTACCCCTTCATTTTTCCCATTCAGACATCTGGATCCTGAGTTCTTCTTGGGAAAACTGAGGCAGCTGCTATCTGCTTTAGGTACAGAGTTTTCTGGGCAAGGAGACTGACCTACAACCAGCTTATTCTGTGGGTGTCTCCACCTGCTTAGAGATCCCAGTTCTCAATCTTTCCTCGTTCACAGAGCCAAAGATCAGCAGTGAGTTTTCTGATTCACCTGCCCCCAGACTGTCCTCGGCCTAGAAAAAGCCAAGACTCTACTGGCAGTTCTTTTTTGTTGGAGGTAGGAGAAGGTCAGAGAGACCAGCAGGACCCACACCTAAGCATTCATCGGGCAGAAGGGCAAAGTTGAGAAGCTGCAGCCAGTGTCCTTTGGGGACCCTAAGGCAACCTTAGAACTTAATTTCTTGAGCACAGAGAAAAGTGTTCTGGAAGCCATGGGGATAGGAGCTCCAGGCTACTTCAGATCTTTGAGGTCCTTGCAGGGTGTCTGTGAAGAAGAGGTACAGACAGATTCTGGGGGTCACTATCTCACCAGCAATGGCTTAGTTGCGAAGGAACCTGTTGTTAGGAGGGAGCTGTGGGTCTGGTACTCAGTGGCCTGGCCCAGAGACACAGCTTGTCCTGGTCTTGTCATAGCTTGGCTGATTTCAGGGGAGTCTTAGGTCATGGCTTTATTATGCTGAGAGATGCAGTTTGAGGAAATTCTTTTTTGTAGGACCTTTGTTAATGGGCAAATACTCAACAGAAAACATTTCTTCTCTCCTTGCAAGCCAATGACCCTGCTCACTTCCTTCCCCACCAGGGCTGTGAGATGGCCTTCATTTCAAAACAGTTTGTCTGGACGTGTCTATTGACTGCCGTCCTTTCATGGCACGCATCAAGCTCTCCGGAGCAGACGGGCTCCCATAATTCTGTCTTCTAGCTGGGGTAACTAAGCCTTTAATACTTCATAGCCAAGCAATTTTTGAATTTAACCCTCTGCTCTCTGGGGCTGACTTTCTGATTTGGGCACTGGCCACTTCCCTTACAATATTTCAATCTTTTTCTTGTTTTAGTTGACTCAGCAGCATTTTCTCCGCTGTTACTTTGCTTAAATTCCTGCCCTTGGTCATCTTTCCTTCATGCGGCCACAATGGTGCTTTGTGCTGGGCCGCCAAATGAGGGCTATGGCGGCCTCAAACGTGATTGAGATCCTCCCCCAGAACCAGCTGGGGACCAAATCTGAAGCAGAAATACCTGGCTAAATGCTTGGCTTGCCGTCCTCCACTGAAGCTTCCAGTGTGGGTTAGCCTGCTGCGCTCAAGGACCAGCCTGCTGCGCTAGGAGACCCTAGGCATGTGGTGGGTGGTCACATATTCCCTTCCCACACCGAGCCCCTGCATGCTGAAGGCTACGTTTAGGGAGGGCTGGAGGTGGAGTGTTTTGTCCCTAGTGGTGTGAGGCCCTGGCCCACCACACTGTTCCCACACTGGTTACTCCACAGCACCACTCTACCCCTGGTTTTTCCTGTGTACTTAGCACCAGTGTTTTACGTGAGCTTGTTTTGTTTTTTGCATGCAGAAAAAACGTGACTTCTTAAAAATGAAAACAAAAAAGGGTACTAGCTGAGTGACTGACTTCAGTGGCTGTTTGCTAATATTTGAGCTGAATATGCTTTTAACTTATTCCCACAATGACTATGTTTTGAAGTTAGTCAAGACCTTTGGCCATTGACAAAGTCAGGAAATGGAAATACAATGAATGAGTTCTGGATTCTTGTGGCACAAATGCCCTCTAGAGGAGAAGTTGGGCTTTTTGGGTGTGCTGAGAAACACGAGCGGAGTGGCTTCAGCTGATGCAAAAGGAATTTAGTACAAAAACTGGTGCAGGGTGGACTTGCAGATGCTTTTCCAAAACATAGATAGACTTGCCCTGCTGTAATTCTAGCAGTGCCAGCTACGCACCCTATCTGGCTCTGCAGGCACCCCCTCCCTGAGTGGCAGCCGTCAGATCTCTATAGGCTCTGCTCTATAACAGGCCCTGCCATTAGCCCCAGAAGACTGACTCCCAGTACTCATTTCTGGTGACATGTCTTTGCATTCCCCTTCAGACATAGGCCCCTTCTTGTTTGTTTCTGCGCTCTGTCTTTCACTCCATGGTGAGAACTCCTGAAATGAGACTTTGCTCCTTCTGTGCTTCCTCTTCCTGTTCCTTCACTGTTTACTTAAACTGTCCTTTAACCCATTTCCTTGACTTCAGTTCTTTTTCTTCTCCCAGTCTTATAGCCTCCTCCTGGACGCCTACCTCTTCTCAGCCTGAACCCTTCAAGGCTCATTGTACCTTTTCATCAGAAATCCGATGAAACTTTTTCATCCCCCCAACTTTTGCTGAAACTGTCAACCATTCTCCATATTCTGATTGAACCTACTTTATGCTCCTTCTGCCTGAGCTGCTAAACCTCACAAATTGATAGTTGACAGCCTCAGTTGGGCTCTCAGTATTGATCAGTGTATCTTTGACTTGTTACTCACTTTCCTTCCCTGTTCTTCATCGTTGCTCTTAGTAAATGACAGGCCTCATTGTCTACTTCAAAGAAGAGAGTCCATAAAGCAGAACTTCCTGTCTGTTTGCTCCTCTCTCCTTCCCATCTCTCTGTGTATATCCTCTTCTTCTTCCTCCTCACTTCCATTTGGTGCTCTGTCTCTTGAATCCTGATATGTGTCTTCCAAGAGTTTACATTGCTCTCCCTTTCCAGGGCCTGCAACCTCTCTCTCTCTCTCCATTGATTATCTCTACATAGCCTATAAACAAGCAAAGTTCTCCCCAAGGTTAAACAAGACTTCTTAGTGTCAGTTGCCCCTTTCTCTTTTCCCTTGTCAGCGAAGTTTCTTTTAGAAAGTCGTTTTCATGGATTTTTCTCAGTGGCTCTTCAACTCTCCATAGTTTTTTATAAAGGACACTAGTGCTCACCCAGTTGCCAAAACAAATGAATACATTTCAGCCCTCAGCTGTCTTGAACTCTCCATAGCATCTCACACACCATCTACCACTTCCTCTCTGAAACACCCTCCTCACTTGGCATTTGTGATGTCATAGTCTCTGGACTAGCCTCTTACCTTCCAGCCACAAGCTTGAGCCTTCCTTGAAATCTTGATGGGAGGACATAACCCGCAGCTTTCTGTGGTCCCTCCTCTTCAGAGTTGAGAGGCAGGGAGGAACATGGCTGTTCCTTCTCCCTCTCCCTGTGTCTGCTTGCTTTCTTTGAGTCTCTTCCTCTCCTGGACTCAGTTCTCAGTCCAGCATGTTTATGAGCTCTGCTGGGGCGACAGTCTCTGTGGGTCCTTTCCTCTGTCTTTCTCCTTTCAGTGCAGCACAGGGACAGATTTTAGCCATGTTTGATAAGAGATCCCATCTAAATCAAGCCAGGAGAGTGGATTGGGTCTTATGAAGTAGTAGCTGGACCAGCTGGACTACCAGGCTGGTGGGCAGCGCATCACCATGATCCCCATATCAGGTGGGCCTGCCACAGTTAGTAGGAGTTTGGAATCATGGTAAAACATTTCTGTAGATAGTTAGTGCTGCTAGCCAGGAGACTTTTGGCAGGGCTGGATGTCTGCTGCTGATAACATTCTGATGGAGGGAAAACCAGAAGTGCTATGATTCATCACTTTTTTGGGGCTCAGCTGGCATCAGCCTGGCCCCCTTTAGCGAGGTCTTTCCCACCTATAGTGATCATTACAACCTATTTTTTCCATTTGTTTCTAGGGTAGATGTCGCTGTTTTTCTTGAAAGTAGGGAGGTATAGTAGAACAATATCTGACTTGAGATGCTGAACACCTACATTTTGGTTCTACTAATTATGAGCTGTGTGATCTTGGATACAGTTTTCCATATTTAAAGTTGGGGGTGGTCATTGAAAATAGTGATTCTAACTCTAAAGCTTACAGGGAACAAGAGAATTCTGGGGCTAAGAGACAGATGGGGGCATCTTGGCCAACACAGGGCAGAGGGACTCATAGGCCAAACTGAGCTGCTTCGAGGGAAGTCTTCAGTGGCTGGTGCTGCTTTGTGAGCCATGTGCTCATTCCTCAAGTTGTACCCCTATCTTGGATAACTGGGGCCTTTTCTAGAAGTGCCATTGGATCCAACGTGATTAGGGTCATGAGGGAGGAATGTTGTAAGGGGAGGTGTCACTGATTTTAAAAGGACCTACACATTCAAGAACAAATTAAAAAATAGCACTTTTCTTTACCAATAATTGTGTCCTTGCATTTTTTTCAGTGAAGATGATTGAACCTACTTCATGGTCTTCTTGCCCTGGAACTTCAGCATCATTAGAAGACAAGGTGGGGTAGAATTGGCTTGGGAAACTCTCTAGGGAAGAACTCAGCTTTCTGTTTATTACTATATGAACAACCTGTTATCCAGACAGCAAGTATGAAGGCAGGTTTAGGGGAAAAGCATCTTATGAATGCCTAATTCCAGGCCCTAAACATCACAGGAGTGTCCTTTCTGTAGTGATACTCCCCAGTTACTTAGCCTTAACTCTCCTCTTTGCCCAGCAGTTTTTAGACAGGTGAGGACAGTATAATGAACATTTGTTACTCATTTTGACCACATAAAATTTGAATCTCCTTTCTATTTGGGGGGAATTTCCTACCTAAAGAAGCTAAAAATATTGAAATCTTGATTTCCCATTATCCTTTGCAGTCTGGATTCAGGTCTAGTGGTAGTAAAAAGGAAGGAAGAAAAGGAAAGAAGGAAAGAGGAAGGTGGGGGAGGAGGGAAGGAAGGAAGGAATGAGGAAAGAGTGGAGGGAGGGAGGAAGGAAGGAAGGAAGGAGGAAGTACCACAGAGACTTCCCTCTGGTGACAGTGTTGGTTGTAAAGGTCGTTGGTTTCCATGGTGCTGTAGCAGCAGAACAAGTTGAAGCACTTAGTGTGTGAAGGCAACAGTAGTTTCTACAACACAACCATTAGCTCTTAGTTTAATTCTCTGATCTTCCTATCAATTCTATGAATACCCAAGATATCTTTAATAAACTCATTTTCTACTTTAAATAGCCGGAATTGGTTTCCTTTTAACTAAGCCCCTGAACTGATACAGAATCTTGGAGAAACTAATAAAGCTTAGGATCCACTCTCAGAGCTCCAGAACCATGTTTCCTGTGGTCTCTAGATACCTCCACTTAGATATCTTAATGTCACCTGACATGATAGTCATCCCTGACTGTCCCAATGTCCCAACTCTTCTTCAAATATTCCCTCTCTCAGCAGCCGGGGAGGCGGGAAAGAAACCAGGGGAAAATGGTGTTAGACAAGTCAAGAAGTTTGTGTTTCAAGGGAAGATGATTATCACTTTTAATGCTTATGATAAGACCTAGAAATCTTGTCACCTCTGCACCCCTTTCCAGACTGACCCAAGTATCTGAAATTCCCATATTTCTCTGCACTTTCTATTTATTTATTAGTACTTTCCTTCTCTAGGTCTCATGGACATATGGCCTTCCTACAGCCCAGTCCTCAGAGTCCATGGCAATCTGCTAGAACTAGCCCACTGCCCTAGCAGGCAGGTCTGTAGCAAGTCTCATCTTCATGTATCTGTGGCCTAGAGACTGTTTTATAGACACCAGGTATAGGCAGAGTACCCAGGGCCTGAGAACTTTATGAGGACCTATAAAAATCGGTCCTGGAAAAAAAAGTTAGAAGTGGTATTCTCAAAATAATAGTTATGTAAACGATTGGCAATATAATAAAATTTGAGAAGAAAAAATTTGGCAAAATCTAAATAAATATTTAACTAAATGTCCCAAACTATGCTATTATGTTAAACTCATTAATTTTATAGCGATTTCATAAAAATTTTATTACACTTGAAAATTTGTGGGTTTTTTCACTTCACAAGAAATTCTATATATATTAAATGACTGCTAAGAAACTTGAGTCAATTGTAAATTGAATGAGTTACGCCTAGCTAAATAATTATAAAAGCAAAATTATTTTTAAAATTTCAAAATTTTGTAGTAAAACTTGTATTATAAACCGTAAAGTACATTATAAGGTTTGATGTGTATTGTAGACCTTCCTAGAATAAGAAAGCCTGCATTCGGTGAAGAGTCCTCATCCATGGACCCTGGAGCTTCGGGGGTGAGGATCTTGTCCTATAGGAACACCCTTCAGAGTCTGTACAGGATTTGGTTTGGGAATTGAGAGGGTGCCATCCCCAGAGGCTACTTTCCAGTGGTGGCACAGACTGTTAATGGTTGCCAGTCTCCATTTTCTCACTTTTGGCAATAACCCCCTTCCTCACCTTCCCCAGCCTCCTTAGCACCTGGTGGTTGTCTTAAGAATAAATTCTAGTTAATCAGTTTTGAGAAGCAGCGATGTGTGCAAATGGGTATACATGTCTAGGATACAAATGTCAATTTATTTTTTATGTTTTTAACTTAAATTGTTTTTATTGAGGTTTATAATGCTGGTTTTTAATGGTTTATAACACTGTATGTTTTAGGGGTACAAGTCCATACCTCTTCAAATATATGTTTCTACACCATACCCACTACCAAAGCCTCATCTCTGCAGGCAGATTTCAAAGGTTTAAGTTTCGTTTTATATGTCAGGATACAGGTTTTAAATGAAATTGCTTGTCTTCCACTCTTTTGTTTACCCTTTCTCCATACAGGAATGCAGATAAACTACTTTCATACAGGTAAAGGTCATGTCTTTGAGAACCATGAAACAGGAAGTTAGAAAGAGCCTAGGTTCTTTGACAGCCTCATGGGGCAGTCATTCAGCTGCCTTGAATTGCCTGCTTACCTCTTGGATTATTACCCACTTTATTTTGTGATCTTTCTTTTTTCTTTTCTTTCTTTCTTTTTTCCTTTTCTTCTTGGTTACAGCAGCTGAACCTACTCTACCAAAAACAGAGCTTTAGTAGCCCACTGCACTGAGAAGATGTTCTTAAGTTTCCTGGAAGTTGCTGTACCCCTCGCTTCCAGCCCTGCAGGTTCAGCCTTCATGGGGAAAGTAAGGATTTTTCCTACTTGAAGACATGAATACCACAGCCTCAGCCCTGCTCCAGCCTGATGGCAAAGGCGTGGTGCAGGTACAAGCAGTTGTCCTTAACTAAGGCTCTGCCTCTTATTTGTTCTAGTGAATCCCTGGTGCAGTGTGGCTTACTATCAAAGTCACTTCATGGCAAATGCTGTTCAAGGCTGTGACTCTTTGATTTTAAAATTTATTAAAATACTCATCCTCTTTTCCCCACATGAAATCTCTGGGAAATTAAGTATTTGATGGGGGGGTAAGTGTCTCTTTTAGAAGTATTCAACTAATAATTGAAGAAGGAGCGATAAATTTAAAACATCACCATTTTCCAACCACGAACGAATAAATGAATCTTGGCAATGACCACTCGTGGCCACCCATATCACAAAAAGGGAAACAGGCAAAATTACACATACTCTGATTGAAAAACATAACATTGTCTGTGAGGTGTTTTGAAACAAATTGAATCTGAATCTAATCACATCTCTAGATCTAATTACCAGTTTACAGATGTAGCTCCCAACTGACAGGAAATGCAGAGCCAGAATACCACCTTAAATGACATCCCTGGGTACAATCGGCAAAATCCATGTGTGAGAATACATGGGGCAAATTTGTTTCTTAAAAAAAAAATTGCAAGGGAAAAAAAATTGCAAGGGAAAAAATTGCAAGGGAAAAATTGCAAGGGAAAAGATGGAGGAAAATCTATAGATTCGTGATTTCAAAAGGATATAAACCAACTGCAAAGTACGGAACTTTATTTCTATCCTGGTTTAAACAAACAAAATATCCTGAGACAATAGGGAAAAGTTAAGTAGTAACTATGTTTGCGAGATTAAGAATACTATTTTATTGTTTTAGTTTTAATTTTGTTATTTTTTAAGGTGCCCAAGATAACAGTAGTATATTAGAAACAATGACAAGCCTAGAGAAAATGGCAAAGTAATTAGGATGCAATTTTGAAAGTCCTTTAAGGAAGGACTCTAGAGAGCATATCTTAAATGAGTCAAGGACTTTTAGTGTTTGAATTAGGAACCAAAAAGTATGAGATGCAGAAAGGGAGAAGGAAATTTCAAAGTTGTTCTTACTTGAGAAACCTCTCAAATTTTGAGATGTCAGTTTAAATAATAATAATAATAATAAGGAATAAATGATTAAGAAAATCAAGTAGATTTGCAGATTAAATTGTGTTTTATAGTACACAGCACTCTGAAGCACAGGGGCTTTAAATGATGTTTTTGCATGAATAACATTTCTAACATGAATCGAACAATTCTGTTTTTACAAAATTTCATGCAATCCTTACACTGAGCCGGAGGATAAGATTGTTTAGTCTTTGGTCTTTACACTGAGCCGGAGGATAATATTATTTAGAAAAATTGGTATGATTTTCACCAGCAATTAGAATAGCCTAAAGTTTCAAGTCTGAGCACTTAAATTCTGTCAGTTAATTTTAAGACAAAACTTCCTGAATAAGAAGCTTTAAAAAAAAACAACTAAATAACACACCTGGCCCTTGATTGTATTTGTATAGTAGATAAAAAAATAAGCCCATTTGTGAAAGACATTGAGGCTGGAGGTGGGGGATGGGATGGTGGTAGAAAATTTTAATATCATGACTTGTATTAATTTCTTGAGAATGATAATTTGAGCTGTAGTTAGAGGGAGAACAACCTCGTTCTTGGGTAATACATGCTAAAGTATTTAGGTGTGAAGAGTCATGATGCCTGCAACTAAACCTTTTATAAAGAGGTAAATCAAATGTGAAAAAAAAATTAACACTTGATAGATCTAGATGAAGGGTAGAAGGGTAGATGGGCGTTTACTTGGGAGAAAGGGCAAATGATTTTAACAAATGGAATGAGATGTACAATGTCTGCATCTAGAAAAACATGGAAAATACCTGAGATGATGCTAAATTAAAAAAACAATTACATATAAAAAGACACAAATAAGAAACAAATAAAATGGTATAAGTGGTTTTCTATAATATATATGTGTGTGTATATATTTTAGAGCAGTAGCATATGGGTACTTTATCTCTTCCCCAAAGTTTGTGTTAAAAAGTTTCTACTTTTTATAAATATACAAATTTACATATAAGTACACACACACACATAAACTTTCATTAGAGTACTATTCAGATACCATCTTTATGCCTTAGCGCAACCCCCTCTTCAGAGAGATTTTCCTACTACCTAGTCTAATGTGGACCCTAGATAGTCCCATTCACTATCTTGTCTTATTGTCATCATAGCACTTACTACTTTCACTTGCTTTCTAACTCATTCTCTGGAACACCCCCTGCATTTTGTCTAAGCTCCCTGAAAACAGAAATCATGCTCAGATCCCAGAACAGTGTGTGTGACTGCTCAACAGATATTTGTAGAATGAAAACTCAGGTCTTTGTCATTCTACATCCCTGTTCCTGGGATCTCTGAAGTCTTGAGAACAGGAAGAATTTGTCCCAAGTTCCTCACAGAGTTCATGGAGATGTCATAAATGGAACTTAGGTCATAGAGGCTCATCTTTCAAATGTCTAAGGATGAAATAGCTTGTGCGCACCAGAAAAGTGACAGAAATGAGAACCAGTCCACAGTTCATTCTCCTTGTTGCAGTGTGCCATTAGTCCCATAGATGGCACCAGCGGCACTCATTTAGCTCTAGGGAAAGTCAGGAAAGAGTGGGAAGGGCTAACCTACCTCTAGGGAGACTTTTGGATAAGGAGGAGGATTAAAAGAGGAGTCTTAAATTATCTCTTTTTTGATCTGCAGTTGTGAGGAGGAAAAATAGTAATTGTACAATGGAGAAAACAGACAACACTCAAAATAGCATATCCCCAACATGGGATGGGTGATATATTGTGTGACCCTATATGACATATAGAGAAGAACATATCACCAGGCAAACCAAAACAGAAATGTTAAAGTTGGGGGAAAGAGTGGCTGGATTTTTTTTTTAAGTTCATGTCACCAAAGACAAAAGTTATAAAGTATTTCAGATTAAAAGAGGCTATAAAGACATGACATCTAAATGTAATACCTAAAAGTAGGTGTTGGGGGAGATGCTATAAAGATCATTATTGGGCCAACAGGTAAAGCTGGGATGTGGATACAGATTATATTACGGTAACAAAATTAAATATTCTATAATTAGTAATTGTACTGAGATTATAAACTAGAATAACCTCATTTGGGGAGCATTTGCTCTGGCATATTTAAGAGTAAAAGGCTATAGTGTGTGACCTACCCTAAAATGGTACAGAAGAAAACTTATTTTTTCTCATTTAAATTTATATATTAATATTAAATATTTGCTATATATTTAAATTACATGTATACATGTTTATATTTATAACTAAATATAACATATACAGGTATATGGATTTATATTTATAAATATATATACACAGGTATATATAGGCATTAAAAATAAAGCAAATGGGGTAAAATGGTAACTGATGAATGTAGTAAAGAGTTTGTGGGTATTCTTTTTACCATTTTTATTTTTGCAACTTTTCTGTAAGTTTGAAATTATTTCCAAATAGAAATTTAGGGAAAAAATATAAGTGAAAGGCTTGTAGTTTCAGGTACCTCCTCTGCCCACGTCTCTTCGGAGCTGGTATCCTGCCTTATTTGTGCTTGTCCTCTGCTGTCCCCTTTGCTTCCGTCATTTCTCTTCTGAAAGAATTGTGTTTTGCTCTGGCCTCTGAGGCTAAGACCCAGGCTGGAGGAATTGGACCTGCTGTTGTCCATGACTAGAACATGCTACTGAAGCCTGTGTAAGGGCCTATGGAGAGGGCGTAGAGGGCTCTGAGCCCAGGCTCCACCCAACTGTGGCCTCCATCAGCAGGGGATATCTGTGGAGTTAGCTTGTTGGAAGCAATCACACTCAGATTAGGTTTTCTCAACCATTCTGGAGAGGGATTTGGTGACTGAGGGGTTAAGCTGGTTTGGGTGTGGAAAGAGCCTTTGTGTAGTATGAGGGGTAGGAAGGGCTTAGCTCTCCTTTCCAACTGCCTACCATTTCTTGGAAGTGACACAATTCATCTTCTCTCTTGAGTCTGGGATGTAGATACCCCTGAGTCCTTGGGAGTACTTTCAATCTTCAAATGATTTACTTTGCATTAAATCAGTGAAATTGCATGTCAGGTCATAGGGAGATGGACATTTGCCACTATTGGGTCTGCATTTCTTCCCAGGATGACTTCTGATAGTGTTTCTCCTGACTCCATACCTTCACCCATAAGTAAAGGAGACTCCATCCTCCTATCCCTGTGTTGGGACCTAGCTGGGCCTGCCTGCCATCCAGTCCTCCTCATAGGAAAAGGATGCAATCTTTGCAATGATTTTCTGGGCGGAAATGAGGATCTAAGCTAATAGTATTTACCTCATGGAATTGTTGTGAGGATTGAATAAGTTAAAATACAGCATAAAGTACATAAAGCCTATGGAACAATGTATTAATTGTATTTTATAAAATCTAAGACACAAAGATGCTGGTACTTTCTTGGTCCTTCAGGAAGGTGGCAGCAAAGGGTTTTTACACCATATATCAGGACTACTACCTTGGCTGAAGCAATAGTAACATATAATCAATTATAGGACATAACCTTAGCTTCAAAAATGTTTAAAAAAGTGAAAAAAATGTGTTTTTCAGAATCATGAGATACAAAGTATTTAGTTTTTATTTTTTAAGAAATTGATGTTGATGGCTTCCAACGCCATAAAATTCACCCTTTTAAAGTATGCAATTCAGTGTTTTTTAGTATAGACACAAGGTGGTACAATCATGACCACTGTGTTATTTTACAATGTTTTCGTCACCCCAAAAGGAAACTCCATATCTCTAAGCAGTCTCACCCTATCTCTTGCTCCTTCCAGTCCCTGGCAACCACTAATGTACTTTCTCTATATATATTTTGGACATTTCATATAAATGGAATTATTCAATAGGTTGCTTTTGAATATGGCTTTTTTCAAACAATATGAGTATCATCCATGTTGTACAATTTATCAGTACTTATTCCATTTTATAGCCAAATACAATTCCATTGTATAGGTATACAATCGCTCGCTCTCTCTCTCTCTCTCTCTCTCTCTCTCTCTCTCTCCACTCATTTGATGGACATTTGGTTTATTTCCCTTTTCTTGACTATTATGAATAATGTTTTATGAACATTCATATATGAGGTTTTTGTGGATATGTGATTTTAGTTCTCCTGAGTGTATACCCTGTAATGGTATGATAACTCTATGTTTCTTGAACTACTAGACTGTTTTCCAAAGTGATTGCACCATTTTATATTCTGACCAGCAATATATGGATGTCCCACATTTTTATACACCATCACTAGCAATTGTTATTATCTTTTTTATTAGCTCCATCCTAGTGGGTATAAAATAGTATCCATTATGGTTTTGATTTTCATTTCCTTTAGAATAATATGATGTTGAGCATGTTTCATATACTTACTGGTTGCACTGAATATCTGTTTTGGAAAAATATCTGTCCAAATTCTTTGCCTATTTTTATATTGGATTATTTTTTAACTCTTAAGTTGTAGGATTTTAACATATATTTTAGATACTAGATTCTTATCAGGTATAAGACTTGCAAATATTTTCTTTCATTTTGTGAGTTGTCTTTTCGTTTTCTTGATATTGTTCTTTGAAGCACAAAAGTTTAAATTTCTATGAAATTCAATTTATATATTTTTATAATTTATATATTCTTATATTTTACTTCTTACATTTAGATTTTTTAAAAAGATTTATTTATTTATGCATACAAGAACTGGGGTACAGGCCAGAGTCGTGGGAGGTGAGAGGAGTCACCAGAGACAGAGTGGGGAGCAGAACAGGCAGACAGACTGAAGCACACTGCTGAGGGGAGCAGCGGGCGATACAGGAGAGGTCTGCTGCGCCATGTGGGTCCCTGGACATGGAGGGGACTTCCACTGATGTGAGGCAGATGCTTCACAGTGTGGTGCTCAACCCGCTGGGCCACCAGGGAGGCCCTACATTTAGATTTTTAATTGATTTTGAGTTAACTTTTGTATATGGGGTGAGGTACAGGTCCAAATTCATTACCTTGCATGTGGATGTCCAGTTTTCCCAGCATCATTTGTTGAAAATTCTGTTCTTTGCCCCATTGGATTTTCTAAGCACCTTTGTCAACTGGCCAATAATGCATGGGTTTACTTCTAGACTTTTGGTTTTATTCCATTGTTCTATGTGTCTATCCTCATGCTGCTATAGCAGGATTGATTACTATAGTATTGTAGTAAGTTCTGAAACCAGGAAGTGTGAGTCCTCTAATGATGTTCTTCTTAAGATTGTTTCATCTTTTCTCAGTTTCTTGCATTTGCATATGAACTTTAAGAACAGATGGTCAATTTCTGTAAAAAAAAAAAAAGGCAGCTAAAATTTTGGCGAGGCTTGCATTAATTCATACAGCAATTTGGGAAGTATGCCATCTTTAAGATATCAAGTGTTCAGATATATGGAACTGTTGACTTAGTTTTGATGTGCACTCACCTGAACTGCAATTAGTTTTAGACAATAAGGAAGGAGGCTGGGTCAGACATCCATAGCTGATCAAACTGAGCTAATTGTCAAATGTTTATTTCCTGTTGAACTGTTAACTGTTAAGATAAGATAGTTTTTCTTTTGTCAAGGTAGGAGAAGAGAAAAGTAGAAAAACTTGTATAAATTGGGAAGAGTCTGCCGGTAATCAAAAATTCTCATTAGGAATTCTTTATATTTTGCAGGATATAATTTTCAAAGACATTTCCCTTATGTAAGAAATCTTAATACAGCACACAATGAATCAAACACCTCTAAATTTACTTTGTAGAATAGCAATTTATGTATTTTTTTTTGGGATGTAGAGTCTTTTAAATAACAGATAAATTATAATTAATGTATAAATTAACTGCGTCTTAAGTAAACTGAAATCTGTCCTTTCCTCCACCAGTGGTATTTTTACTCACAGCATCAGCAAGGCCTGGAACAAACTGTGAGGATTGCTGCTATACTTTGTTACATAGATAAACTTCATTTCTGATCTTCACTGTCAAGCAATTTGATACTGCCTTGTAAGACGTTACTATGGAGTGTTTAAGTAAATAACACATAACATTTGTTACCAGTGGCGACATTAATAATTACAGGAATAGAACAAGAGCAGCTTATTGCCTACCAATGACTCCTGGAATAGATTGAATTCCCTTGGCAGTGTCCAGTTTGTCATGTTAGTGCCATGGTGGTGCAATATACTATCCCAGTGAGATTGGTGCTTCAGCTATGGTAGCCAGCTATAATATCTAATGTAATTGCTTTGAGCCTCTTGAAAACTTTAAAGATATTTTTATCTAAGACATTTACATCCAGGGTTCCCCAGGAAAATCTAGTGCTTTTATGTACATATTTTAGGGAGCTGTGTTCCTCCCTTCCCTAAATATCTCTCTGTTAGTGACATATGCATGCTAGAAAATATTTGTCTATTTGTCAGCCTATTTATCTACTTATATGTCTATCCATCTATTTCTTACCATGTTCTATAAAGTCCCTTTTTTATTTCTTGCATCTTTCCTCTCTCTCTCTTCCTTTCTCTCAATCTTTCTTTAATTTACTAATGCTAGGACTGTTTACTAAGTACCAGGAACTGTCCCAGGACTTGGGAACAAGCAATAAAAAAAGAGGGTGGGTTCCTACTGTCTTGGAGGTTAATTCCTGGTGAGGGAAGAAATAAAATAAACAAGATTGTTTTAGATGCTGTTACATGCTCTAAGACAGCAAAGGAGAGTAATGTGATAGACTGTGGGTGGAACGATTTTAGACAGATAGTTTAGACAGGCTTCTATCATGGAAGTCTTCTCTGAGGAGGTGGCAAACCTTATAGACAGAGGAAATAACAAGCAGCTCATAACAATACAATTAATACAATGAAATTAATGCAAAAAGATTAAAGTAGAAGTGAGAGAAAATGAAAGAACTGGTGAAAGGTGTAATGATACTATGCAAGTCAGAGTCCAACAAAATTACTGAAGGACCTGCAAATTTGGTTCTTACCTTCTTGGAAGCAAGGTGAAGAGAGAAAGGTGATCAATTCATGGTATGCTTTTGTCACAAGGAAAAGGATGTCAGTTTTTCAAGGGGATTTTTTTTTTTTCTGGTACTCAGGATACATTTTGCATGGAACTTCCTATTAGGGGAATAGAGTGACTTTGTTCATGTGGGGTAGTCCCTCCCCTCCATAGATGTCTACATCCTAATCTTGGGTACCTATGAATATGTCAATTTATATGCAAAAAGCACTTTGCAGATGTGATTAAGTTAAGAACTTATGGGGAAGATATCCTGGGTTTTTTGGATGGGTCTAATCTAATCAATAGGTCCTTAAAAGTTGAGAACCTTTCTAGTTACAATAAGGAGATGTGATCTCAGAAGCACAGAAAGATGCAATGTCACTGCCTTTAAAGTTGAAGGAAAAGGGCTGTGTGTCAAGGGATGTAAATAGCCTGTAGAAGCTGGAAAAGGCTAGGAAACATTCTCCCGAGGACCTACAGAAAGAAACAACCCCTGTAGACAATGATTTAAGTGTACTGAGTCCTGTGTTAGACTCTGACACAGAATTGCAGGGTAATATATTATGCATTGTTTAAACCACTGAGTTTGTGGTAATTTGTTGCAACATCTATATAAAACCAATATAATTAGATCATTTTATTTGCAGTAATAAAAACTCAGTCACTAGCTTAAGTGAAAAAGGATCTTTTTGATAAAGATTTGGAAATAGCCCATGGAATTCAAAGCTGATGAATGCAGCTCATTTCAGAAAATTCTATGGTCAGAGATGGAAAACTGTCAGAATTTTTTTTTTTTTTTTGCATTTCTCCAGATCACATGTTGGGAAAGCATGTCAGTGGATAGCTCCTAATGTTCTGTGACAGTTTTCTATATCTCTACATTAGCTACCTAGAAAAAACCCTGAAGTCTCTCATTCTTAATTTCAAATTCATGGGAAAGAGATGTGATTGGCTTAGCTTGCATTGTGTACCTATATTGGCACAATTGACTGTGACCAGGTAGCCTAGTTACATTGTCTAAAGATCGTGGACTAGTTTCCAGAAAAATACATGTAGTTAAATTGCTGTTTTTCAGGTGCAACTTACAACTCATATAGGAATCAAGAAATCACCTTAAAAAGATTAAAGGTGGTTTATGTACATGCATGTACTATGAGTTTATGGAATATGTTTAAATTCTTAAATGTATAGACATATATATATATTGGGTTATAATGTAAAATATATCCTTTTTGGTGATCATGGTCCCAAAAGTTTGAAAAAACTAGGGCCGGGTAACCTGGAATGATTATGTACAAGGAGGTAATAAATATTTAAATACTAGTCCCTCTAGTAAATGCAGCGGTGACATGAGTATATGTTTTTTTCTTAATAGTATCTCTTAAGATAAACAGATGGCATTGGGCAAAACCTTATGGCCCAGGCAGTTTTGCAGGGCTGAAATGGAATAAACACACAAAATAAAGCAAGAGAAGCAGGGCTCCCCCAGAAGTCTGTGATATGTAGTCAAGATTCAGATTCACTGACTCAGGATACACAGATGACAGGGTCATCTGCATGCTGCTCAAACAAGTCTCCAAAACTGCCATGTTTTTCAACCAGGCTTTTCTTAGACAAGAAGAGGACAGTTCAAAGTTATTTGTTCCTAAGGACCTGGAACGTAAGCCTTCATAGTTTCCGATTAAAGGCAGATCTGTATGTCACAGTTCAATGAAGCAGATGGTAGAGTTTATCTCCTTTTGCTGGACATTGCACATTAAACTCATGCTTGGAAAGGGCAGAGTCGGGGTAAAGAGGAAGAGAGAAAACGCTTGTACATTATTCCAGACCCTATTTCAGTAATAGTTCTGTACTTCTCCAGAACAAAATCTGGTTACGAATCCAAAGTTAATTATACAGCACAGGATATGGCAGGTGTTATTTGAGCATGGAAAGTTTGCAAAACTGAAGTCACCAATTGCTGATGATGGCCATAGTGAATTTTCTGATGAACTAACAAAATGAATTCATAGCCAAATGTGTACCTACCTTTAAGAAATAAAATGAATCAAACTGCCTCATCAAGTTATCAGCTAACAATCAAATACATTTTAGAGTGCATCTGCCTGAAATTAGGCTAGTATTAGGAGAGTTGAAATTCTTCCCCACAGCTGCTACGGAACAAGACCCATGTGTCATTCCTTGTTCAGGTCAAGAAATACATTAGCATACAGCTGGAGTCTGTATTTCAGCCTCTGTTGCAGGGGTTATGCATTCAGATGGCTCCGCAGAGGTTTGTGGCTAAAACATATTCCTGGGAGTTGTCATTTGATCTGTTAGATGATTTCTTGGCCTCTCTGTGGGGACAAAGGCCCTCCAGGCCAAGCCTCCTTCCATCACTAATTATCATTTACTGTTCTTTTTTGGCTAGCTCGGCACTCATGCAAGGCTTGCAGCCCCAGGTTCAACTGACTGGGCCATGAGGCTTGGGCCCTGACTAAGAATATTGGCTTGGATGTCATCTCAGTCGTGAGATGATACTTATAACGCTCTAATTTCGTGTAACACGTGCCTGCTTCTCTGTCCCCAAAGCAGGATGCTCAGGTGGGTCCTTAAGATTTGTTGCTCAGAGTGAGGCCTCTGAGCGCGCCCTAGACTAGAAGAGGCCTCGTCCCAGTTCGGACACCCAGGGAGAAGGGCTAGCGCAGCCGTCGCGCTTTGTCCCCTCTCGGCCCCCGTTTACCACCTCGTTTACCACGGCTGCCCCACCTGCGCAAAGTTTCTCCAGGTGCGGAAATCCGCGCTGGGCGGCTGCCCCCGCGAAGCGTGCGCGCCCGTGGGAGGCGTGCGGCCAGCAGCTGGGGTGAGTGGCCGCCGGCGTCGCGGCGCAGGGCTGGCCCCGCGGGAGGCTGGGCGGGCGGGCCCTGCCGGGCCCTGCCGTTGCTATGGCAACGCGACGGCAAACGGGCCTCCGGGGCTCCCGCTGCTGGGTCAGCTGGCGGCCCCGAGCCGCGGAGGGACCGGGCTGAGGCCTGCCCTCCGCTCCTAGAGTCTCCTGGGGCCGAGCGGTCGTGACCCCCATTTTGTCCGGGTCTGCAGTGTGGGGTGATCCCTGGCTGCGCCGCCGGTTCATCTACACCTGCTCACTTCCACCCCATCTTGAGAAGTGAAGCTTTTTGAAAATTTAAAGCGAACGTAGGGTAAGTGTAATTTAGGAAAAGTAACTTCTTAAATGTTTTGAAGTTGTACTTATTCTCCCCACTCCCTCATTTCCTGGTGACTGGCAGTCGTACCTCATTATATGGTAGCTCTTAGAGAATTTCATGTAGTCCCTTGCACACAAGTGATCGCTTAACGGACCAAACGGGGTCTTTTGCTCACTGCCCAGAAAGCCAAGCTCTAACCCGGTTTATTGTTGGCAGTGGCTGCTGAAGGAGAGGTGAAAGTAAATACTCTAAAAGTAGCTAACCCTTTGAATGGGAGTATGGTGGTGGTACCGAAATTATATGGGGGGGGGTGTGAGGGGCTTCATATATAGGGCAGTCTAGGCTCATGAGTTAGTGTTTATCTTCTTCAGCGGTGTTCCTTTGGGGTTAACAGCCCTTGGTCGGCAGATGCTTGCCCTGGTGTTATCAACCTGGGAGAGGCACAGAGAGTTGTTAAAAGATGTAACACCATCACTTCTCAAGGTTCCCGGAATGCTACCGGTGAATAAATCAGGTGGTGAGAGAGAAGGGAGAACTTTTCTAAGAGATTTTTAAGTCACAAAATGAAGGGAGTCGGGCTACAGATGCCCACAGGCAACAGTATGGCCTAAGAGCAGTCCCTTCCTGGCTACGTGGACAGATCATCAAAGCTCTCTCCCTCAGTTTCCTCATCTGTAAGCGCATATTATAATTACTGACAAAGTTGTAGGCTTGAAGGAGCCCGTATGTGAAACTGCTTTTTGAACAGTTTTTGAATGTAAACACTTGAGAGTTAGTGTTAAGGGATATTTGCATGCTGTCGCTAAGGAGGTGTTGTGTGTGTGTGTGTGTGTGTGTGTGAGATATCTGACCACCAAGTAACTCCAATATCCAACCAGAAATAGTGTGGTCACACACTGGACGGAGGGTTCTGTGAATGAAAACAAACAAGGTTTGAACCTTTACTTTCTCTCCTTGTTTTATGCACTCCTCTATGTGCATTGTTTCAAATTATGCAGGTGTCTCTCAGAGGCTTAAATTGTTACGCCATATAAATCTCTAGTGTTTCTGTCTTAATGAATCTTACCAGGATCCATCTATCTGGTTTCCAAGCAAGAAATCTTGCATTCAACCTTGACACCTGGCACTTCCATATATAAGTCATCAAATTTTATCTTCTATCTACTTTCAAATCCTTCTGTCCCCACCAATATCACCCTCCACCAAGCTACCATTGTCTCCTGCCTGGTCTTCTGGAGTAGCCTCTGAGCTGGTCTAAAGGTTTTCCCTATCCTTTATTATTATTTCTACCACCACTGGGGTAATCTTTTGATTATTACTAGAGCCATCCTCACCTTCCTTATCTCTAAATCCATAATTACTTCTCATTGTTCATAGGCTAAAGATACAACTCTTCAATGTAGCCCTATAAATTGGGTGATCATATACTTTTACATCCATATCAAGATTTTAAAAAAATCATGTTCAGAGAATGTACTTATTTTTTTTAATTAAGGTAATATTCACTTACATTACTGAGTATGATTTAATAGGAGGTTAAGTTCACACACACAATATTATTCAGCTATAAAAAATGCAGTCTTACATTGGCAGCAACATGGTTGGGACTGTTGTTAGCATAATCCTATACTAAGAGAAATAAGAAAAAGATAAATAATGGTGTCATGTGAAATATTTTAAAAAGTGATTATATAAAACCAAACCAATAACAAAGTCTGGAAATCTGACAATAGAATTGAGGCTACCATGTGGGGAGTTGGGGTGAAAACTGGAGACAGGCCACAGTGGACTTTGGTGGGGAACTCCAGGTGCCCTGGTGGTGGGTGTCGTGTGGTAACATACCCTGAAGTGTGATCCCGAATCTCTAAGTCATATGTAATGTTGTAAACCAGTATTACCTGAGTTAAAAAAAATCTTGTTTGTTATTGGATATTTCTTTTTTGTAAATTACCTATACACATTCTTTGTTTATTTTTATATTGGGGTTTCCAGTTTGGGTTTTTTTTATTAATAGTTTAATTGTTGGAGTTCTGTCTCCCCAGCCCAGATAGTTTTAGTTGGCTGGCTAAGGTATCCCTGGAGCCTGGGGCAAGTTGTTACTTGCCTGCAAGCCTCAGATGAAAGAGAAGAAAATGTTTCAGAGACTGGGTCTTGGGGAAAATCTGGAATCAAGACTAAGCTGATTTTGCTGTTTATCTGAGTTTTCAGTCTAAATAGGGTTTAGAAGAAAGGGCATTCTGGTAGGAGGCAAAGGATCAAAGCAGATGACGAGAGGTAGAGAGATCCTCAAAGATGAAAGTGTACCCTCTTTTTTTTGTAGGGAGCTTGCAACTTCTTATATGGGTGAAGAGGGAAATTCTGGCTTGACACTGATTTGTGGGTGCTCTTAACCCTTGTCATTTGTCACAACTGCCTTTTCATTTAATTTGTAATGGCTTTTAAAAAAAGATTTATTTATTTATGCATATAAGAACTGGGGTTCAGGTCAGAGGTGTGTGTGTGTGGGCGGGGGTTGAAAGGATTCACCAGAGACAGAGTGGGGAGCAGAAGAGGCAGACTGACTGAAATACACTGCTGAGGGGAGCAGCGGGTGAAGCAGGAGAGGTCTGCTGTGCCATGTGGATCACCTCCCTGGCTGGGGATTGAACCTGCGCCTCAGTGACTGTGGATGCTTAACTCCTTGCTCCATATAGGGAGACCCCTATAATGGCTTTTGATTTTGGCAATTAAGACAGTTTTATGTTGTCTATCAATCTTTTCCCTTTTGATCCATTGCTTTCATACTTAGAAAATCCTATCCATGCAGAGACCAGCTAACTATCTACAATCTACATAGTCTTTAAAAATCTCCTTTTGTAGTGTCAGCAAATGAAGTGTTAAAGAAAGTAAGCAAAAGAGTTTTGTGATTTCTAATAAAAAGTTTAGATGATGATGGCACAAAAGGTGATACTCAAGTCAGCTTCATGTCTCCTTGAAGACAGAAGAAGAGCTTATATTGCTGTAAGGGAGGTTGAGGAATACTTGTCCTGATGGTTTCTGTCCCACTCTGAGCACTTGTAGGGTCTTATCCAGAGACTTTTATGAGTGTCTTGAAAGAGAAGATGGCATCTCTGATGATACTTTTTACTTCTTTCATCTATCTGATGATTCTATACGGTATTTCAAGCACCCCCATTTGTTTGAGAAATTACTTCTTTGTTTTTTAAAGAGGCTTTAAAAAAAGGAAAACAAAATATAAATTGCTAACCTTCTGGGCATCTGAGAATTAATAAGCTTTAGAAAGAAATCTCCCTTGCTGCTGAACCTTAATAGGGATCAGTGAGAAGAGTGTATTTTAATTGGATCTGTCATTGGGATCCAACATGTGAAAAGTGAGCAACTTATTGTTAAACTGTGTTAATATATCCTTTCTTAGTTTATTAACTAAAGTCATAGGGCTCATGAGAAACTAATCATCTCACAAATTCTTGCAATTTTATTGGCCAGAAAGTGTGTTATTTCAGATAGGTTTATAAGATGAAGGCCAATTTTATAATTAGTCAGAATATTTTTTCTACTTAGACTAATTATCTTTATCAATAATCATTGATTTGCCAGTTTGAATATCAATGAGTATGTGATAGTACAATAGAAATAAGGCAAGGAAAAAGACTACTTTCCATTGATGAAGATAAGTTGAATTAGAAATAGTTCTTACCATTTGCCTTATTTTTTGATCAAAATTATTTAGTAAATATTATGAACTATTTATTGGGTGTATAGGATGTGCCAGGCACATTGTGTTACTTTTTCTCTTTTACACTGTATAAACAATTTGCCTGTGATTACATATTCTTAACATGAGCTGTGCTTACTTGGAAAACTGGTCATTTGGACTCACACATATTCATTCAGGGAATCTAATAGAAGCCTTATAGAAAATGTTCATCTCCTCTCTAAGGTTGAGATGCTGGTAATTGAAAGTTCTACTCTGTTACTTTGTTGTTATCACGGTGGAATGATCCTCTGCAGCACAGAGCTGGCTGGGAGAGAATCCATTTACTATTTACTAGAGGCAGCAGCGTCTGGGGCTCAGGTTCTTATACTTGAATTCTTTCAAGTCTGTTTGATGTTAGCATATCTAACATAGGGGCTCTTCTATCTGCTCTAGGGCGCTCAGCTTCCAAGTAGCCAAGGTATTGGGAAGAAAGCAAATATTTATCTTTGGACGTTTTTCATGGAAATCAGATTAATTTTTCCTCAATTTTTTTATGGTGTTGTTCAGTTTATGACAATAGGATTCAATACTTTTCATATTTGTTATTATGAAATTCAGCACTAATGTCCAGCAGTGATTTGCAAGTTAACGTAATTGCTTTTCTGTTGTCGTTCCTCGATGGTACATATGTTGTAATGTCAATACTTAGGTCCCTTTTAATCTTGTACCTCACTTTTAAAAAATTGAGATATAATTAACATAGCATAAAATTCACCCTTTTAAGTATATGGTTAAGTTTTTAGTATATCTCAACCATTACCATTGTCTAATTCCAAATGTCTCATCACCCCAGAAAGAAATCCCATGCCGGCTGGTAATCATTACCGTTCTCCCCACACCAGCCCCTGGCAGGCACTAGTCCTGTTTTATCTCTGTATGGATTTGCTTATTATGGACTTTTTATATAAATGGAATTAATACAACATGAGACCATTTGTATTTACGCTCTTTCACTTATCATGCGATTTTCAGGGATCATTTCTATTGTGGTAGGTATCAGTACTCCGTTTCTTTTGAATCACTAAGTAAAATTGCATTGTGGGTGGATCCACCGCATTTGGTTTATCCATTCATCTGTGAGTGCCTGTTGGGTGGTTTGCATTTTTTGGGCTATTATGAATAATGCTGCTGTGAATATTTGTGTACAAGTTTTTGTGTGAACATATGTTCTCATTTCTCTTGCGCTTTTAAGTAGGAGTGGAATTTCTGGTCATATAGTAACTATGTTTAACTTTTTGAAGAACTGCCAAACTGTTCTCCAAAGTAACTACATTTGACATTCCCACTAGCAATGCATGAAGATTCCATTTCTCCCCAGCATCATCAACACTGGTTATTGCCTGTTATTTTGACTGTGCACATCCTAGTATGTGTGAAGTGGTACCTCATTATAGTTTTGATTTGCATTTCCTGGTGACTAATAACATTGAGCATCTTTTCATGTGTTTATTGGCTATTTACATATCTTCTTTGGAGAAATTGTCTATTTAAATCCTTTGATTATATTTGTTTGGGTTGTTTTTCAATGTTGTAAGAATTCTTTATATATTCTGGACACTAGACTTTCATCAGATACATGATTTGCAAATACTCTCCCATTTCTAGCTTATTTTCTGCTTTCTTATACTTGGAGGAACAAAGGCTTTTAACTTTTGAAGTATTATATCTATTTTTTCTTTGGTTGCTTGGCTTTAGATGTCATATTTAAAATGCTATTGCCTAATAAAGTTCATAAAGATTGATCTTTACATTTCCTAAAAGTTTTGTATTGTTAGTTCTTATATTGAGGCCTTTGATGTATTTTGTGTTAATTTTTGTGAATGTTCTGAGGCAGGTGTCAAATTCATTCCCTTACATGTGGATATCCAGTTGTCTAGCACCACTTATTGTTTACCTTACTTTGTTTGAGTCAGCTTGTGAGTCATATTTTGGAAAAACAAAAGTTGGCCTATCCCTTGTCACCTCTATTAGATGCCACCATCCTACACAGAGGCAGGCAAACAGCATCTGCGGTACTTCTGAGGATTTTGGCTTCCAAATTCTTGTAGGCTTACAACTGGGTGAATTAAAGGATAGGGAATGTAAGCATTAGGGCTGCTTTATCCTTGGACTCAAGCCCTCTAAGTGGACCCATGTGGTGTCTTCCCTGTATCGTAACCTTATTCCCACTTTATCGTAACCTTATTCCCACTTTACCTTCTGGGGAAAGGGAGAAGGGAAACAAAGTTTACTTCGTTTAAACCTGGGAAGGCTCTAAAATTTTCTTTCCAGGCTCATGGGTGTACCAGGAAGAACATTGTAAGCCTTTCCACAAATAAATGGGGTCATCATCAAGGGAAGACAGCTTTTTTTTTTTTTTAATCTCTTTGGACCTGCCATTGAAAGTTGCAGGGATTATCCCTCTGGAATCCATTGCCAGTTAAGCTTTGACTGGCTTCAGAGTTCCTTTCCTTGGAATAAAATGATAGGGAAGGGAGTCTTGTCCCCCTCCTACAAGTTCAAATGTACGTTGTGGGAAAAGCTTGGTACTGGGGGTGCTCAGGCTCACCTGAGTTCAGACTTTGGTTCTATGCACTGTTGTCAGTTTCCTTCTCCATAAAATGGGGTTTATAATCCCAGTTCTCAGGATTATGATGAAAATCAAGTCAAATATCATATTTAAAGTGCCTAACATATTTGTAGCCCCACAATGTTAATTCCCCTTTTCTCCCAGTCAAATTGTCTGGTAAACTAGTGCAAAAGCAGATTTTAAAAATTCTGTTGCACGGTATCTTTATACTCATGAACATAACACTTATCTGAATCTTTCAAAGCTTCTTCCATGTTTATGGATTTTACACAGTACATTTTACTGATCACTTACTTGTTTCAGGCACTGTTTTCTGTAGATGTCATCAAAGTCACTGGAGGATGTGATCCACATACATGACGTGAACCCGGTGTATGGTTTTCACGTCATTCATCCTCATCTCATTTGATTCATTCACTTGTAAACTTACGAGTCAGATACTGTGGTAAGTTCCTGGATATGAAGACACAATATGTGTGAGCTCACAGCCTATTGTGAAGGGAAGCAAACCAAGAAATCATAATATCTTATGGGAGGAAAGGATGTAAGAGACATACAGACTGATGGTATGGGAGCTGGAGGGAGAGTATTGACATACTGTCAGGAAAGGACGAGCAAAGGAGCACAGGAAGGTAAAGCAGAATGAACAGCCGGACTGAAGGAGGTGGGAGAGGGTGTAGGCCTTTAATAGAATTGTTATCTGGGGAATAATCGGAGACAGTGAGTAGAAGACTCTCAGTGCCCCACTTACAAGAGCCTGTTTAGATGGAGTGAGATGTAAGGTCACTTTTGATGGGGAAGAAAAGCACAATTTATGGTTAAGAATTAACATTTGCCTTGGTTTTACTATTATTCTAAGACTAGCTTTAAAAAATAATGTTCTTTTTCTTTTGTCTTATCATTTCCTCCAGACATCTGCTAATTGGTGCTTTAGCCTTCCTCATTCTCTTCATTTGGCATCCTGTCTTGTTAATTTGATCCTAGGTTATCTGCCTGTTTACTTTGTTTTGGGCTATGACCTCAAAACTCATGGAGAGCTCGATCTGTGGCTGTTCACTTTGTCTGGAAGGTTCTGTTTCCTGTTTGCCACAGGAGTTAGTAACAGGAAAAACTCACCAGGTTGACCAGGGGAGATGCAGTGAAGATAGCTGTTGCAGAAGAGCTAGCTGCGTGAGGAAGCCTTTGAACAAGAGGTTCTGCCCATAGTTGCTTCTGATGCTAGTCACTTCTGACTGCCCATCATCGCGGAATGACTTTGCTCCAACCAAAGTGTGCCTCTTGGTTTCTCTTGATTTGCCTTGATCAGAGTAACTGAATTAACTGTTCAGTTTCAGGATTGAGGTTGATCAGGGTTGAGGAGTAGTCTAGTGGTTCAGTAGTCTTAGTCTTGTTGGGGGCAGCCATTTTCCATGTATCTGGCCATTTATCTTAACCTCAAGACTCAGTATGGTGGCCCTTGAGACATGAAAGAACATGTCTGAATTTCCAGAGCCTATGTATGTAGGACTTTGTCCTGAGATCTTCCCTATATTATAAATTATTCAAGAAACTCATTTTAAGAATAAGGTTAGAGATTGGGAAGGGAGGTATGACAGCTGTTTTCAAATGTTTGAAGGGTTGTTCTAGTGGTTGTGGACAAGATGCCAGATTTTGGTCTTGAATTCTGACCCTGCTTCTTACTAGCTTTGTGGGATTTTTTTCCATATAAATTCCCCTTAGCTTAAAATATTTCTGAGACGCAATAAGTGTGGCAGGCAGTGACTACACCGATTAGATCTGGATTCGTGAAGCGGATTGAGTGGCAGCCATTAGTGAATTGAAATGGTAATAGCTATATTTATTATACCCAGAATTGAATGAGTTACTAATAAGCTATTCCTTAGCTCCATATTATCTCTGTTTTACAGACTAATTTTTTTCAATAGGATTTCCTTAATTGTATCAAATGTTTCCAAGAATCCTTAACATGTCTGATTGGTATAATCTCCAGGGAAACTAAACAGTCTTAATTACAGCTAGTATTTTGATTTTATTTGATTCTTGAGATTAGAAGTAATCTATTTTAAAGGCTATGAATACTTTTTATATACCTATGCTTATTGCAAACTCAGAAGGTTTGGTCATGGAATATTAGCACTACTGGCATCTCAGATAATCTAGGTTGTAAACTAGCATGTAGTGTGGTTAATTTCAGAATGAACAAGTTTACCCCACTTTTCTCATCACCCTCTTTGGATAGCATAAATTTATGTTTCTGTTCATCTAATCATTCTCAAAGTACATGTCAAGACTTGCTTCCTAGGGACCGAGGTGTTCTTTGGTTTGACCCTTTCACAACTATGTTTCCTAGTGAATAAATGTTGGCAATAATTTGTGGAGTATGACTTTTGGTTCTAGGTATCACTTTTTAATAATGATAATGGCAACCCGAATTTCATCTGGAGGAGGGTAAAAGGCCTGGGAGAATGAAGGTTCTTCAAATGGGAAGAAGGACAACTGAAGGTATTGGCATGTAAAAAGGGTGGCTAACCTCTAAGAAATGTGACCAACTTTCTTCATATCTGGAAGCAAGAGACCAATTAAAGAGGGGCCAGGCATCTCTGTAAGGACAGAGATTTGGAGGGAGATACTTTTGGCTCAGGATGAGGAGGAACATACTGCCATTGGTATCCAATGAAATGAGCTTCGTAGGGAAAGTGAAGAATGGGGTGTCTGTCACTGGAAAACGTCCAGCAGTGTCCTTGTCAGCACCTGTCAGGTCTTCTGTCACAGAAGTCTATGCTGTACTAAGTGTCGTTTGATGTTCTTTCCAGCTCCTGGATTCCGTAATTGCCACTCCACTCCTGGTATCCTGATGTGGTACCATTCTAGGTTTTGCTTTAGTGATCTGCGATTGATTTTATATTCCTGAACTATCGTAGTTCAGAAGACTGTGATGTACTGTGTAAAAACTGCCTGACATGAATTTTTTTTGTAGATAATTCACAGTGGATATGTACCACTTGTCCTTTACATAAATACATACAGACATACATATACCATAAATACATACATACAGATAGATACCTATACCACACATATGCCAATATTTATTCACTAGGAAACATACTTGTGAAAGGGTCAAGCCAGAGAACATGCTGCTTGTGTTCTCTGTAACTTAGCATGTTTTATTATATAATTGAGTTATACTTTTACAGTTTCATCTTCTGTACTATTTTTATAAAATGATATCTAGTTATAATATAGAGGCATCTGACACTCACTAGAAAATATCTATTACTTTGAACATTTATTTATCAAATTGATTTTAAAACAAAATACAGCTTTGTCAAAGCTTTAAAAGAGAGCCAAGTAGGAATTAAAAACTGGTAATTTTTTTATTGTTAGATCATTTGAGAAAGATCTATAAATAAAATAGCATGAGCATTTAGTTGGATATTTAAGAATAGCACGATAGTCATTTTGGAAAATTGTGTTTGCAGACTTGCTTTACTAATTGAATTGTTGAGTACAGTATTAGTGGTTTCAAATCACATCACAATTGATTGAAATTCTGACCTGGGATAATAGATATAGAAGTAAAATGAAATCAATCTTCCCGAAGAACTACTAGTTTTATGAAATGATTAAATCTGATTTTGAAATGAAGCATTAAGTGCAAACCACTAAGAGTTCAAAAAATACTTACAGATCCCATGCAAGATTCAGTGCATTTAACTTTTAAACACTTTGCTCATTGTGGATGAAATGCTTTTATATTGATGTAAGTTATCATGCCAATATATTAATAAAATGGGGAAAGTTACATATCGTCTATCTGGAATGGGCTCCTACTCCAGAGACAGAGGGTTTCTCTCTGAACAGACTTCTTCTGAAGTGGTAACACTCCATGTAAGTGTTGGGTTTCTTTCCTAAATTGTCAGAGAAGCCGATTTTCTGGGATGAACCTAAGCCCAATGTGGGTGCTATTAAAGCCTGATTTGGTATTGCAAAAAAGAAAACCGTGATGTTGGGAGAATTTACCAGTGAGAAAGATGCAAGTCCTATAGGATTTTTAGAATTTTTAATAATTTTCATTTAAAGGGAAATGCATATAATTATGGCACTTATATCTCTTGTCCTGTTGTGAACTGTTATGCCTTCCAGATCACTGTTTTTAGGTCTTCTTAAGTTTATTGGGGAGTGAGGTGAATCCTTGGCTGTCTTGGAGAATAAACAGATTCTGCTAAAGACAAACCTTCCATAGGATATCTTTTCTTCTATCTTCAGTGTGAACACTGTGCAATATAAATAAATTATGTTGAAATAATGATTTAAAAAATATTTGGGTATCTGATACTAACAGTAAATAAATGAATTTATCACCTTATGCCTATATATTTTAGGGTCAGGTGTCTAAGTGAAATATACAATGAATTTTTACTGAGAATATCTAGTGCTTTTCTTCCTTAATAATAAAACATCCTTATGTATCTTTTTCAAAATATTACTTAATAGTATTGGCCATGGTCAACCATTTCTGAAATATTTCAATCATGGTGGTGTTTTCTTAAGATACCTAGCTAGGGTCTGGAATAGCTTTTTTCCCCTTCTCTTTTCTTTTTTGTCTACCTACCCTGCCTTTTATTGCCTCTGCATGTCAAACAGAATGTATAAAGCTTACATTATAAGCTTATTTGTAGAATGCCAATAGGATGAGCTGAGTAGTCATTATTTCTGTTAATAATTCATATCAACTTAGAACAATTTGACTGTACTATCTGAATGAGCAAGTGCAGGCAAGGATTGAGGGTGAAAGAACAAGGCAAGATAGTTAATACTGTAGTAAACATGTTGACTCTGAGGGGCTTGTGCCTCATCTTTGTAGATAATGCTCAGAGAGAATTTTGATTGAATATACAGAGCTGAGAGCCCTCATTATGTAACTTACATAGAACAGGCATTTTTTTCTTTTTTTATTAAAATATTTTAAAATTTACATATACTTGCCATTAATTGTAATCCCCATGTATTCCCCATCACCATCTCACCAGTGCACC